>QNGE01000235.1:118601-355994 GCA_008508345.1 Paragonimus westermani | reverse complement strand
ATCTCACCTAAGGTTTCCAACCACCGACTCTGTGAGTAGCGAACATTGCAGCCCGGGTGAGGAACCCGATCTACAGTGGCCAACGCCCTGATGAACGACTTCACTTCTCTACACCAGAGCACCATTTGCCCACCTTACGCCTGTCGGCCGCCCCATTGGCAAAGAGTGCTTGTGTGACAGACGAATAGCTGGTATCCATAGTATATGGTCTAACCATCCAGATCTGAGTGAACAGAGAGACTCGCTTGGCAGACTACCAAATATCCACTTCCTAATCTCTTCGTTGCTTACTCGTTGGTGCCATCCACCGCGAGCGGTCGAACGCAGACATTGATGGTCAACCACCTGAAAACGTTTTATGCTTTCTACCGTTTTGCAACGGCGAAGTGACAGCCGTCACAGTCGTTTTCCATGTCTGTCTGTCGCCAGAGATGTCACAGGTTTGTAAATACCACCTCGGTGTTAAAGATACAGGCTTTTGTCTATTCCGCATACCTCCGCCGTCGCCGATTAAGTTCATCAAGGATACAAACAGATTAAAAAGCTCCACAACTTCATTATCCAACACTAGATTTACGTAATCACAGCAGTCATACACCTTCAGGCTGGGAAGTGCATTCCGAAGTGTTTAGTAAACAGCGGAATTGCATCTGACGTCGTCCATCCTGCTTGAAGTTTGTCAAACGACAACACATTGTCATCATCACAAATAGGATTAATCGGTCTTCCATGAGGTGGGTCCAAGCTGGCATCATAAGAGTGCCGCAGGCAATCCTCCAATATTTCGTCTATGACGAAATCAAACAGAAGTGGTGAAAGTGCATAGTGTTGACGTGTGTGCTTTTGTTGCTGAAACTGTCAGACAGTTCACCATGAGGTAATTCTAGCTGGAGGTTGGAGATAAAACGTCAGCAGCAGTATTCACATACTTGTCGGTGCACCTCTGAATCGAACGTCCCTGTAGTCAAGAAATAGGACAATTGTTGATCGGCAGTGCGTACGACGCTGTTTCAGTACTCAGCGAGGATTAAAAGTTTGATTAGTACATCCTCGCCCAGGACGAAACCCTGTCCGCTCGTCCTTAACGCCTGCCAGTGAATGCCATAACCCCAGTGAAAAAAACCTTGACTCCTTTCTTGAATGTGGAATCTGTTATGGAGTGACTTCAGCGAAGAAGGAGATTTACCGTCGTCCACACATGATGAAACGGTTGAGTCAACGTCTCTACTTAACGCCTTTCTCCACTTTCCTTAGGAACAGCGGGTAAGAGGTCATCTGGGCCAGTAGCCACATTGCATTCTAGAGTCGAAATGCAATTGTGGACCTCAGTCTTAGTGAATTTTTCTCAATCTGCCGGCCAGGACACAACATTGCAAGTTTGTGGCGTTAACACAGTAGTGGTAGGAGGCTATCTAATCTTATCCCCAAAGTGTGTCGCCTGGCACCCAAACTCTCTGGACTTGTTATGGATGAGTGTGCCGTTTGCGTCACTGATAGACGGACGCTTTTGACAAGTAGTAGGGATAAGGTTGAACAGTCTGTCAGTGATCCATGAAGCGAAAGCCACTTCCATCTCGTTAAGTGTGTCCACTAACCAGACTCATCGAGCTGTCTCTACTCTTTTCCGGATATTCTTCCTAAACCTGTTCATACTAACTGCCATGGGAGTGTTCTGTGTGATACCTAACAATTTTAGAAATTTTCCCGAAACCCAACGTTTGCTTAACACACGGACTGTCATGCTGCATGCCATAGTACTTGTTTCATGAGTGGCATGTCGTAGTTGAGTGACGAGACTATTAAGATTTAGGTATTGATGATTATTTAGTTCGCACTCTAGGCCAACTCTATAGTCACGACTTATCGACGACAAAGAGAGTTTCTGAAAAGCTGGCCGCTTTTGTAGGTGAAGTTGTGGTCCAAAGAAAATTAGGACGCATTGTATGAATTCAAGTGCCTGCTTCGGTAAGAAAGGCAGGCTTAAATTGAGCCGCCCGAGTTATAACTAACAGCTATGTGGTCTCTGAGTCCAATTCTGGAGCGAAGGGGACGCGAAGTATGACAGTGACTTGAATGATGTTTGAAACGAGTAATTGCAACACTCAGCCTACGCCCGGTACACATCAGGCTGCCATTATCCGGAAGATGTGATGGTACGCAAAACCTAACAACTGAACAAGATTCGGGCTCATCTAGGTCGCCGACGTGAGTGGTAACATATTTGGCAAAAATGACTCACGTTGAACATCCCTCAAACTTGATCGCGGTGTTCGCATTTACACAGACTTCCCAGCCAGCCACTTTCGAAAGGAGGCACTAGACTGGAGTTTCGCTCCTGTTAGAGCTTGTCATTAGGGCACATTCTTGACACGGCCGGGACTAGAACCCCGGCCACGCTAACATGAGACAGTCGCGTTGGCCACTGTTCTGCGGACCTCGCACCAGGCACAGTCGAATTATCACATCTGAGCGATCAATTACCTTCGTTTGTGGTTAATGATCATGTTGTCTGATAGCTTCTGTAGGAGTCAAAGTTAACGTCGGTTACCTCCAATCGACGTGATATACACGAGCGATATGCAACTGTGGAGAGGAGCAACTCCAGCCACGGAAAAAGAAAGGGATAGGGGCCGATTAAGTGAAAACAGGTATATCTATGCTCAAACATTAATATCAGAGTGCCTCTATCTTGCGATCAATTAAGCGAGCCACAACTTAGAGTTTTGCGCCTCAGCACGAGAGCCCCTTTACGGCACTTTGCCTGTCGTCGTTAGGTACACTTACTCCCCTGATAGCGCGAGAAGCTTGCATCAAGCATTCATGCTGGTCGCAACGCTGTTGACCTCACATTAAGCGCCGCCGGATTGTCGCGTCCGAACGCTCAACTGTTTTGGCTTGCGAGTAATGGTCTGGTTGCTCCATGGCCTCATTAGGATACATAGTTACTTTCTGTTGACCTTAATTAATGACCTTGTGACTAGGACTTACGGGATAGGTCGGAATCTGCGATTTTACCAAACCTGCTGTGCTGTCTCTTATACCGGTGATGAGCGCGATGTGTTTCTATGTCGTCTAGTGGATGGCTCCTAGATTAGAAGCAGCCTCACTCCGCTTGGTGTAGAGCGCTTGTGTCGCTGTTAGTTTAGATGTGTCAGTTTGTGTTTGACTGCAGAGTGGTCGGTGCCTAGAGTGTGCAGCATGCTTGGCACACACTAGTGCATAATTGGGATCCACGTCGATACTCCAGCTTGATTTAAAATCTTGGAAGCAACCACGCCACCAATAGCTGACTTACACGCGGTCTATGTCCACGTTTGTCTTGACGGTAGAGGTCGCCAGATGAAGCTCCGACGACTACGTCTTCGAAAGCCATTAGTTGCCAGAAGCACCGTCATCATCACAGAACCGCAGCATACGTCCACCGCTGCCTGTTCGATGGCTACCATGCGCATGTGAGCTACCTAAGTCACGCTCGTCAACGTCCAGTCTGCCTTCTTGGTTGTTCAAGTTTGCCGCAAGCAATACTATATTCGGACACCGTGCAGTCTGAAGATGGTTAGTGAACTGATAACAGAGTCATCTATGACTGTGTTTGGACTACAGTCTGTGGGTGTGTATGCCGCAACAAAAAACAGTGTTTGCGATGGGCGCCTTTCAATGCCCTAACCGTATCTCCGATTCGGATAGCGAAAGCACGGCTGTTGGCGGGTATCCAGTCAGGCGACGTCTTATCTGTGTACGCGCTTACGGCGATTCCAGCAGCGACTTGGCCAGTGGCATGAGCCACAGAGTCTCTAGATAAGCGGCATAGTGGAGCGACCGACGAAGAGTGAAATCGTAGCATTCAGCTAAAGCCCTAAAGTCGTTTCAGCAAGACAACGGATACCGATGATGAAGCGAAGGTCTGCAAAATACGTTCAAGAACTGCTTATAGACCTATTTGCATAATTGTTCGAACATTGAAGTTGGCAAGTTTAAATGGTGTTTGGGGGGCGAGTTGGACTTTGGGTTCCTCAGGCAAAGGACCCTTGGTGTCTGGCATCGTAGCAGCGAATGTGGTAAGTCTGGTGTGTGTGTGTGTTTATGTGTAGAAACGGGGTTTGAAGTCACTGAGTGAAGATTTATTTGACAAAATACGGGAACTGAAACATAATGGGTTGGTGCGGTAGAATGTGATGTATAAGGACAGTCGACCGAGGACGCTTCATCCGGAGAGTTACAATAGGAACCTACATCACAATCGATGTTGAACATGTTATAGTTGTGGCGGAATACTTCTCGGTTGCTCAGGCCGAGGAGGGAGATCGACTGGAGGGTCCCCACGCGGAACCTTTGGCTTAAAGGAAATCCAGAACACAAGGCAGCTAGGTGAAACACGGAATTTTTAGTCCATTAGAGGCCGATAAACTGTGCTGGTTCGGTTTGCGCGCACTTCGAATGTGGTCTATCCATCTAGGATGCCCAGTGGATTTCGCATGGGTTTCCGACAGAAGCACCGCAGTTGTTTGAGGATCCACCAGGAAAGGGATCTGATGTGGTAGATCTGTCTAGCTAACCAGTCCAATATTTACAGGACTGTTACGACGCCTGTCTCCTGTTGCCGTGGGTCGGTGACAAAGTTGCTTCATGTGCCTTTCGAATGGAGTCCAGCTAATCAAGGTACCCGGCGTACCTTGCGTGTCCGTTGGTGCCGATGAACAGTTGGTGATTCGTGCGCGTTTAGCGGGATCTTTCCATGATTAGGCAATGTCTGTACGCTATGTTCTAGTTCCACCGAGGAGCTCATGTGGTATTTTGTTAGTGAATCGGTTGCCAGACGTCGATCAATCACTCTGTGATCGTATTACAGTTCATTGTCAGAGAGTGCCTATTCGCCGTTGCAGTTAACCCTCATGTGGAAGTAGTGCTATTATGATTAGGGCAGTGGTCGGCAGAAGCATAGTTCCATCAATCCACGCTGTTGTGTGTGGCTGAAGGATGACTCGGTTTACACTGCGAGACGGCCGGTTCAGTGACTAATTCAGTGTATGTTACGGTCCGCTGTGAAGGGAAGGCAACGACGAACACAAAGACGGCGAGCGGTATCTTAATTACGAACGGAACGCAACGACATCGGAAAACTACAAGAGAATCAATACGCAACTCCCGGGACTCAACTCTTGCAACTCAGAGCCTCCAACAAGAAAGGAAAAAACAACATTCGAACGAGCTTCATTTGCTATGCAGCCGGATGGCGAAACGGTGGTGCACGGCTGCTGTTTTTATAGGTTTTCAGTTGCCTCGGTCCTAGGCTACTCAACAGACCAATCAAGAGCAAGCGCGGAGTTCGACCTTTCGGGAATATTGGCGACCATTCAAATTCTCCAACTTGGGAAATCCATTTTGCTTGGCAAATAGGGTGAATTCTTGAGAAGAAGTGCTTCATCCCAACTACTCTTCTGTTGAGTATTATTGGTGTCACCGTTGGCGGGCACTAAGGTGCACCGGACAGGTCGACATGCGTTTGAGATCTGTCTACCGCCTTGGTTGCAAGGCTGTCAGCTTACTGCGCAGTCTAGGGCTCGAGGCTGTTGAGGTAGCCGTTGCGGAAACTTGTTTTGTTGGTTGCCTAATATCGGAGGTGTCGAGAAGTAGGTCCAGTGGCAACGAAATTTTTACTCGTGCAGTGTTTATGGAATGGCGTGGGCGAAGTTGGTTCCGGTGGCGCAACCATATGTCGCTTCCGACAGTGACATCACAAAGTATCGTACTGTTCCGATTCTTGGCTGTTGCTGCTATCCAGTGGGAGTGAACTGGACGGTAGTCCGCTGCACAGACTAAATCGCCGACGGCAAATTCACGTCAAGAAAATTGCCGCTTATCTCCCGGGAGTTCTTCCACTGGCAACACCACGTCGAATCTCGTCCTCAGCTTGCGGCCCACGACAGCTTCTGCGTATGAAAGTCCACCGGGAACCGCCGAATTCGGGGTAGTTCCGTAAGTGAGCAATAACCTTTGCAACACTTCTTCAGTCGATCCATCCCTACGAGACCTCATAACTGCTTTTATGAATGTGCTGACAAAGCATCCGACTTGACTGTTGGATTGTGGGTGGTATGATGATGAATGCAAATGTCGAAGGTCGTTCAGAATACAGAAGTCTCTGAACTGGACCAACGTAAACTTTGATCCATTATCCGAGACAAGCGTTTTCGGGAGGCCATGGTGGCTATGAAACCATCCTAGATTGTTGATGATGGCTCAGGTCGCAGCGTGCGTCAGCGGGACGACCTTAGGCCACTTGGAGTAGGCATCCACCAGAATGAGTTATACCACACCGTCGACGAGTGCCGCGAAATCAACATGGAGGTGTGACTACGAATGTCCAGGTTGCTTCCGTAGCTGAGGCTCGACGCGCGGCGAGTTTCTGGCGGATTCCCGGCAGCGACTGCGTTGCTTAACCAGGTCTTCAAACTGGCTGCCGACCCCACGCCAGTGGACGTAGCCCCTGGCGATCGTCCTCATGCGTCCTGCACCAGAATGCCCGGAATGGAACTGTCTGAGAGCAGTTTGGCGTAGCGTAGAAGGAATGATGACGCGGTCAGTGAACATCAGGTAGGAGTCGACGACTAACAGGAACTCGTGTCGAAGGTAGAATTGAAAAAGTACACCGGCTGGTGGAGTTGATGGCCATCGGGTTTGGATGTACAGGATTGCCTGTCGAAGAACGCGGTCAGCTACGAAGGCGCGTTTGACGTCAGGCAAGGTAGTTGGATTTTCGTTAACGGTACCAAGGAATGTTTGGCGTACATCGTTTTCAATGGAGACAGCGGCAATAACAGTGTCTTCTTCAACGGGACGCTGGTCACTGATGAGTCAGGAAAGAGCATCGGCCTAGCCGAAATCCTTAGTTCGACGATAGCAGACGTCGAAGTCATAATTGATGAGGATGGTGGTCCAGCGCTGCAGTCAACTGACAGAATACACAGGTATACTCTTCTTTGAGCCGAAGATGGAAATAACTGGCACGTAGTCCGTCGGAGAGGGAGAATGGCAGCCGTAAATAATCTTGTGAAAATTCTTCACAGTAAAGATGAGCGTCGAAGCTTCCTTCGCGACTTGGCCGTACTTCGCAGCACCGGTGAGAGTCCGTGAAGCACGTATGATGGCTTTCTTGGACCCATCAAGAACGACGTCGGAGATCACGACAGTAAAATCAAAGTTGGAGGCAGCTGCAGCCACAACGATTTGGAGGCTGATATCGAAGTGGGTCAGCCACAGGTCGGACTCCACCATAGACTTGATCTTTTCGAAGGCTTTCGCACATTCAGGAGACCAGTGCCACTGTAAGTCCTTTCTGAGAAGGTGGTTTAGAGGAGCTCGGATGGAAGATAAAGTCGAGGTGTTTGATGGACGACATGAAAACCTGGCACCTGCCTGTTCGAAGCCGAAACTCGTAAACTTGAACGCGTTGGAGAACGGCTGCGATCCGTTCTCGAAGGTCGTCACGCATTCGCTCAGATTGACTTCGTCCAGGTGGGCCACCCTACCAGCCAGGCCGGACGGCATGGCATCCATGATCTGCTGGATAATCGCTGGGGCGGTCTTGACACCGAATGACAGTCTGGTGCACTGGTATAGACCGCGATGTGCGTTGATTATCAGCAGACCACGGGATTATGGGACTACGTCGACATGCAGGTACGCGTCGGCCACTTCGAGGTTGACGAAGCACGTTCAACCGTTGAGGATCGTGAACAGGTCTTCAGGAACGGGCAATGGATGACAGTTAGTTTTCAAAGCAGCGTTAAGACCGGCAGAGAAATCAGCACACATGCGAACCGATCCATTGACCTTCTTCACGACAACGATGAGGATTGCCCAGGGTGAGTAGGTGACAGGCGTCAGCAACCCCAAATCCTCGAGACGTTTGAATTCCTCGTCGACGAGAGGTAGGGCAGCGTGGGGGCACTGAACGTTACGGCCGGGAAACAGGCTGGACCGCAGGTTTGAGGTGCAAAACCGCTTGGGCACGAGTGCAGCAGCCAGGACTTTCGTCGAACACCGACCTGGAGCGCTGAACGAGTTCGTCAGCCATACGTGGTGGCTTCATTATGGGGGACTGCAATCGATCGCAAATGTGCATGATTGGTGGTTCTGCCAGGCCAAGTTACTCAAGCCATTCGAGACCAAGTAGATTGAGATTTGAATCGGAGAGGTAGCACACTCCATCGAGTGTCTTGTTCTCGAACCTAACACGACAATGCAACTGCCCAGTTAATTGCATTGTACCACCACAGGCATTGGTGGCGGAATGGGTTCAACTGGACTGGCGACCGACCGAGTGATTTCCACAGGCGATTAGAGATAACTGTGACATCGGACGCAGTGTCGAGTTGAAAACAGGCTGCGTGCTCGTTGATAAGTACAGACACAACCTTCCAGCGTGAAACGACGTCCACTTTGTGGGATGCAGGCAAGCTGTTGAACCTGGCGATTGGTTTGGATTGAGGTAGGCGTAGCCGCCTGGTAGCTGTTCATTAACGTGATTGACAATAGCCGTCCTCGTGGCCCACCTTTCTGCTGCTTGAAGGGGCAGTGACGCGTGTGTTGCCATGCGCCGCAGTGCCAGCATGGGGAGGGCGGCGACTTCTTAGGGGTAGAGTTCACTGGGCGGTTCGTGAGGGAGGGTTGTTGCTGTTGCCTTGGACATTTGACTGTGTTGACAGAGGCTGAGGAGTGAGCAGGATTCTGGACCAGTGCAGAGTCAGGTTCCAGGTTGAGCAGTCGATGACATTCAGTGGTAAGGTCTCGAAGGATAACTGACTCGTCTTGTTCGGTTTGATTGAGCAGTCGTGTACAGAGGTCAGCACCATTAGGGGAATGGAGGCCTCAGGCAAAGATGATGCACTGGAACTGATCTTCCGTGAGGGAACTTTACGCATTCGCGATTTACGATGCCAGCAAAGGTGACAAAATCATCAGAGTCCCGCTTGGTCAGCTTAAGGCAGTGCTACCGCAAGTTGAGTAATGATGACCGATCACCGAATATCTGCGACGGAATACTGACCGACTCGTTGAAGCTGATGTTGCGTGGGCCCCTGGGCAGGATGAATTTGGCGTACCGTTCGTGCTCCGCAGTGTAGGAGGTTAGATATTGCCAGAACTCCAAACCTACAGAGGAGAACGACAACGGTTCTCAACCAAAGCATGTGGCTCAAACGCCTGTACCATAAGACAGCGAGCAGTGGCAGTGTTATGGAGCTAGTAGTTTTCTTCCGGAAAGATATACCAACGTTCAGTCAACCCCAACCTGGAAGGCCAGGAAACTGTGGTTCGTCAGACCTCTTCCTATTGGCTTGCATGACATGAAGAACTCCGTCGGTGTGATCTCCACACCATCCATACTGTCATACTGTATCAAGGATCAGGATTGTTGTAATGGATCAAAGGCATTTGTCGTCTTTCGCTAGCTCTCGAGTTTCTGTGCACTGCTGAACATCGCTGAGACCTAGTCCAACAGATAGGTTCTTGCTTAACGCAACATGCTGGATCATAGACGAATGCTACATAGTCCCCGGAAAGAAACAACTAAAACATGTATCGTAAGTAGACATGAACGGCAAACAGACTGCACAGAAGAAGACTTGAAGGTGTCTCAAAATATAGAGCACATTAATTGCGAGAACGAATTCGCCCACTGACCTGAACCATTCTATGTTTGCACATAGAGAACCGCTTCTTCAAAAAATGTACGATCCGTCGAAAAAGTAGTAAACCGGACACGGTTCCACACGCCTACTGAGGTAGTCACTCCGGAGAGATAAAGTTAGGCATAACGTTCATATCGGCGCGCACACAACTAGTGACTTGTAGATCACAAAATAGTGGAAAGCGTATGTGCAGTGTGTACATATGGTGAGTGTTTGAGCTGCTGCTATTGACGGCGTGAAGCAACTGATAATGTTTTGTTCAGGGAGTGCTTTCAAGATAGAAACCCACTGACTGCTTAGGCGGAAGCAGGAGGTTAACTTAAGGGACCACAACCTGAGCTTCTGATTAGGGGTTCAAAATGTAAAGCAGCATAGCGAAGCACGGAGCTCGAGCTCCGTCGAAAGCCAGTGACCAATACGTCGGTTTACACGTCTTTCGAACAGGGTTCAGTTAAACAAAGTTCTTAAGGAGTTAAAGTAGGAGACTGACATGTTGCAAATTTACACTGGTCCACTACCACCATCATCATCATCATAGACACCAGGTGAGTTCAACAGCCCATTAATGTGAGAAGACCGTCACAAAACATCAGGGATCGGCGATACCATGACAGGGATGATTGTGGAGCAGTTGATGAAAAGTAATATCTCAAGTATCAATCAACATAGTTTCTCTACGATGTTGGGGTTAACATGACACATTCAAAAGAAGTCTATACAAATCAGCGGATGACTCTTATCTGGATTTTCTGAAACCTTCAGATTGTGTACGTTAAGGACGTTTACTTTAAGAACTTAGCGTCTGCACGACAGCTAACAGTCTCAAAGTGGATTCTTGAACTTCTCTATTGTGGTTTTGGCTGAACAGTGGTGAGTTAGAGTATCCAGAGGCAATAACGACAAGCAGCATACAACAGAAGTTAGTGATGAGGCGTTCGAAGTTGGTATTATATACCAATGATTCCGTAATATAAGATTCGATGGTGCATTGAGATTCTTGGGAACCATCTATCGGATGTCATATAAAAATACTTTGACAGACTGGTCAAACAGACTGTCCAGTAGCGTTCTCCAGTGATTGTTACGAAAAGAAAAGAACTTCTTTCCTAAAGAGCTGAGGGCATAATTCGACGTCAGAACCGTCACAACGGGGATGATAATGTGACATCCACATCACTATAACAGCCAAGAGACGGAGGTGGCGCACCGACAATAGAAAGTCGAAAATGAGTATTTGCTGGAAACACCGTCATCACTACACAGCCGCAACAAACGTCCACCGCTGTCTTTTTGATGAGTGCCATAGGAGTGCGGGCCATCTGAATCACGCTCATCAAAACTTAACCTGCCTACTTGGGCGTTCAAGTCTCCAGTCTGTAATGTGATGTACGTGTGTAGAGCAATGTGCTGCCTCTCGAATACAAACTGTAGGGGTATATGTCACAGCGGAAAAGAAACAGTGTTTGCAATGGGCACCTTTCGATGCCTAACGAGATAGTGCTACCAAAGAATGTGTAAGTACCCACAGTCTCGAGCGGATTACCCGTAATGAAGAAAGTAAGAGTAGAAATGCTTCAGTCTTGAAGAAACAATTTACACATTGAAGATGAGAAGCGCATTCCACACAAATCAGCCGAATCACTCACCTTGTCCAGCATGGTCTGTATTTCTTCGGTAGAGGGGCACATCCAGATCGGTCAACACCAAGCCCATTAGACTCTTTCAGTGCATCCTCTAGAATGTCGCCCATGACAAAATTGAACGAGAGGAGAGAGATATGACATCCTTGGCAAACACCATTAGAAGTGATGAACGCCTCAGACAGTTGTCCACAAACTCCCGTCCTGCTTGTATAGTGAGTATACAGTGGTTTCAACAGATTCACCTATTGCCCTTGTACTCCCCTGCGAAGAAGAGTCCTAGAGAACGCTACGAGCAACTGAATCGAAAGCAGCCTTTAGCTACAAAAACATCTTGACAACCGGCTGCCTGAATGCTGAGGTTCCAACATCCGTCGCAGGGTAAAAATGTGATCAACGTACCATCTACCAGATTGCAATCCTGCATGTTCTTCACGTATTCGATTTTCTCTGGGCCTAGTGAGCCGACGTCAAATGAGGTCCGTGAGTAACTTAGGTGCAACAAACTCTAGACTAATGCCTCTGTGGTTGATACACAGATTTCGGGCTCCCTTTCTGAAAGTAGGAATTACTGTTGATAGGCACCAAGCGCGAGGTACCTTTTCAGTTTACAAAACCGACTGCAGGAGTTTCGTCGGTTCTGATATCAACCTACCCCCACCATCCTTGTAAACAAAAGGAAGGAGGTCTGGATCAGGAGCCACGTTGCACCTCAATAACTTGTGCTCTAGAGCCACTTCTGCTTCGACAGAGGAATATCTGGAACGCAATAACTGAGAATTCGGGTCCCGTCGTCTACCTGGTCTGGCTGAACTGTTCTTCAAAATGTTCAGCTCACCTTTCACGTCTACTCGACTGAGTGGTGATAAGTGAACCACCTCCTTCGCATATGGTCTCATTCACACCGACCAGCACAACAACCAATCAGGGAAAAAAGCCTTCTGCTACTCCCAGATAAGAAGACTATCCATCTCTTCCGACTGTACGACCAAGTGGTGCTCACGGTCTTTGGGCAAGCTTTTAGTTACCTTGCATTCAAGCTCTCGACGGTGGTTATCAGATTCAGAATCAGGTGGAACGGAGCGGCGCTTGTTCATGTTTATCGACGTGATAGAAATCCAATTCCGTCGCAAATGTACAGCTGCTTCGAAATAAGCCTATTCACAACATGCTTCTATGGCTCATGGATCGCTAGGACATTTCGCCTGACTCCCACTGGGCAACTTGTTCACTAATGCCTCCTGATAAACATTCCTTACATTTTCCTCAGTCGAATGCCATTTACGAGCATGTCCTCCGGGAAAATGACAAAACAAAAAAGCACGCACAGCAGAATGGCCCGAGTCCAGGTGGTTGCTCCAGAAAGCACGACAGACTTCAACGGAATGACGCCAACCAGAGATGACTGCTTTATGACCGAGCTGTGGTCACGACTGAGAAGCACACGGAGGTCTCCATATGGCATAGTGCCTATTCCTGTCTTAGAAAGCCGCGCTCGAAATATAGAGATTGTGCAATGCGCAAGATTGTAGCAGTCTTTCGCCATTGTCAGTGGATTGTGCCGGGACACAAAACATACCTCCCAGCCACCTCTCCTCTGGAGAAAGACTACCAACCTTAGCATTCAAATCACCCGCTAGCATGATGACGTCTGGGTGTTTAGCCTACCTCAAAAGACTAACGAGAGTGTCACAGTACACATCTTTGGCAGCATCCGAACAGCCGTCCGTTGGAGCATACGCCGACATGATGAGAACGTGACGTTTTTCCTGTTTGCGTCGACTGACCTTAACCCATGTACTGAACCCGACAGCGCACAAGCAACTGTTCACTGGGATCCAATCGGGCAAACATCGCCCTGCTCTAGAACTCAGTGCGATTCCCACCCCCTTTGACTACGAGATTCATCTTCGGCGTCACCACAGACCTGAAGAGAGAAGCGCTTGCATCGACAGTCATCTAGAAGTGGATAACAGTGCTAGAATCCTAGACTCGCGTCTCCGATACGCAGCACACATCAAACTCCAGAACTGAGAGAGTACTTGCCAAAACAGCTTGCTGACCGACTTGTCGGGGAGTACGAACATTGAAAGCACCAACGTTAACCAGCAATCTTGCCCCAGAAAACAATTATCGCCCGAGAGCACACGGAAGGCAGAAAAATTGGAGGCAAAATAGGGGCAGCGAGTCGTGATGGGTGGATAACGTAACTGTCGGGAGAACGACACCTTCTGATACTTCTCGGTCGTTTATGCTGCGGAAGGAGGTTGACTTAGGGGATTCAAAAGTCTGACCTGAGAGACAACAGGATGCAGGGTTTTCTGGGGGGATCCTACCAGGAGCCAACGACTCAAAGGTATGACTCACCTGGCAGTGAGGGGCTTGTCTAGCTTGGGGACGCGGTGAATAAAACTACTGTCTGATTCTGAGCATTGCTGCCTGCAGTGGGTGTATACGGAGCAACACCAGGCTTCTGAATGATACTGGATGTTTTTCGACCCTACTAGATAGTACGCCGGCGGTCACGAGTAACCTTCTTCCTGGCAATCCTCCTCCTCCTCCTCCTCCTCCTCATCATCATCATCACAGACAGCAATACATCAGTGGTTCACACCAATGCTTAACTGCAACACAACCATTATGAAGATGCAAACCCTATATAGGAAGAGCGAAAGGAAGAAGGGGGACGGGAAGGGACCCAACTACTGAAAATGACCATATTCAAACATTCAACATCGAGGTGTCTACACATTGCAAACAAACAACCGAGCTGGAAGTGAGAGTAAGGCGCCATCAGCAAGACAGCTTCACCATCATCATCATAGACAGCAACACATCTGGCAACGGAAACAGCAGTGTCACAATCATGAAAATAATCGTTGTATGCCCATATGGTCGTGCCTCAATACCAAAGCACTCCTACATATTCAGTAGTGTGACATACAACCTTGTGAGTGCAACTGTTTTTGGTCTGACTGCCTCAATCTTGCCTGTCTAACAAGAATGCATCTGAAAGGATCAAAGCCCTAGTTAAAATAGCCCACCGGATAAAAACAGCCCACAAGCCCGTCCACCACGTCAGAGTGGCAGTGTATGTGATCGATTACCTGTTGATGTACATCACTAATTGACAGTTTTATTACACGCTTGTCTTCTCTTTCCAGCTCTCATGCCATCGGTGTTAGATACAGCCGAATTCTTGGGCAAAAAATCTCCGCTACCTAATCTCGACAGATCGCCTACTTATCGTCTGCATAACAACTTTTTCATGACAATTTGGAATGGAAGGCTTTCTGCTGCCGAAACCTCTCGGTACTGATACCAACTGTAGGCCTCTCCCAAACAGTGGGTACATTGGTATCGTAAATTCACTAATTCCTAAGTCGCCGTGGAAAATCTCGAACTCAATAAGCTCGACATTCTCATCAGTTGTTTTCCCATCTGTTTATGTATACACCACAGATTTTATCACTTTCAAATAAGTGATTATAACACTTGAGAAGATATACGTGGAACTTACAAACAGAGATTTTACTCGTCACCTTCTGGCAACATGGAAACGACAAAATCGACATAATTTTGTTCAGTTTCTTCAAAAACTGAAATCAGTGGTCGAAGATTGAAAATTCAGAACGGTCACTGCCGAAAAAACGAAACAGTGCTATTCGGGAGGTGTTCATCAGCGGAATCATCATAATGGACAGCAATACATCAGCGGTTCACACTGACGCTTAACTACCACGAAACTACGAAGATGGGAAGGCGGACCCTGCACAAGAAGAGAGGGGAATGGGGAGGGAAGTAGCTACCAAAAATAAATGGATGCGCCAATAAACAAACGTTCGACATTACGGCGCCCACGCCTTGCAGACAAACAACTAAGCTGTAGGTGAAAGGAAGGCGTCACCAGCAGGACGGTTAGTTTCCTTACGGCTCTCACGGTCCCACATCACTGAATGCACTCACTTCACAGACAACTCGGCTATATAATGACAATATTCACGCAACTGAGCTCGGTTAGCCACCATCTCACCTACCGTCTCCAGCCACCGATTTTGTGAGTCGTGAGGGCCCCAGCCCGGGAGACGAACCCGACCTATAGTGGCCAACCGTTCGTGAACGATTGCATTAGTCCACGTAGGGTCACCATCTGTCCAACCCGCACCCTACACTAGTCGGCCGCAGCGTCAACAGGGTGTTCGATGTGGCAGACGACTAGCTGGCATCCTTAGCACATGACCCAAACATCTAAGTCCGTGAAAATGTAGGCCGCGAACAAAAGAACTCGTTTGGCAATCACTACCAAACACCCGCTTCCTAATTTCCCCACTGCATACTCGTTGGTGCCACCCGATATGAACAATTGAACAGACATCGGTGGTCAAATACCTGAAGACGGTTCACTTCCTCTAGCCTGAGCAGCCAAGTTTCGCTGCCGGAAAGCCTTATGTGTACGACCTTTAAGCACCAGAGAGATACCTCTCTGTCACAATAGATGCCCCAGATTAACGAACACCATCTTAGCCTTAAAGATACGTACTTCAATTTCATTCCTTACAACGCCGCCGCCGTTGATGGGGCTTTCCAGGTACACAAACCCGTCAGCATCCACCATGACTTCGTTACATGACATTAAATCTACATAACCGCAGCAATCTTGGAGAAACACTTTGCGTCTTGAGGTTGCAAAGCGCACTCTGAAGTATTTGGCAGAGTCCGAAATAGCCTCCCCTATCGTCCTTCGTGCTGCTTGGAAGATGTCAAACAGCAACACGTCGTAAGCATAATCAGATGCAGCCAGTCTTCCACCGAGTAGGAGGTCCACACTGACATTTTGTGAGTGCCGGAGACAATCCTCCATTATTTCGTCAATCAGAATTAAACAGCCACAGCGTATACTATTCCTAGTCCAAAAACTGCCATAAACTCTAACCTGCGCCGAAGTGTGAGAATAAAGCGCCAACAGTATGTTCACACACTTGGTCGGTACACTCATGCGTTTAAGCGACTCCAAAAGTGTAGATCGGTCCATCGAATCAGATGCACCATGTAGTCGAGAGATACGACAACTGTTGGCCGGCGGTGCACATGACCCTGCTCCAAAATCCGAGGAAGAGTGAAAATGTGGTCTATGCAACCTCGCCCAGAGCGAAATCCTACCTGTTCTTCCCTAATGTTTACATCTCCGGCTGCAGTGAGCTGACAAAGTACAATGGATGCCAGAACTCAAAAAATGACTAGGGTCAAGCTAATTCCCCTGTGGTTTTTGTAAGAGCCCGTGATACCTTTCTTAATTATAAGGACCGTTGTCACGTGAACCCAGCACGGAGAGACGATCGCCATCGTCCATACAAGATGAAACAATTGAACTAAAGCCCCTCTCACCTTCTTCGAAAAATGTCGGCGGGAGATCATCTGGGCCAGTAAGACTACTACGTTTGAGAACCGAAATGAAATTTCGGACCTCAATCTCATTGGGTGGTTCCAAGTCTATCCACCAGGGCACTACTTTACAAGTTTGTGGGGGCAACACAATAAAAGCAGAAGTCCGGCTAAATTGACCCTCAAAGTGTTCTATCCATCGCTCTAAACATACAGACTTATTGTAGATGAATGTACCACTTGCTTCGCTGATAGCTTCACTAGCAGGTGGCCGCCTGGGAACAGCAGCACGGATAAGCTTGAAGAGTCTGTTGGGTATCCATGAAGCGAAAGCGGCCTCCATTCCCTTAACTTTCCCCGTTAACCAAGCCTCAGGGTCAGCCTTAAGGCTACGTTTCATTTTCCTACCGAAATCTCTCCTGAACTTGTTATGTGAACTGCCGAAAGGGATGTTTCGTCTGGCTCCCAACAACTCCAGAGATTTCACCGAGACCCAATATCTGCTCAACCCAGGCATCCCTGTGTCGCATACTACAATACCTACTTCATGAATGACTTGTGAGATTTCGGACCAGCAGCTAGTAGGATTTTCAGGGTGTGAACTATTGAGGATGTCTTCTAAGCAGGCTTGGTGCTTATGCTTAACTGACGGTATAGTCATTTTCTCAGCGGCCAGCCGTTGTAATCGGTGGGGTCGTTGCTGAGCAAAAGTAGGAACAAAAGGACAACGTACCAACGCATGAACCAAATCCAAGTATGTGCCGCAGTAAGAACGACAGTCCTGAATGGAGACTAGCCACCTATAACTAACATCTATGCGGTCTGAATCGGAGAAGGGAGACGCCAAGTATACCAATGACGCGCACGATGCCTAAAACCAGTGCTGGCTAAAAATAGCTTATGCTCAGCGAACAGCGATAACAATCGCCCACCATTACCCAAGTGATGTGATGCTATCTGAAACCCGCCACCTAAACAAGATTCAACCTCATCAAGGCGCCCGGTCTGGGCGTTCATATCTCCGGCCAGAAAGACCATATCAGAACCGCGTGTTAACCGAAGGAGAGGTCAGATCCGAGTAAAGGGCGTCACTACAGTCGGTTGGAGCATAAGCAGACACAACGAATAGATTCGTGAGTTTTGCGTCTAGAACTGGTCCTAAGTGAACCTGCCAAACGGACGGCGAGACGGCTGATACAGTATGGAATTACTGGTGTTGCAAATATTTATGGTTGTATGTGGGCTGAGACATTACGAGGAAGTCCAGACCAAGGCAGCAGAAAGGTTAGGGTTTTTAACCGAGGCGGAATGTATCCTAAGTGTGCGCTGATGGCTTCTAAGGAACAAGTCACATGCTTTCGAGCAGGCTCGGTTTCTCCAGATGGCCTACCAGCAGCTACCTTTTTTGCTCCGCTTCAGATTCAAATTCCGAAGCACTCTCCGAGTCTCAGACTCCTTCTCAACTATCTAGGGAAGGCAGGTCGGCGGCTGTCAGTAACAAACGCTACTTTAGTTGTCAAGGTGGACGTCTGTGTTTCAACTGTCATGCGAGGGAAACGGCAGGCAAGTGACGTGGTAAATTGAGCGAAAGCCGGTTAGAAAATTGTACAGGGACAGTCAGTATCACTCGGTCGCACAATTGAAAGAGACGGAACTCGTCTTTGTTACGTGAGAACAACCGGGTGTTATTTTTCATTCGTAGTTGTGTTGGCCTTTGAGGGGGTGTAAAGGAGGTTACGTTTCCTTATCGCTACCCAGTCAATGATTTGATAGGTAGACTGAACGTTTCAGGGAACAATCAATCTGACCTCGACCGAACCATATCGAAGACGGAATGGTCGATTACTGTGCTTCAGACTATTCCCCGTCGGAGGCAGAGGTGTTCCTAGAGTTAGAAATTTTGAAACATAGCTATGACCCAGATCTAGGTCACATGTTATTCTCCTTGCAAAGACAATCAAGGGGTTTATACTAGAACTGACAGAATTCTGTACGGAAGTTCGGAACCTAAAGACATATCTCGTGATCAGCGCTCATCAACAATTACTGCCGGTTTTAAGAGGACCCGACTCCTATGCGACTACCACAGGCATCAGTCTAGTTTCCACCGTGCCTAATTTACTCACCAGACATTGTATTAGCCCATTAAATCCATCTAAAGTACAGGTGGGATTTCGAGTGTGCTGACTACAGTTTTACCTTGCTTTGCATCCCGGAACATCGGAACGCTTATAGAAAGCCAGTAGTCGTGGTCATTTTTGAACTAAAAACTGCGCCCAATTCGATTACTCACGAACCCCTGTGAAGTAGTCGTCCTTGCAAAAGAGAAACAAGCTGATCTGTTGGGATAATTGCATATTCACCTTACAAGCAAGATGAGAATCTCGGATGTTAACCACTTCTAACGGGTGCTCGAGCTGTCCCTTGTTGTTCAATTTTGTCTCGCACGAGAGGGCGTGCTGGAGGCATCCAATAAACTTTAGACGACCACAATGGAATACGTGAGCGGCAGTCTGGCTTTGCCGTTCTGTTGAATACAGAATGTGCTCAATAAGACGGCTGGCCAAGATAGTCTGTATGGAATAAGCCTCGCAACCTTCAAGTGCGAAGTAGTCACAGGACCGGACATTCTCACTCCCGTGTTCCTCATTATAGGCACTCAGCTTGAGATTGTGGACGTTTGCGTAACATAATATTGTCAGCTTGTAGTATTGCCGATGTGGCACCAGTAAGAATAGTGCAGGTACGCACTACCCTTGCCAACCTGGGTGATTCGTGAAGTAAGAATGGCGTTCGGCTGTCACTGAAAGCAACGGTATATAGTGCTTGTAAGTGGCTTGTGGTCCACGGTTCAGGAACGTGATCTACTTGGATATCACTGTCTTCACAAAGTAGCCAGTATCAAGTGGGATGACCGTGCAAGCAACGCGGTGGTTTGTCAACGTTTGTGTTGAAAACTTTTGGATATGGGATCAATCGGTGAAATAATTAAACTGCACTGTATGATAGTCGAATCACGTATACCACAATCAAGCCGAGCGTTTAAAGCAGAAGGAATTACTTAGTGAGGCCGCCAACAGTTTGGCGAAATTGCGGAGTAGCCAAGCAACACCACAATCACGAATTATGAAGACATCATCCGTTAGGTGAGATGGATAAGTACCGTCTACCTGGCCGAGGACTTTGAACATTCAGGGCGGACTCCAAAAACGATATCCAAGGTGGCAGACCACCATGGTCAATGGTGTACCTGAACTCACTACCCCTTCAACTGTCCTATTTCGGTGTGTCTCACCTAATTAATCCTTCCTGATCACCTTTTTACTCTAAATAATTCCGTAACTGTTGAGGTAAGCGAAAGCCTCGACCGCAGTGTGTTGGAAGTGTCCAACAAAATAACGCCCAGTCTGCTCCTCGTCATAGAAACACACAGGACGAAGAAAATAAAGGTACAGCGAATTGACTCCATGTATCATTACCGACTCGGGAAATGTGCAAAGAGAACATAACACGCTAATCACACGGAGTGATGTGTCTTAGCGTAGGTATGGAAAATATGTAGCGACTATAATAAATGATATTTTGATAGTCGCATTCATCTGTACATTTTCTATGATTTTGATTTTGTACCTACTTTTGTTTTAGTCAAGCTACCCATTTGGTAACATCCGTCCCGGGGCTAACACACAACTCGCTCCGTGCCTCGCTAGCTTGACGCGCCTCTCTGTACTCTCTATTTTCCAGGGTCGGTAATAATATACGAAGTCAACGCGCTGAGACTTGACTTTTCACTGTCGATCGATTGTCGATAGTGCTAACTGACAGGGTTGTATTTTGTTGGATCAGTTCCAACAAATATAACTTAGCAGCTCGGACGAAGCGAAATTAGGTAACAAAGCAAAACCATCAAGTGTACAACTGAATGCGATCATGAAAAATATCATAGTCGCCATCTGAAAAGTGTTTCAGAAGGCAGTATTTGAAAGAAGAGTAGTATTGTTGAGAAACTTGGATGAAACAGAAATATGCCGGACTTTCATCGGATCGTATCCAGCTGTAAAGCCCGGACATGGGAAAGAAACCTAGAGAAAATAAGCCGTTTGCTGTACGAAGAGCAAAAACGATGAAAATAAACAAAGGGCAACAACCTCAAGAGGATCAGACAGTTGAAGCCCCATCACCTTAGTCTACAGGACTATGTAAACTTTAATGGAATACACTTATGGTGAAAAAGGCAAGATAACAGTTTCGCTGACGATCTATAAAGGCCTGATAATTCTCAGCAGATATCGGAAAAGTACTCCCATTACTGAAATACTACGTAGAAACTCACCGAGAACGTTTTGCTACCATCTACCGTGAGCGCATCTTCAATCAGTCGGCAGACTGGTAAGAAACTATAAGGGACGAATGGACAAACATACGTTGACCGACATGCTCGGCATCTAAAGCTGGTTCGAGTGCATCTTCGCAACATTTGAACGTAGCCTAGGACGATCGTGTAGTGAACGTTGACTTACATGAGAAGTCAGCTCCTTGAGAATGTCATCAGATTCGAATGAGCTTCGCCAGTGTGCGCTATCTAAACGTAACATGCAGTCTGAAAATAAACTACCAACCGTTCTGACACCCGGACGCCAACGTGAGAGATGTGTCCGCAAAATTATTCAAACCTAAAAACGTACCACGTGAGATTCCAAAAGAAAGCAAACCTTTCATATCATCCACGAGCCTGACGTAATCCGTCAGCAAACAGTCCAAGGCTAAGTGGTCACTCCTGGAAAAAATGAACACAACCAAAGTTTCAAGGTTACCTATCGTGCCCCTTCTGTTCAAGGAAATTTCTTCTTATGCAAGCAACTTTGACCGATACGGACGCACTGGCATCTACAACACCATCACAGCTGACGGAAGAGCCATCTACCAACATCGCACAGAGCGCACAGTCAAAAGTTACACCTCGAGATTACTAAATGTTCGAGCAAACTTCGTAGGAGAAAAACACCCCGAAACTATATAGTTTGTTTTCATACTGTTCAAATTTTATAGAACAACTTTACGTTTATATACTGATGCAACATCAGATTATTGGCACGTCCGTCTAGTTTGAAAGACAGATGGCTTTTTGCCGCTGAACTTGATGCTCCGCATAACCCCCCGTTTGGTTGATACAATAATATTGATGGATTAAAACAATTTCCTTCGATCAATTAAGCTCGTGCATCAGTGCGATGAATGTGAGAATTTGATTGTGTTGAGGTTTGTTTACACTCATTTGTTTCTAACTGGGAACAGCTTTTTGATGTGGATGGAGTATATTGATTCATCTAGTCGTTTTAGTATTTCTACTACATAATGTCGGATATATAACAGCCTTTACTGATCGCATAATTGCTACGAAGCTGTCGCATTCCTTCATTTGATCACATATCGAAAGATGCTCGTGTGGTTATTTGTTAATTTACACCAAGGTTTTCCTGAAATTACAGTACTCGGGGTTATCTTGTTGATTGGTCGTGTTCATTAATGTCAAGACTCCAGAGACCATTCAGCACTTCTTCAGAACTTCTTGTTATAAGACGAACCCTTACAAGCTCACCAAATTCTCGGTCAAATCGCAGCACTAACGAGCCTATTGTGGAACACTCAACTACCCTTAGGTTCACTTTTTCCATTGCAGTTTCGTGTGATACCCTTCTAATTGTGGACGCATGCAAAAAATCCGCTTTGAAGAAGACAGTTAAGCGTGATGTAGTGGTTAAAGACCCTCTGCAATTTAGTCCGTGCTACTTTCACCTAGAATATACTGCGGATACCAGAGACCATTTACTCGCAACTGACGTTGTGGTATTCACATCATCACTGGCGAAGGTGTATCCAGCCGGTTTGGCTCCTAAAACCGTTTCGCCGTGGATTGACGGGAATACTTTGTGGATTGCCTGGGAAGAACAGGTTCACCTTGAATGTAGTGATGAAAACATCATGGACATATGGAGAAGAAATAATAACGGAGGAGCTAGGATATGTATTTGGGATAACAAGGAAAATTGTTCCGTTCAGACAAGATTTGACCGTCCAAGATCGATCACACCAAATTCCTCATATGATGCACGAGGTGTCGAGATCGCCGTGAGGAATGTCGTGAAATTTTGCGACAAAGCTGTTGATATTTCAGCGGATGATGGATTCAATGAGATTGCTTGTAAAGGGTCAAAGAAAGACATGGAAGAAGATCAAGAAACTCTACCAAACTGTATAAATTCGAAAAGAACTTGTGTGGAAGATACAGAGGGCTATCATCTCGATAACCTCTTTAAATCTGATAGATCAGCGGGCTCAAGTAAATCCGGTGAGTTGGCATATTTGCAAGACATACTGATAAATCCTCGTAATATTTTAAGACATCAGTAGCAAGCCCACCCTGTGCTAAATGACAGACGAAGTGAATCAGATGAAAACTTTTGCTGAGTCCCATATTTTCAAGTTGTTTTACCAGCTTGCTTTCGAAGACCCCGGTTCACGCGTATGATTTAAAATATCGATGAAACTGAAGCTTTCTTGCAGAAGACGAGTGATAATTCGTCAGTAATTGCTACTCCTCCTCTGCTTGCTGCACAAGCGGACAACAACAAAAGTAGTACTCCAAAGGACGGAAGTATGAGGCTACCCGATATACTACCCATATTTCCGTACCTTTTATACACGGCCCATCAACATTTGGGGATGCAGTACTACCTAGTATACATTATAATTACATAAACAGAACTCGAGGGATTCCATTTTCAAGCTCTTCTGGAAAGCCAGCAGAAATTCTGCGACAAAATTATGTTTACCTTAGAAACTGTTTCCTGGGACACCGCTATAGTTGCAAGCTTATGGAACCCCAAGAATGTCGTACTTGACCCTTAACATGTGTTAGATGGTTGGTAGGAAATATATTTCACTGTCCTCTTGTGTACGTTCATCCAACGCTTCAGTCTACACCTTGAAAGAATTCATACAATTTGGTTCATATTACACCACTCTCGTATTGAGACAGCTTTCAAGTCAGTCGCCAAGTTATATATTCTGCCACCAGTAGGTACATACACTTTAGAGGCTTTCAGCTGTGCTTGTAACTTTGCTACAAACTGGTCATTTCTGTCATCCTGATCCTAAAACAGAATTACACTTCTGACAACGTTGGATATCCATATGAGGTATTGGCTTGATTACAAGTGACTCCCGTTGGCACGCGTTCCGCAATAAATAGCAATAAGACCCACTCAAATTCATCGTCCATTCTAGCCAGTACGTTCAGAACCGCAGCTGTGAATACATGCTAACCAATCGATGATCCTCCGTCATCTGGATTCTTGAAACAAATTGCATCATCTCCGGGTTTACGATGATGCCAACATCGCCTGCTTGCGTCAGTACCCTGCAGAATAAACTTCTGCGAGTCACTGAATTCTAGAACGTCCCATATCAGTGAGCCTTGAGACTCCACATTAGTTTGTCTGTGTTCGGTTCGCCTGTAACTGGAGAGATTTTTCTTGGTTAACAAGGCGGCAATCTAACGTCTTTTTAGATGATTTTGTCGGAATGTTCAGAGCATGCGTGTTCTTTATTACCGAAAAGCACATTACTGTATCGGATGCCAATTATTTGTTCCCGTTCTTCTCACTCCTAGATAAGGTTGATGGCCGTCCTCACTCACTGTTATGTGCCCGGATTGATTACTTTTCCAAGAAATTAGGGAAAGTACATTTTGGCTTTCACTGTCCTCTAACAACTTTACATAAGCTAGACCTTAATCGCCTAGCTATCAAAAATCAACCCTTTTTTCATTCGCTCGACGCCGCAACCCTCATATTTTCGCCGGACGGAGTACTGATCTCGTGTTACTGGCCGTACGTACGCGAACTGACGATGACTGGTAGTCTGTCAAAGTCGATAAATCAACCAGAGCAAAAGCAGCCTACCACTATTTGCACTTCCCCAAGTGACGTATGCCGCTTTCACATGTTCGTCTTTTCAAACCGAAGTAAGCTATATGACGTATCTAGTGGGTTGATCACTGGTGGTCACATAAGTGGATTTTTTCTTACATCGAAATCAATTTCACAGTCTGTTATTAGGTGAGAATCAATTGTGAAAAGTCAGGGCTTTGGCTAGATTCGAACAGATGACAGAAACGGCATATCCAAACGCTGCAAGCGTTCTACCAGCTGAGCCACGAAGCCATGCCAACAGCTCGGAGACTTCACATTTTGAACTCTGTTACCCATTCGTCCGACTACCTCATACGGAATCCATTAAGTGATCCAGGGGATCGACTGCCTCGGCAGGATATCTCGAACAGTTCACATTTGAATCCACCAACGCCACAGTCTCTTATTAATTCGGAATGATTAAGCAATTTTCAAAAGTTCCGCATGATGACGAGTAAGTGCCAGTTAAGCTTTGGTGTTACAGAACCACCAGTAAAATATTGTGATTCTAAGATTTTACCATGGAGCTTTTACAGAAATCGTCAAGAGAATGAGAAAGAATATTAGTCAACACAGAGAGATCCAGGCGTTGTCTATGGTTAACATCTGGAAAGGTTTGGTCCGTGATCATCAGTTTTGCAAGTGGGATCAACCCCCCCCCCTCCTTGAATTCGTGTACCAAACAGGATTCGTCGAAAAAGTAGGACATATAATCATTCGCTGAAGCAGTTTCAAACACTTAACTGGACCGTTACGATCCTTCCATCAGCGTACAACATACAGTGTACAATCTGTGACTCTCACACAGTCCACAATCAGCGAGATCAAAGTTCACACGCTAGTATGTGTTTTGCACGAAAGAGTATATATTAAAAGTATTGATTACTGACTGCGGAACTGCGTTCGTGTGTCAGAGTTTAAGACGCCATCGGTGAAGTATTCGACTTAAAATAACCATGACAGACACCCATTAGTAAAGTGAATTCGATTAGATTGGATGCTTCTTATGTCATGTGAGAGCCCACTAATTCTGACGGACAGGCACAGGACAACTGCGAATAGACCGAGTGGTGATTTGCTGTAACTGATACGTTGTTATATTAAGTAGAATCACCTGGATAGACGAATGACGGTTCCTCATGAAGGAAGTCTGCGTAAAAAGGATAAGCGGTCAGGTAACCACGATGTGGTTCACACGTAAGATATCCGTCGCATAGCACATTCGTTGATTTGACCTTATGTAGAGTGTGCCACACTTATGACGCTTATTCACGTTTCCTGTCCAATACGGGAACTCGACGGAGTTCCTGACCGAAACCATGTGATTAGTTTGATGCACACTATAGTAGCCTAACAATACAATGTATAAAATAGACTATTTTCACTTCTTTTTGCAGTAACCACCTCAGTTGGTAAAACTGTATTTGTGTTTTGATTTCCCATACCGCAGTTGTGACATTTATCTCAGTACACGTCTAGTGTGTTCTGCAGTGTGCACTCATATCCGAATTGAGCGGGTTTTTACTGGTGAACGTTTTGGTGCGTAACATACAGTTCTCCAACCACTATAAACGATGACACATTGCAAGGCAGTGAGACCGAAGGTTTACTGTTCAAGATAAACATCGGGGATATCATGTGATATTGGGTGCAACACCAGAACAGAAAGCTTCAGGAGATGTGCACACGCGCAGCGCACTCACCACACTCCGACAAGTTAACTAAAGTTGCAGTATGCGTAAGTCTGTTCATGTTCAACTTGAAACGAAAAACATAGGATCACATCCACACGAAGTAAGAGACAAAGTCATGAAAAGGTTAGAGCGATAAACAACTGTTTATATAGGTGCCCTCCTAACAGTTGTGGATATATTGTGCATGGATTAACCGTGGTCTGAATGTATTTTGGCTTATACCGACTGATTATAACTGGTCTACGATCGTGTGGCCAGTCTCGTGTACCATAGTTATGGAGTACACAGGTGACTTTCAACAGAACCCCATCTAACGATGTCGAAATTAATGAGAGTTGAAGGGTCTGGATCACAGAATGGCAATCAACCTTTAGAACTGTGTAGGCAATTCCTGGGAATCCAGGGACTGCATCACTACCAAGTGTAAGAATGGAATGAGCCGTTGCTTAGAACGCACAAAATAATTGTTATCTGCTCATACCGATGAATGAGTAAACACATGGTTTGGTCTGCATGCAAATTGTCGGATTCGGAAATGATGGTTAAAGTTGGAGGTCTGTTATGTAAACTGATCATTGCTCCATTTATTCGCTTGTCAATTTTTAAGGTTTATCATCATTCCGGCGCCGTATCACTCTGGGTCGTAATGAAGTAATTAGGTGTAACAAGGTACCCTTTTGATGACTTTAGACTAAACCGTTGTGTGTTTGTGTGTACCTGAATGTATTTTGAAAAGGTTTTTCGCCTGAGGAGCGTGCACACGTTGCACAATAATGAAAATAACTCAGATCTCTTTTCCTCGGGAAATCGCATGGATTGAAAATTCACCGAATTAGGTCCACTAAGATGAATAATTTCACTTTCGCGTAAGAATCCTACCAGTATTCCAATGACTTTCCAAAATTCTGTTGAGGTCAGAAATGAGAAGCATCGCGGGGAGCGCTCGCCGCAGGGTATTTCAAAACTGTCTTTCTATAAGTACTTCACAGTTCAAGCTGGGTAATTGTGTTATCTTCAATGTACTCGATGTGAAGAGCGATGGAATTTATAGGTGCTAGTTTTTTTTTCTTCAAAGAGTTTACAGTTGTTTATAAACAAAACGATATCAAAACACTTTGTTATACTTTCAAGTTGATCATCACTCACATTTGATCGCAACCTTCGCATTCAGATAGACTTTCCAGCCAGCCTCTTTCGAAAAGAAGCACTAGACTCGAATTTTGCTCTCATTAGAGCTCATCAGTAATGCATATCCTTGCCATGGCCGGGATTTGAACGCCGGCCATTCCAATCATGAGGCAACCGTGTTAACCACTGCGCCATTGACTTCACATTAGGCACGACCGAATTATCAAATCTGAACGCTCAACCACTCTCGCTTGTGAGCAATGATCAGGTTGCCCGATCGTCTGGAGAGGAGACCCAGTTACTGCCTGTTAACTCCAATCGATAACCCCGCCATTAGGACTTCCGAGACAGGTCGAGATCACAGAACTCATTAACCCTGCAAGGCGATATTTTAGATTACTGATGAGTAGTCGGGGATTTGGTTCATTTCCAAGTTGAACATCACTCACATTTGAGTCTAGTGTTTCTTTTCGAAAGAGGCTGGCTGGAAGGTCTATCTGAATGGGAAGGCTGCGATCAAATGTGAGTGATGATCAACTTGAAAATAAACCAAATCTCCGACTACTCATCAATAAACTTTTTTATACGTTGTCCACCATAAGCTCCGATCATCGCATTTGCCAAAGAATGAATTTTCAATCTGAGCAACATCGCACCGCACATCACGTTTACTACAGGTCTGTACGTATGGTTGTGAAATATGGCCATTTTTATTAGGGAACACTGACTCTGTTCAGTTATTCAAATACCTGCTTCCAGTTGAATGCATCGGGTATCACCTGTTTGTCAGCAGTGATGAGGTTGAGTAACGGATATTTACCAGTGGGGTAAAAACAAGCTTACTTGCATTGACGTAGATGGTTGGATCAGGTACTGAAGGTGTCAGCTGATTATGTGTCACGTCCAAACTCTTCTGCTGATTCCCCAACCTTCATACATGATGTTCAAGAAGAACAAGTGTTGACTTAACATGCACAACTAAAGGTTTATATTGTTAGTTTGGACACTGTGGTCCCATCTCGTCGCCCTAGTTAGGGTCCCGGTAAATCACACATTCTCTGATCGGACAAGTTCTACTTGATGATAACTAATCAGTCTCAGCGGTGTGTATTGAGCTATCGTTTACCAGAACTGTCCATGAAACACATCTGTTTAATGGAGCAAGCAGCAGAAGAAGGATAAATCACCCTGCTTATCCCTTCAATTGGGCTGTTTGTTTATTAGAGGCAGATACGGAACCCATACAATTATCTTCATTGATGAAAACATTATGAAAGTATCACATCCGTTAGTTTTGCCAAAATTAACATGTTCACTACAAACTGGAGGCAGGTAGCCAGTTAAAATCAGTCTAGTCATGTCAGCAACAGTCAGTGAGGCAACCAAACAGGATGCAACCAGATGCAACTGAAGCGCACTCGTTGGAAAGAGACTTGAAGTTAGTGGAACATAATAGAATTGCTGCTGATGGAAATGACAACAGGAGTTCAGAAGGAGAGGGACGTGGTTAGAAAATTCATACGGAAGGAGTAGGTTGTGTTTGGGAAACCTGTGCAAATCGAACAGGACTTAGAATAATATACACCGATCAACACTGGTTAAAAAGATAACGCAAAATACATTACCGAAGAATAACGATAGTTCGTCAATTGTTACATTTTATGAAAAATACATCCGTCTAAAGATTCTGGCTTTGATCGAATGCGGGAATAAAATGGAGCTAAAGAGTAGCAGTCGTATCCTCACCAAAATAGCGATGGATTAATCACAAACTGATTCTGGGCGCACCGATTGGGATTCAGTCGGTATATCTAGATGGCTTTCGCGTTGTTGAGCGCCTGCTTTAGTATGATTCTAAGCAACACTCTGGAAGTGGTTTCTGAATGCACTAAACCGGCGATCTGTAGAAGATGTTTCGTAACAGCACTAATCTTACAACCGACCCTCAAATTCAAACACCATTTCCGTATGTGTTTGTTAAAAACTGTCCCGAGATGCCTCCCAGTTCTACCGACGCATCTGCTTTCACAGACACAATCAAACAGGTTCACAACACTGAATCGCAGGTGCACGTTGGTTTTGTCAAAATTACCTACACAGATATAGTCAGAAATACCCCGCTGTTCTTACACCCTCCTTTCCTTCTAACCGAAGCTTGTTCACCGGGTGTTCGTATAATAGCCGAGTTTAAATGTCAGCCATTGACACATCTCCTTTAATCATGTTGAATATGTTGTTGATAACGATAGCGGTAAGGTGGAAGAGGGAGAGAGTAGAGATGATCGCCTCTAGTTGGTAGTGTACACCGTTGGGACCTCCATACTGTCATTTTTCATGCTTGCGAACAGCTACTCCGCAGACATCAAATTTCTGTAGTCACACAACTACGTATGGGTTTCCAGATACAATCAGTTATAAGATGTACACAGGGTGGCTAATTCATTCAAGAATAGATCACTTAACTGCTCTGACAAATATCTTATCAAATTATCTGAAACTAAGAATCGGCTCGCCGCAGTGGGATCCAGTCCAACGGCCACATTAAATTTCGTGAGGGGGTAGCCCAGCAGGAGATCATTCAAATTGAACATTGTTCAAAGTTTGTCGCAGCTTTTCTATTCAGACCGATTTCCTATTCAGCTTCTTTTAAAACGAAGACGGTCGAGTAACTTGTTTATTACCCAAAACAGGTGGTTGATCGTTCAGATATGCTAGTTCGGTCTGAATGCGAAAGCCGTCGTCATGTGTGAGCAGTTTTCAACATAAAATTCGTTCTCGTTTAATCTGAGGTCATTAGTGCAGTGAACGACATAGTCGCGACCGAGGCTCCAACCGCGGTCGTGGGAGAGAGCTGTACTCCTGGCAAGCTGTAACTCGAGCAAAACAAGTCTAGTGCTTCTTTTCGAGGGCAGCCAACCGAAAAGCCTATCAGAATGTGAATGTAATCAAATATGGATGGCGTACTGTTTAGATCAACCATACCTCCAAGTAAAAGTCAAGGAAAAACTACCGGCCAGAGCTACGAATACGGATCAGCCGTAAACGATATTAATCCTACAAGGGCTACCTGTCAGATCACAGCGTTTGTTTTAGACAGTACCAAGAACGAATAGAGTGAGTCCAGTTATGACGTAGGAGCGAGGAATCAAGAACTGTGTTTAGTCTCTGAACTGGAGGGATCATATTTGTCTACCCCATGGGGTGAAAATAAACCAAGTCACTCTTCCTTGTGGTCTAAAAGTGAACCAGAATACCTGAACTCATCAGACAATATTGTGAGGCACGGATCTCGGAGCAGTCTATTTTTTTTAAGAGTCCATAGAAGAATTTGAAATTGAGAGTGGTAATTGAGGATGCGAAAGCATGACTATCATTTTAAGATGTTACTATTTTTACGGTGCCAGTTTCAAACCGAAGCGTGTGGGTCATTTTTGACCTTGTCCGATTAACCACAAAGAAGTATCAAGATCACATCAAAACTGAAACGATTGTTAGTTCTAAATCCCAAGGATCACATATTTTGTCAGGTTGTCGATTTACTCCACTTATGAGCTGATGAACACGTTTGGAGGTGACGATTATTACGAAGCGTATACCCAACGAATTCAGTTGCAACCTCGTCACTTGATGATACTTGGGGTGAGACCATTTCACTATAGCAGACTAGACTGCAGTTTCCCTCTTGTTACAGATGATCAGGGGTATGCATCCAGTTTAATATTACACCCAGGGTAGTTATGGAAGTCCAAAGCTTTCTGTCATCTCCTGGATATAGTACATTACCATTATAAAATGCGTATCCAATTTCTGTTAAAAAATAAACTGTATTAATGCGGTTGTTGACGATTCTGGAGAATGCGTGGATAGGAGCATGACACGGGCATTGTGTCAATGTACACATGCGAGTGTATTGTGTACGTGTGACACAAGAGTGGCGAGTGGTAGTGTGCTTGATTATCAAGTTGTGATCCGGTGTCAAGATCTGAAGGTTGCTGTCACACAGTGACTCAGTAAGGGAACTCATCCTGCCACGATGTTTCACAATTGATAACCTCATCGAGAGTGATCGAAAATGGGTGCTGTTCAACCTGAAACAGAAAAATCCACGACACTCAATGCAAACCTTACACACTGCTCAGTTGTTTCAGTGAAGTCAGTGTATGCAACCCAACTGAGAAGCTTCTGAGCACAGGATTATCAATGGGAGTTAACAAGACAGTCACTGCTTCTCTTATTAAGACGATCGGGCAATCTGAACGCTATTCACACAAGTTTGTGGCTGAGCATTTACGTATGATCGATCGGTCACGCCTAGTATGCACTTACTGGCGTTATGGTTCAAACGCTAGTTTCACAAGTGCGATGGTCGGAATGCAAATTCCAACTAGGACAAGGATAGATACTACCGCTGAGTTCTAATATGATCGAAACTCAAGTACATTGCTTCCATACGAAGCAGGCCAGCTGGAAGGTGTATCTGAATGTAACGACTGTACTCAAATGTCGGTGGGGTTCAATTTATGATACCTTCATGTTTGTCGTTCTGTTAGCCACCTGGACGCTTCTCCGCATCGGTATGTCCCTAAAACCTGATTACGGTGTCTTAGCTGGTTCACCCATCCCTTGCGTTTGTTATTTATTGTCCCTAGCTTAGTTGATCTATTCGACTGAGATTATGGTAAGTCCTTGGAGAGAAAAGACAAAAACGTTAACATTCTGCAACAGGTCTCCTTGCCGTTTTGATGAATTGAATAGAAGAAAACCAGCGTTTCCCACCCTGGAATGAGATTTAAGTGGCCTGTGAGTAGTTGGCTGTGATACACTTAGGGCTTAAACCTATTGTCGTACTTAATGGGGGTCCTAAAACCTGCTTACCTTCGCTTCTGCTCTTGATGACGTCCTGACACATCGGGAATGAATGTGGGGCACCCTGCAGATGTTTATCAGGACGCTGTCCATATTGGTTCGATAATCTGTATCGAGAATATGCTACCCGATAGAAATTGAGATGAGTTTCTCGAACATTCTGGAATACTGTTGAACGACGTTCATCAATCGTGCCCAGTCGGGTATGATTTGACGATTTCTCTAACGAAGCCAGATCGGGAGCAGCAGGAGAGACAATAAATGCTGGTGAATTAAGAAATTGGAACCTACTGCTTTGTGGCGTGACACTCAACACTGGTTAACTGCTGACCAAATCGATCACCAGTACGGTTCAGCATGTGTCATTTACTATGTCTGTCGATCCGTTACTTGCCATTGCATTAATTAAGTCCCCTCTAAATAATGAACCAATTAGAAAAATCTTACTTGTATCATCGTCATTACTGGCTGTGTATGTCTTACTTCCATGTTCCAATGTACAAACTCCTTTAGACAATTGGTTCCATTCAATATCTCCTGAATCTGTTATGTGTCATCTTTAGCCCTTCTAGTGTTCGAACTGCTTAACTCCTTTAATTAGACATCAAACCGAATTTCATCTCCATCTTTAAGTGAAGCATTGTTTCTCCACTGTAAACCTGATGAGAGAAGAAAACGAGGTACTGTTGCATTGTGTATTCAGCAACTTTGCACAGCAGTTTGGCAAATGCCTGATGCAGTTTCCTGTGTCTGTACAGCAATATCTTCCTGTTTGCCTCAATGGAGTAAAACTCGAAAAATGGGTGTATCCTCCCACACAACCCCTGTTTGGTGATGCGATGCTGCAACGGCACATTGCGGCTACCTCCGTTTTTTTCCCCCAAAGTGCGCTGTACATTCAAAGCGTTTCGTGGTTAAATTCAATATGAAACCTTTTTGTACCCATGATGTCTTTGGAAAAGCCGAATGTATTCTTCATACAGCACTTACATGAAGACTGTTTAGCAGTTTCCAGGTCGGCCATAAATGTAAGTGAGGCTCGTGGGTTTGTGTGGAATTCAAGTCCACTACTGTCCTAATGTGGGAATATTTCACTTTTAAATTGGGAATTAACACTGTTTACAAAAATTAGCGAAATGTTTCCGCCGTTCCAACCGATATACCCATCTCCATCTGATAACACGTAGTACAGTTACATACATAATTCGCTGTTCCTTTGAGCCACGTACAATGTTGTCAATGTATCTCGCTGTTACTACTGTCAAATGAGTCAAAATCAAACGTGTCCTTCCATTAGCACCTCCCGGTCGAACTATGCTGTTGATCAGTTATCCGTGTCGAGAATCAGGCGTAATGCATCTTGCGAACTGAATATTTATCATTTACACAGTCACATCTTGAGTGGACAGAATATTTTATAAAAGTGTGAATTCAACGTTGTTTTCAGTTGATTTGTAAAATTGTCGGAATTGCTGAAATAACTTGTTAAGTAGACACAGGTACGGGTGCATACAGGCTTGAAAGGGGATCCAGTTGCGGATACTGATGTACATTCAGAAAGGTCGGAATGAGAATGGTTTTGGAAATTAGACACTAATAACTTTCATGCTCGAAAAGGTTGAGACTGTAGATCATGTGGTACTGTAACGAAAAATATCGCTACATCTGCGCAATTTCTTGAGGGATTTCGAAGAATTTCTTCGGTTAACTGATCACAAGTAATGGTCAGAAAGCACGCACGCACTCACTACACAGAAGATAGGTTTATACGAGGTTGAAAACGACTTTCGACGTAAAACATGTGAAGTGTTTTTTCACTTCATTAAGAACGTCGATCTCATGTTGAGACCACGTCAAACTGCGACCCAACGTAATACCTAAATATTTAATCAATTGGGACAATAAAAGCCCTGTTTCCAAATTGTGTTTTGGAGGTAATCATGAAAAAGCTGACGACAGGCTGTATCACTAAGCCGGGTAATTAAAACAGCATTCCATCTGGACATATTCAGAGATAAAGAGCGTGTGTTAGACTAACTAGTTATTACGGTGAGGCCAGTCTGAAGGGAAGGAGAAGAGGTTTTGTGCCAGAGAAAATGTCACTTGTAAAGCTCACCAAAGGTACACCCCTGAGAATGGGCATAGAGCTCACATGAGAAGGGAACGAATTACTCATTGGAGAAATTTGGACTTCACAACTAGTGGGAAAGGCGGTTAACTATGTGAACTTGTGATGTGAGAACGAATCCAGAAATAATCATTTAACAGTCTGATGAGAGATGACTGGCTAACCTATTCCTTGAGAAGAAGAAACTGAGGTAGTTGAAGTCATTGCTGTAGGTAAGGAAGCAGAAATGGACTGCTCTGCGTTTGTTAGTCAACGATAACAAAGCTGACAGAGCAAGACATGACAATGCATCAGCAGTGGACTCCGACTTACACGGTACGACCTGATTTGGCTCATTGTAGTTATTCGGCAACAGTAAACTTTCGAAGATAATTCCGTCTAGAACTTTTAGCGCCAGTGATCCGCGTGCAGCCGATCCAAATTTAAATGTATCCTTCACTCCTTCCCAAAATAAACATACCACTCGGTCTAGATCGTTCAGAGGAGATGGAGTCTGTTCTCTATGAACATATTCATATTTCGCCGGATCCAGCTATTTCAGATAATCGAATGGTCCGGAAAGTGCATCTGATCCAGTCGATGCACTCCGAGTTACACAGTAAAACCCTTCAACTCCCTTAACTGGCATGGAAAAATTGATATTCAGATTAATCTGTAATTGATTGATGGGTTCTATGTAACATTAATTCTACCAACTGTGTCTGGATGTTACACTGTTAGGGTATTTTTAACGAACGTACATGAGAATGGACTAGCAACGTTGTGTTGTATTTCGATGGTGGGACGAAAGTTTTTTCACACTAAACGTGCGTATACACACGTTTGTGTCCAAGGTTTGAAGGATTCAACGTTCGCAGAAACTCGTTCTAACATTGCCTGATTCGAAACAGCTGACTAGAAAACATGGATTTGTTGTTCCGAGTGTTTTGGAGATTCCATCTTTAGCTTGAATGCAAGTGCCCCGTCAAGCGCTATAGCACCTCTCTTGGTCGCTTTCTCCCACAATTCCTTGATTACCAATCGTTTGAAAATTATCCCCAACTCATTTAGAAACATTCTAGCAGTCATAGTACAATGAAACCGGTTTAGAACAGGTGTCCCCATTTTAAAAATCTGTTGATCGCTTGTTTTCCCCAATAGTGATAAAAGACATACGTCGTGAGATGTTAACATTTCGTTTACTCTCTTCATTAACGGACGTGAGACACTAGAATATATAGGACATGCGGTTAGAAACACAATAAAAAACATTCAACCACTGGGTTTACATGAAACAAAGACTGTCGTCAGTTCCAGGGCAGACAACAGTTTATGCACACACAAAGCCGGACTGTGAGTATTGATCAACATCGCCTCGGAGAAAGCAAGCAACTTGGGGTTCTTATTACGTAACAGAACATGAGACGAGTTGACCGGGTCAACAACGTGACCTGTTTCCATGATGGGTTTTGTGATGGATGAGGTCGGATTTCGTCTCAGTCGTTCTGTTGCCAATGTCCGTTGCGTCATGGCGCGTATCAACCACCTAGGCATATGTTCAGCCATTCTTTGTCGTAGGCATCGACCTGTTCTGCCGATATAGATGTCACCGCAACTGCAAGTGAACTGATAGATTATATGTGAGACAGAACATTTCGGTAGGTCACGACTACGAATAAGCCGAGTGACACTCCTAGTTGTGAGTAGCAATTGCAATTCAGCCGCGAGTTAGAGCAGACTGTAATTTTTGACTTACATCGGTTGTGATATGATCGCCTTTGAAGGGTAGGTTCAAAAAGACCTGCTTCTTGGGAACCGTACTCACGACAGACTTTGTCGGTCTCTTCGGGCTGTGAACATCGATGAATTTCTCCGGGTATCCGTTTGCAAGCAGTACCTTTCTTAATTTCGCCTCTTCTCCTTGTAAACAATCATCGGTGCATATCTCCCGGGCTCTATGAAACAAGGTTCGTACCAGGTCCCTTTTGTAAGTAATGGGCGCAAAAGAAGAAAACTGCAAATTCTGACTGCTCCAAGTGGCTTTGCGGTGCACTGAGCGTTCTAATGAGCCAACCTTTCTTCTAGTTAGTGAAATGTCTCTTTTCTGGCAGGAAGCTGAAGGAAATCCCAGATCACTCATGCATTACTGCACAGCAACAACTTCAAGAAGGACTTAGAAAATACGTAATGATACAGTCTTCGAGAAAATAGATAACAGAATTTGCTTGTTAACTTATGACAACAAACTACACGTAGTCCGTAACGTTCGGTCTTTGAACTAACACAGCCGTATAGATAAACCCATAATATTGATGAAAACGTAAAAATTGCAGGCAGCTGAATTAGGGTATTCGTGTCGGACGTATAAAATGGCAGAATATTCATCCAATTAATGTATGAGAGTAGAACGCATGTCTGCGTCTTCGTCTAAACCAGCAGCCGATATTCAGGCTTCGAACTACTCAACCTTGAACTAGTCAATGTAGCGAAGTATTTGAGCCTATAACCCAAGATAGTGGTATTAAGCTCCGAAATGCGCTCGCATAAAAAGCAGACCTACCCAATAGGGGGGAGTTATCGTACTGAACGTTCGTTTGCGAGAACAAGCTTATTCACGTTTAATCATTACGATTCACTGGTTGTGCAAGATGTCAGATATTGCAAATACTAGTCTTATTTCCCCTGTGAAATGTGTCATGACCAGTTATTGAAGAGAATACAGAATAGGACTCTGAAGTTCTTACATACGTAATAAAAATTCTGCACGTTCTTACCATTATAATTTGAAGGTATGTGTTGTCTAACCTCTCAGCGATTCACTTGGTTTAGCATCCCAAAATATTTGCATACATCAGTGTGGTTTGGTGACTTGATTTGCATTCCGAAGAGTCCGACAACCCACACCTGTTATCGATCGGTATGTACAAGCTCGAATTCGTACCTACTCTCTTTGAACAAATCTTTAGTTACCCTACATTCCTTTTGACTGCCGATAGGAATGGTATTAACGAACTACTGATTGTAATATCAAACTGGGACGAGCTGATAACTAACCCAAATTAAACCTGAACATCAGGAACACTAAAACAGATGAACGGCGAGTAATGTGCGCCGTCAATTTCACAGTGAATGTAAGTTAAGTAATCGTAGAATCTGTGAACCCAGAGTTTTGCATTTTATCCACTCTGATTTCCAATGGTGATATGAAAGAAACGTTACGTACATTTATATAGAATCAGTAATAAACTCAGTGTTCAACAAATAGTTTTTCTGCCTAATTAACAGAAGTTGATAGAAGTCGTAGAGATAAAGATCCAGTTGACATCTTCCCGTTTTTGATTAGCCAGTGATGGAAGTCGTATTGGCGATCGCTGCAAAAGTACCTCATGGATGTGCACATTATTCCTCATCTCTGAAAGAGCGAAACGTGCTTCAGCTAGAAGGCGGATTGTAAACGATTGATAATGGCTTAGGGAGACAATTCAGATGATTACAATGATTCGGTTGTTCCAGGTCATAGGCAGAATACTACCTATGTAGACATACCGGACGGATCTTTTGATTTCAAGCAATTAACGTGCACAGATGAACGTAATACTTAATCAGGATATTGTTCTCTTGCAAACGTCCTTTTCAACAAACGTTTATCAGCTTCTTTGCAAGTGCATGTGTTGGACTTGTTAATGTGTTACTATGATCTAGCAACCGGATGAACAGTCTTTGAGTGTACCAGTGAAAAATGCAAACAAAAACGCTTAGATTAGCTGCTGCACTGAGTTGGTGAAAACCTTAGAATAAACACGGAGTGTTCCGGGTCAAACTCACCTTCATTCTATCGTGAGAGAAGTGGTGAAAGGATAACTGTAGATTCCAAGATAGAAAAAGGAGTATACCTTGTCAACCCTCTCCTGCAAACAGTACGTCAACGTGATCTTATTGTTTTGTTCCTGAGAAGTCTTGCTATCTTTACACTGGGTATAATAAACAAGTATGAAGCAACTTTCAGTTTCGTGGTGTAAGGTATTCTCAGTTACTTCGACCTAATACATCGGTACACTGCAGTGTACGACGGTGAAGTTGCCTGCTAACTTTACTGTGGGTTGACAGTTCTGTCACGGATGTATTTTCAAAATATTACACGTTATCCATGAGATCCTAACTAACTTCGACAAACTATATGAGTTTTCAGTGACTACACATCGATTCAAAACCAATCGAGCCCGATTTGCAGAAAGTCCTATCAAAGACAGAATTCGCGGTGATTTTGAATCGGGAAACAAGCACGTGCTATTCACTTCTTCATCCTCCTCTTCGAGAACTATACGAAGCAATAACCTGAAACAGGCTGCAACCGAGAATACCGGCTCATGCCGTTTAGTACTCAATGTAGCTCATCTTTTCCGTTGTAATCCTCCTCCCATGATCACGGCGTATAAACCGACAACCGTCACCAATGAATCAAGCACAACACGAACGGAATCACAGCTGTTTGTCTCGGAAACCACATTTACAGAGTTTTTGGTAGGACTGCAAACCACCGGTCCCCTGTTATCCGAAAAACAGCGTGAGCACTTCAAACCACTGGCGATCTGTGTGAATCGGCTGAGTGGGCTACCGTACCACCCATATCGAAACTATGAGGATATGCGTGCAAAATGTGATCCGCTTGAGATGAAATGGTCGTTCGGAGACATTTTCCAATACAAAACCCGGCAATATTGGCAAGATAGTGACATTCGGATGGCCGATGTTCAGGTATGTACTTCTGTATTGATTCGTTTCAGTTTTTTTGAACAGTGATTTGTGCCTTCCAGTTCGGAAAGCTTCCATTCTCAAATGACCTTAGCAGGGCAGAAACAACAAAAGAATAGCGATCTTTTCCGTTCACCAATCGTCCATTGTTGAAATCTTTTTGATTTATGTTCGTTAACCTTGTTTGGATCGATAGTAACAGAGCACATACGCAGTAGTTCGCAACACAACCTGAAACACGGTCGAAAAATATGACTGAGTGCTCGCCTCAGAGGATAAATCGGAGGAACGGTCCGGTGTGTTCATCTTCATACATTTGACGCAGCAGTAATGTTGTGACTTGGCCTGGCTTGGGGCCTCCTGCTGTAGTTTTAAACAACTCTGTAGTTCCGTCCGGAAAAACAAAACCTTGGTCATATGCATCTGGGCTTCAGACGTGTTAATTAGAAGTTGGTTGTGAATAGCCTTAGTTCAAATGAAACATTAACCACTTGTTATGTGACACAGTTAACTGGGTTGACTGTCCACTGAGTGTCTTCCTCGATGATGAAAAATAACCATTAGCCAAACCTGGACCCGTTTCGTCATCCATCCAACAGTCAGTTAACTGACGTACAAATGTGATACTAGCAGAAGACCAAAGAGGGGTAGTTTAGTAGTGGGATGACTACTATTCTAATCACTACAGCACACTGAAAAATCCGTTCTCATAAGTTTTAAAGTGTGCACGGTCAGGCGATAACGACGAAAGGCAATAACATCCTGGACGTAGTTCCAGTGTTTTCAAAGACTCGACTGGGAAAAAGAAGTTTGGTGTTAACTTTGAAATTCATTATCACTGCTGCTGTCCGCTGTAACAGTGGAATCCTTGCAACTGGCTTAGATATCGGAAAACGTAAAACGTGTTCTCTCAAAGGCATCACGGTTGAATGTTCTCAGCTGATTGGACAATTTCCATATTACGGTCGGATTCAATGGACAAAAACCGTTAAAAATCGCTATCCAACTGTCGAACGAAACACTGGTTTGAAACACTTCTGTAAGCCTGATCAGTAGAAATTGCTTGATGGACGTAGGGAAGGGTGTCATTCAAGACTTAAGACACGGAGATTCCCTGTCCATTTTGTCAAAGCGGAGGGAAAATATGTCTCACGAGATGCTGGCATTTCGACATACAAATATCGGTCATTAATATATACCTGACAAATAATATACCAAGTGCTTATAAGAAAAACTAGTGAATGAACCAACCAGAATGGTTTCATTTATTCGTGAAGGAATGATGCAGTCAGTTTCACGGCAGTAAAATTAATTGTTTTGACGCTTTTCGTGCAGACAGAACTGGCCGGTGTTGTCAGATTAGCACTGCCTAACCATGCGACGTTCCTAAAGTGAGACATGAGCAGTTCTTTCGTGAGTGTGTCTTTAAGCATTCCCAAGAGCGCACTTGCTAATATGGGGACAAGTAGGCTAGCCACAGAAACATCGTCAGTTTGTCAATAAGTCACATATCCGAATTCAAACTGGCTCTAGAGAGCGATCACTGTGTCACAGCCCTGTATGTTTGGGGTGCATCGATCGGTCGATCGCGCAACGTGTTGCTCAGGTTGAATTCCTTACTGGTACAGCAGCAGTACGTGGTGCACGAATAACTGTGAAACGCGATCCCAGTGGATAGTTGGAGCACGAGCAACTTTCGTCCAGTTAGTTTCAGACAGACTGCCACTTCTCTGTTTGAGTTCATTCATCAGGTCCAAGTGGAGTGTGTGCACGTTGACTTATCTCTTAACTTACAGGCATCAGTGTAAACGCATATTACACTGAGGACAACTGAGTAAAGCTACAGGAATACGGCTAATTGAAAAATCGCGGTTTTGATAATCTGCTCTAAGCTTGAATAAGGCAATGAGAAGGAGTAAAATCATGTGATGTTCTCCGGAATAACATTCCGTACATTTTGATCACACATGGGCATGTAACTAATTTTAAACATTAAGATAAGGTTCCGTATGGCGGAACTAATGGCTTAAGGGATTAGACAGACAGACACGGAAATGAAGATTAAACAAATGGGAATGCTGACTACTAAGGCAGCCGCAGCGTCAACACAAATTTTTCCGAACACACAGGGGGGGATTGTAACGTCTGATAGCCAAAGCCTCAGGTGTTGTGTTGATGAATAAGATGGAATATACGAAGAAAATGTTTGAAATTCTGAGTGACACTCAGAAGTTCTTGCCGGATGACGCTCCCGACAACATCCAAGAATTAGAAAAGGAAATCACCCGCAGGTTAGAAAAGCTGAGGAGAAATGGCGTAATTTCTGCAGACCAATGCAAGTTGTTGAAGCCAATGGGCACAAGAACGCCGCATATGTATGGACTGCCCAAAATCCACAAGCCCAGTGTCCCACTTCGACCCATTATGTCAATGTGCAACGCACCGCAGCACATGTTGGCCGGGTTGCTAGCTGATCTGCTTGAACCGGTCAGAAAACATTCCAGTAAGTACCATCTGAAAGACAGTTTTGAACTTGCAAAGTGTGTAGACGGTTTAGATAGTTCGAACAAACTGATGTGTTCATTAGATGTGACGTCCCTCTTCACTAACATTCCATTGCATGAAACGGTTGATAACATTTGTGGTCTTATTCTATGCAGCAATGTTTCTTTTCCTATCCGAGTATCCCACCTAAAATCATTATTACTCCTGTGCACACATAATGTGAAATTCAACTTCCAAACGTTTACTTTCCGGCAAGTGCAATGGGCAGTCCACTTGGTCCGCTCCTAGCTGATTTCTTCATGGCTAAGGTAGAATCTGCATTGGGTGAAAGTTTGTCAAAGCCGATACTGTACAAGCGCTACGTAGACGATATCCTGGCTATTTTTGATCAAACGAATGGGTCAAACATTTCAGGTCATCCACCTCAGTTCATCCTGGGCCCTATGGTCCACAACTGCTTGCCACTGACTGTTAACAAACGTATCAGTGACCGACGACCAAAGCAACGAAGCAGCATCCATTGTTGAATCCAGATCAACGGAACAAAGCAAAAGTTTACGAGAACATCAGACGTCTGAAGGTGGAGAGCTAAATAAAAGGGATGGCGCCAAAATGGAGGTTACGTCAACTGACGTTAAATGACTTGTTACTTGGAAGGATGGAAAACAAACAGCGGTGTTGAAATCTTTGTTTATTTCTAGAGTAGGGTGGTATGCTTTCAGTGTCATGTCTACAAGGGAGGTCATACTGTTACTGTTAAAAAAAGTTTCCTGCTGGGGGCGCTTCTTAGTGAAAAGTGCCTTGCGGGTGGAGCGCTGTGCTTCATAAGTTCAATCATATATGATGTACGCAAGTGAAACAAAATGCCGAAGTACCTCTCGGCAAGCAACCTCTATCCAACTTACCTCTCAACTCTTCTGCTGTTGAAGTGAAACGCCAGCAAAGGGTAGACGTGATGGGTTTTAGCAGCACCAAGCTTCAACGTGATTATCGTAACCTTCGCGACGATACCTGATTACGTCCACCATATTATGCACGCCAAAGTGAGTGCAGAAATTGACATGACTTGCGCGCATTCGCTAAAATCATTGAATAATTAACTCAAGATAACTGCCAAAGAAAAAAGCTGACACGGAACGCTCATTTTAATAGGTTGGTATCTCGTCATTTGTTGTTGATTAACGATTTTTCCCCTTCGGCAGGTGATCCTACTGGGCGCCTATTCAAATGAAAAAATCAGTGAACTGTTCAGAGGGACACCGATAATTATGGATTTATACGACAGAACTCCTCGAACAGTGTCTTCAGTTGAAGTCAAGGCGAAACAGTCGACAGGATCCTTATTTGGCACTGAGGCGAACGACAGTCACTTCAATGTAATGCAATCTACAATGGAAGTTCCCCCACAATTGGTGAACAGTCATGTTCCACCGGAATGCTTCACTGTGGACAAGCATCCTTTCGGTAGGGTGAATATTCCTGTGGATGAACTATTGACCATGAACCGGACCATCCTGAAAGGCCGGTATCCCGTTTTGCCAATAAGTGAAACCGCATTGGATTTGTCCATTATGTTACGAACGAGCTCAGAGAACCCCAGAAAGGCGAAACGCGAATATGTCGGCTATCTGGAAGCGGAGTGCTCACTGTTTGTTTCTATCGAGTTAAACTTTCTGGTAAAAAAACTGGAACGACTTTCTCTGAAGCATACTGCCGAATCAGAAACTTTTGAACGGATAGTATGCATATTAGAGATAACTTTGCCGAAAGAAGAGAAGGCACAAACCGATCTGCCACTGAGCAAAACGAAAGTGATGGTTAGAGGTATAGTTTTTAAGATGCTAAATATATTTTGTCATCAGTAATTCGTGCGCACTATAGCAGACTGTTACAATTCACACAGGAAGATAAGTGATAGGATAAAAAAGCTTAGAAAATTTAGATGCGTACAACAGAGCAACTTGAAAGTATCATGTGTCTCAAGAAAATAACCTTACTTTCAATCATACACAGTATCGTGTACCAATAGAAAACGTTCTCTGAGGAAAGTAAAAGCGTGTCCTTAGAACTGATGTTTCCACGTGATGACTGCATATCGAACTTTTAAGTCATGATAAATATAAAGGTGGCACAGTTAGTTGGAAAGCTGTATGTGAATAACAACTTAACAATCTATACTATTTTCCATTCCGTCGCATCCAACAATCGGTTAGGCTTTCGTTTACGGAAGAGTTTAAAAGACGCATATATAAAGGCCCTAGACGATGACTAGTAGGTGACAGCATTTGTTTTCACTGTTGGATCCTTATACGAAGTACAGCGAAAGCAGTGGAGAAACAGTAAACAAAATGAATTAGGAAATCGGTAAATGGCAGTTGTAGACTGTGTGTTTAGTGAGTTTAATATAGGCAGTTACCCGAAATGTGTGTTCGATTAGCTGTGAGTGCATAGGTAATACTTGTTCAGTCCGTTACAGATGATCTCGGTGACGGTCCACATTCGGAGTTTCACCATCTTAAATCGACTTTAGGCACTCCATAAACGAATTGTAAGACGTCTTCCCTACTAGCAGAATGAATATAGCCAATCGCATGCGGGAAGACTGCGCTCAAATCTGTTTTGCTTACAACACTGTATAAGCATCAGGACGATGCTGGTGTACTCCACCAGGAAATTGCCAATCATTGCAGCCAATGACTGAAATTACGTCCATCATTTCTACAGAACAAGTATAATACGTTGCACACTAGTAAGAGTGCAAGGGTGGATTCATCCATATCAGATCTGGTGACCAGTTTTAATGGAAGTAAGAACGAGGAAGTAGCACCAGGTGTGACTGTCCACGTGCACTGAGTGGAATGGTCAGGGTATTGTGGATACCTTTAATGCTGAAAAAGAGTCAACTGCGTGATAGTTGTAAGCAGCAAAGGTGAAGAGGATCAGCGTGAGGGTACCATCTGAACACCAAAGGGTGATGGATCAGACGTGTGTATGTTCAAGAAAACTGAAGTGGTTGTATGTATTGTATCGTCTTCGTTTAATCTGTGGCCACGGTAGGCGCGGAATATTTGTCATCCACAACAGTGATGAGCATGTCAGTGTTTAAACCAATCGTATTGGACCAGTATCCATTCAACTTCATCCGCTTTGAGTAGTTGACCAATTTGGTGAATAACTACTACTTAATGCTCAGTCTTCAGAGGGAATCACAACTCTTCAACTCGGATGTGAGCGAGAATCTAAACGGGGACTGCTCATCAGTCATATCTCTACGGCAAACTTGGGAATGTAAAACACTGCACAGGAAAAGATAACTGTTTGTAAGTTACTCGTCAGTCGCAAGCACGCAGCTTGGTGAAGCTACAATGTGGGTTTTTCTTGGATTTCCAGTCAACCTTCAGACAGAATTCAGATTTATATCTCTTCCGGCTTGAGATGTCACAATGTCACTTTAAATTGTCCCGCGTAAGTGTGTGCGTAACTGTGCAACCTGACTCAGTTTACTCTAGGCACCTGGAGAGACTGCGACCATTTACTCTGTATGAGCCGGCCAATCCTTGTACTTTCCAGTCTTTCTATCTACACACTGGCTGTGCGACCACGTTCGACGCTGAAACCATGCTAACTCCCATTGGGCTGCTTAAATTGACGTTATGACATCTTAAATTGGAAAAGGTATAATCAGATTGAATTAATTAATGACCAACCAATTGATTGGATACTACTATCAAATACGGACACGGTATATTACTTCGTTGTAGAGCGTCTTCGACAGGACAATTGGCACTCAGTTCTAGTGGCCCATGTGCTGGTTACGCTTGCCAGAAACGAATAAGCAAATTAAATTTCGCAGCTGTCTTTTTTCTTCGCCCATTGAGTTCGTCATACAGGGATCGTTGAGTCACATTTAACCATTTGAACGCTGTGGCAGTACTACTTAGTGTGTATGTCTCTCAGGCACTTGCCACTCGAAAGTACGTGAGTCATTTGAAGAACGCTGGTAACAAAATAATGGCAACGTGCGTGTTGAATGCTCAGTGGTCTTTATTTTTCAATTTCCATTAGACTACTTATGAGTAGCGAAATATATTAAGGTCTAAGGAGTGTATGCGGGAATTTCGGTCAGTCATGATGACTGTGACACTTAGATAGGGACTAGCCTCGTTCTCACTTTAGTTTCAAGCATGATTTGTAATTCTCAATAAACTCATTCTCGCTTGATTACAGGTTGTAGCACAAACTGTCCCCAATTTGTGAAGACGATCAAGAAGGTCATTCTGCAGATCAACGCTGATTGTCTTAATATTTCGACTGCGCGATTGTCGGATGAACTGGAAACCAGCTTTATTACTCTTAAGGCTGATAAAATGCTCAGCTTCAATGAATCTCCAGTGGACGGAGCATCCACTGTCCGCAAAGCCAAACAGTCCACTCTCAGCAGCGCCTCGCTTATCACTGGCTTTCATCTGAGTGACCCGAGTTTCCACGCCTTCGTCCTTGAGTTCGGCTCCTATTCTGATACGGGTACGAGGCTACGACGACTTTTCAACTCATTTTTTGATCAGTTCAATGACGAATTTATCAAAATCTTTCAGAACAGTGATCTTAAATTCACCAGTCGCCTGTATGCAGATCAACCGTTGAGTTTTCCAGAAATTTCTCTTCTGGTTCCAGTGACTGGTCTTGTTCAGCAACCGTTGTTCCATGTACGTGATTTGTTACCTAGACAAGCATATATTGGAATTAACCGACTACACACGATTCGAACGATATGCCGTAGTCTGACGGAAGTCATTCACGCCGACTTACTCCCAGCTTCCGATATGCTGAATGCTTTGATCAAAGAATTCGCAGTGCCCCCCATTTTGAGCGCACATTTGTCACGTGCAAGCACAGTTTCTGGGCATGCTGACCTACAGCCGGATTTGGAGGAGACGGCGGATAATCCTGTAGCTCACCAGTCGAACCAGAAAAGAGAGGATGTTCCAGTTTCCGAACTAACTGCTGTAAAACGACCTTGGAAAAATTTCGTTGGTAAACGCAGACGTCCAAGTGCTTCAAGTATCACAAGAAGTCATAATTCAAACAGTATGTACAGATCAGTAACCTGTACTCAAACGGTTACATATAACTATAGCATACAGAAACTGAATTCGGCGGTTATGGCTCGAAATGAACTGCTAGGCAAACTTCTGACAGCGAACAACACGTTCACGTTCAGTCCTCGTTTCTTGCATTCCGGGAGCTTCGAATATAGCAACGAGTCGATTGACTTCGCCAGTACGCTCCGGGACTATGTTACTCATCACAAGCCTTCGTCTGCTGTCAACGACGGGGACAGGGTAAAACGCAATCTCCCGAACTGGAATTTTTCCGGCCTAATGACTTGTGGCTGGGCTCAACGCGTTGGGTTTAAAGCCCAGTTGGCACGTTATGGACATGCGAAGAAACACTTACCATGAGTTGTAAATAAAGAATGTATCATGGAATGTTTGGAAAATGTGAATTTTAAAGAGGTATGTTTAGAGGTGAAGGTTGGTTCACAATGGCCGAAGAATTTTGTTCCACGGATGATAAAACTTTCACCAGTTACAGTCCTCTCTCACCTTAAAATTGTAAACTCCCACTTGTCGCTGTAACGAGCTCTAACTACAGATCCTTTGCTTGTATCATACAGTTTCATCTAGAAGCGCACGGAATAAACTCGCCATTTTGGTTTCGCGTCGACTAATAGTGCATATACTGCAACAGTCTCATCGGTTAAAAAACGGCGATCGATTAAGTACCGTATGCAATTGGCAGGTACTCAGAAACACCGGGCTCATGTTAGAACTGTTCTTGGTTTGTTTTTTAGTATGGTATAGCGTGACAACAGTATCGTATGTTGTTATTAATACCGCTTTGGTCTAAAGTACACAGTACTGCTTCACTTCTGTCTGGTTCTTACCAGCGTACTTCTAAAAGGCGTAACTTACCATCCACCTGAATTATCCGACTCGTGAAATGAAGGGAAGTCGAACTATGTGTAGGAGCATTCGCTGACCGCATTTTTACATTTGGCCAACTGATCCACTAAACTTGCTCATATCCGTACACATACAACCTCGTACATGACGCCACCAGCGACGCCGGTTATTAGGGCATACGACCCAGTGGCTTTTTATCCGCTGTGGGTTCACGGTGTATCGGATTTCTCACTCTCCGGTACGTTACCTGAGTGGTGGGACATATTGTAGCACAATAAAGCTTACTTTATTCAGCGCGACTGAACGATTTTTCTCCGGCGATTGTTCTACGCACACACATCAGTTAATACCGTTGTAACCTCGCTCGGTTTAGCCACGTATGGCATCTCGCGAACAACGCTCGGACCTTTTCGATCACACTAAACCCAATATAGAATGATCAAGTTGTGATGACATTGCCTCATACCACTCAATACGTTTTGTTTTAGCAAAACGGAAATCTGGATGGATGGTATACATTTTCCTTCAAACGAACTCCTCGTTATACCAACCTCACACTTAGGAACGATTTCTAGATGAGAGTTTGTTCATTGTTACAACCTCCCTGTCGTAGGTCGATACAGTGGAACTTAGCTGTAACTATTTCTAAGCAGGTGGTTGGTTAGAAAAGGCCATTAAAAAAGACGCAACTGAGTTTAACCTATTGTGTGTGTGGCTTTTGACCATTCTTTGGCTAAAAATAATTAGCTGCTGGGTTTCGATCTTCTGTGGCTTCACCTAATCCAATGTTTTGTTCATTCCGTAATCGAAAGGCTGAACTGTAGTTCCATCCAATCATACTTGTGTGCATCTTGCCTTCAAAGTTACACTCACTTAGCTCAGCTACAAATGTTTTCGCAGCAACGGTGACTGTCACTCAGGGGAACACTTGAACGTTACAATGTTTGTTCGTCAGTTTTGCTGCCCAACGCTATTTTCGACGATGTTAGTTGATCGTTTTGATGTGAAGTTCGGAGGCCATCACTAAAATAGGCTATTGCGGGAATTGAAAAATACTTTGAATTTGAAATAGCTGCTGAGTTTCGTATGCTCCAGTCAGGGCCTTTTAGAAGGTGAACCCGGACTGAAATGCATCCGTTGTGGTTTCTATAGCAGTTTGGAGGCGATTACGTCAACGACTAACAATGGTTTGAAAGAGAGAGGGACTAGTGTAATGAGGACCAGCGATAGCATTACAGTGCTCACGTTACTACTCAGTGGCTAAGCAGGAACATGCGGTTGGGTAATGAAGTAATCGAAGAAAACTACGAGAGAAAAAACTAGGGTACATTCTGGCATGAAGTGATATTTTTCGTACATAAATTCGGCGTTGACAACGGTTAGGTCTTTGGATCAATGTTATCTTGCAAACTGAGTGTACCTGTTTGTTGTGGTGTTGAGGCATGTACTCCACGTGCTGATTTTCCGGATAAACAGTCTTTATGCTATCGGTGTTCTTTGCTCACAACACCAGGTCATTCACGACCGACTGCCTACCATTCTGGCCGATGCCATTGATCACAGTGTTTGCATCCGATTGGACCAAACGACTGACATGTATGTGGTTGATATGAAACTGCACTAATGTTACTAACTTTTGTGTAAATACGAATACCACAATGGATCTCGGCGGGTGCCATCGCTATCAAAAACAGCCACATCCAGAACAAAAAGTCTCCTATCCACCATTGCACACGTAACAAATGCGTAAGAGAGCTGTGAACAACTCAGTGCCATGTTTGCACTAACTAATTAACTGAGACACAAAAATGCCTACAGACCGTTAGTCAGAAAGAATGTTTTAAGACCGCAGACGTGCTGTGCACATTCAAAATACCTCCGAGGCAGTATTATTTTGGCATGGTGGAGGGAAGGAGGCTAAAGTAGAGTGCGGCGTATAGTTGTGCTCAGTAACTTTTGATGGAAGACTGCAGTTTACATCTAAAGACTGCTGTGACCAGGTTTGACTTTCGTCTACCTAACGCTAAACACGTGCCGTGGATTGTGACATATGAATGATACAAGTTTCAGTTAATGTTCTACTGTAACGATGTGGTCCGATTGTCCAATGGTTTCACTGCTATCTCTATGTTCCACACGGCGACCAGTTGGTAACTTTACCTGAGTGTTGAGGCTGACACACAAACTCAAAAGTGATGATTATACTAAGGTCTTCAGGTTTAGCGCACGTCACCCTATTGATAATTTGTTCGCTTTGTTTTCTAGGCTATTAGTTGCAATCCTATTGGCAGGACAGAGAAAGAACACGGCTATCACTTACAGTTTGTTACAATTTTATCGAGCAGATCGTGCATTCACTCTCGAACTGTGTGCTGAGCATGACCAGGGCTGTACACAGTAGACTCACTCTCAAAATCACGAATACCCGCGAATTAGAGAAACCCTATTGTGGTAGTGGAGAGAAATCTATCAGGTGGAATACAACTCGATTGCTACTTTCGGACAGGTTATTTCTATTGCTGGTTTGAAACCATGGAAATGGTGAATTTTGAGCATTATGTACGTATCTCTTATGGCACCTGACTTCGTAAAATCACAATACTATCTAGGAATTTGCAGCAAAATGACTGTGCACATTTCCAATAAGTGCTCTTGTTTTTCACGTTCATTCACGAACTCCGTAGTGCGCCAACAGAAGAGAAAATTAACTTGCACGTGAGTTGCCAACTGGGGGTCTGATAAGACCGTAATCAAATTAAGTGACCGTATCTGGTATCCAATTCTAGTCCAGCCAGCGATGGATTTGTATGTGAAAGGCACTAGTTAAAGGCACTGTAATCAAATAGTATCTATTTCATTGTTTATCCAAAGCTTGGAACCGAAATTGAATTTCATCAAGTTATTAAACGATACAGATTAGGGTGTTCTGTGTTCAGATTGTTGCACCTTTGTGCATCCCCTCCAACTACACCGGTTCAAACGAGTTCTCCTAAACTTTTATTTTGCAGAAATGTGAAGAATTTTTCTTTTTCTTGGCGAATTCATGAAACCTAAATAAATAAATAAATAAATGCTGGAATGAGACAGCTGTTGTGTATTGATGAAACTATCAGGTAAATTGGGAAATGACTATAACACGTTTTAGTGAATGAACTGGAATGTTTGCACCTTGTCTGCTGAACAGACAATTTGCAGAAGCAACCCATTTTGATCTTATCATGACAAGCTGCATGTGACCGCTCTAAATTTCCCAATATGGTTTTTCTATGACGAGTTTTGTTCCGTCAAATTCTTTCCATGTCCTAGCGGTGAAGAATGTCACTCAACGCTACCTGTTAACGTGCTTCGCCCAGTGAACAAAACGATTACCGTCTCACAAAATAATTGGCATGCAGGTTATGGATTGAACGCTGTTCACTGTCGACCGCAGCTTCTGCAACCAGTCTCATGAAACGGAAGCCCTAGATTCGAGTGCCCCGTCCTTGTTCGAACTCGTCAATAACAAAAATCCCTGTAGCGTCTGAGATTTCCACCTTAATCCAACGGCCGGTTTAATGATCGTAATGAATGTTTCGATAGTGACCCTATGGTTGACACAGCTGAATTATCATAGCTCACCAGTTCAGCCAACTAGGATATCTTTCGTCTTGAAATCGATGACGTTTTCTCCTGTTTGTTCTGGTTCTTCCAGCTGTAGCCTACACATTTGACTTTACCTCCAATTAGAATGTACTGAGTTAGTCACCTGAAGAATTGTGTATATTATTGCAAGTCTGACAGTTTACATCATTCGACCGTAGTTCGCCTCCACACAGACAAACGACTCTAATGTGTAGCGAAGGCTTCGAATTGTCACTTTCAACCTGGACATTTCTTCATTGACAGGCTGGATGCAAGCAACGCTTTCACGTATAGACCACAAGTGACATTCTGTGAACCGTTAATCGATTACTGTACAGTACTTCACGTCAAGCATGCTAGTAATCCATACTCTTACCGATCGTTTCTAGTGTAACGACTCCAAAACAGTACGGGGCAAATAGTGGAGCAGCATGAAGTAGTGTAAAGTAACGATGTTCCGATAAATATTTGATTCTTTCAATCGTAACAATCAAGCACTTTCTACTCCCGGAAAAAGCAAAAGCGGCTTAGTTTAACTAATGTGTATGATCAAGAGGAGGTTAGTCGTAGTAGACTATGTTTTGTTGAACATGTTTGTGCACGTGCTGCCTACGAAAAAATTCATCAGCAAGATCGCAATGTTCACGTTACACTGTGTAAGGAGGAAGGAACAATCCCTAATCAACGTAAACAGTATAAAATGGGAAATTATTTCAGTGAACAAGTTAGTAGGAGTTGTATTACACGTTTACATCTACACGTGCCTACTATAGTGAACTTGAAATTATGATTTGTTGAGCCGAACCCAATGGCTGGTTCTACCTTGCGCAATGAGCACCTACTTATGAATGAACTATGTGCACGGGCAAGTGATCGTGAATAAAATGTCAGCTTTGACATTTAGATTAATAATTTACATTCGTTTTTCTTTGGAGTCACTTTTTATGCAACGTCAGCAAGGACTGAGACCTGTACTCATACATGGCTTTGAATGTAACCGTTGCAAACGACTCCGTTTTGATAAGAGGGTACCAGTAACCAACAGTCCAGCTCTGTGTTCTTTTTCAAATAACAAGACAAGCTGGCTTCTCCGACTTACGAGGACGATCTCAAGACAGATTAAAGGATGTAACTGAGTACCGAAATCTTGATACCAATTAAAGTGAATACTTTGGGGCGTATATACCGTGCTACAGCGAAAACCTATTCGATTCGCCGCTTATTCAAAACCTGAAACGAGAGACCAGCTAGCAATGGACCAATCTAACAACGCTTTAAAGTACATCAGGGCTGAACAAATCATTTGAATGTTATCTCTCCCGTTATCCGTTAAGCACTTTACTCTGTATTGGACCAAACAGATTACAGCTTGTGATATTAACTGTTATCAACTAATGAAAGGCTGACTTCTGCATTACTGATGTACATCCATAAATTCGTGTTCTGGTCTCACGAAAAAAACAACTGCTTATTGCAATCAGTCTGGAATCTCCTCCTTATAACTTCCGCGGGAGCTTCCAATTCGAATACGATTCCTAGGGCTATTCGAAGCCTCTAGTTCCAAGAATTACATGTACACACTGCAGTTCGATAATTACCATTATTTCTGCAGAGAAAAATGTGAAACATCTTTCAAAAGTTCAGGTCATTTCGAAGAAACAACTCGCCAGTGAAGAGTCTCGGACCTTCGGATCTCTCCGATTGCATTCATTTCGATCTTTAAATAGATTGCAGATGTTCTTAATTGCTGTTTTATCAACACCTGCACTAGTTTCCCCAGAGTGCTACTCATCAACTATGGTATGATAATATATTTATTGCTTGTCCTGCTGAACTGAACAAACTCCTCTAAGGGCTGCGTACTGAGCACCGCTTTCGTATGAGTATGTCATTCCACCATCCGGTTGTCCACAGTGCACCGAACGATCTTGGTCACAAAATCACACTCGGTCTACACATTTTACCAACATACTACCCTCCTCAAACGGGTCTGGCAACCAGTACGGATGTTGTCTCCTTTCACCGTTTCACGTGAGCAGCCTAGAGAACCTACCTTGCCCACAGAAAGGTAATTTCAGTTGTGCAGTATGTGGTGTTGGATGAAGGTAGTGCGGTCACCATGATGAAATTGCAGCCGAAATTTGAACAACGGTGTGTGTCAGCATCTCAACGTCAGTCACACGTGCTGGTTGCTATGGTGGATTTTGCTGATAAACATGGTTGCAACAACGTTGACAACGTCGTTTGAAAATCTGGTTTGGGTGATTGTAGGGGCCAATGGTGTTCGGCGACAACTGCATTGAATTGGGCAAAAAACATCACAGGGAGATAAATCAATTAAAAGTGAGATGATTTCGTCTATTGGAAAAGATGTAAGCAACCGCAAACGTAAAATGTGACTAAAACATCTAAACGTTCTTCAGTGACCGATCGGTTAGACCAATGAGTGAGGACAGCACCAAAGAGTGGAATTCATTCAATGGGTGTTTGTCGGTTTGTTATGTGCACTGACCTCCTCATGGCAATCCCACCAGCCTCCGTGACAAATGACTGCAGATCGTATGTACTGAAGAGCGCTAACACTTGATCTGCTTGTTATCCGACCATAGGCCTTCCCTCCGCAGCTTAGCACTCGTGTAGACAGACAGCGTACGTGTGTCACAAAACATGCTCCCCGATGTGCTTAATATACGTGCTCGAAGCACAGCTAAGTGTAAACGATTAATCGTCAAGCCTTTTTTCGCTGCTCTGTCGCCCAGCCAGGGCCAGTCCATCATGTAGGCGTAAGATGAGTCATCCTATACGCCATCCAAGTGCCGGGTCTCGAATACACTGTTTTAAACGCGGGCCTATGGACTGCGTCGCAAATGTCTGGTACTTTACACCGAGCCAGCAACCACAATGCCTTTAAGTGAACATCGATTAATTCACTCAGATTATTCGAGCAGTAAATCAGATACATTCCCTCATCAAGTGATTCATTCTTAAAATCATGTTCGTCCTCGTCCAGAGAGACACTTTATTGAGTTCCTGGATCGAAGCTTTACGCTAGTTTGACGTTGCCGTTGTGCACATAAGAATATCAAAGCCGTACCAAGTCCACCCAGAGTTATGCCGAAATCAATGACCTGGCTTCGTTGTCCTCTGAAAAAATAGTTTATTCTGTAAGATATCCGCACCTAATTTAGTATGAATGAATTCAAACAATTCTGAGGAAGGCCATCCGAGGTGGTTTAAACTTAGATTATTACAACTTGCTCCTAACATTGTGTTATTCTCGATCTGTTTAGCAATAGTTCACTCTGCTAATATATAATTTCCGTAGATCACTCCCAACGGAGGATTTGAAGCCATCATATTCTTTGATCTGTGATGTTCATAAACATACATCCTAGTCAACACTTTTGTCCAAATCGATCTCGCCCGTGCACATCATATACCAACTGTTCACCAAAATCTATCATCACAGTACAGGATTAAAAGTGCACTATAAATGATACACACGCCTTGAACTTGCATTGACCTTGATTGCATAATCGACGCAGGTTGGAACCACTTGAGTACTTTTGTGTTGTCCATGAGCGTTTGGCTGTACGGTAAGAACAATCTCAGATGTTCACCATCCGTGTTTTGATCCATGAAGTAAGGGGGGAAATTTTGATCTCATGTTAACTGTGGTAAATAGTGCGGTATGAAACAACGGTAGATTACTGTCAACGGTTTTATTAACCGATTCGTTGACCAGGCCCATCGCCAACTCAAAACTATGAAATAATTGACACTGTTGATAAAACTCTTGGTGGATGCTGAGATGCGACTGAATAGGCAATCAAGCTGTTGTAAAGCACCATCAGCCTTCTAAACAACTGACTACTACCAAGCTATCCTAGCTTACAGCTGGTTGTGACAATTACGCAGCCCCATAGACCACACACTGAGGAAACAGTGATTATATTCACACGCAGTTTCGACTGAAGACAGAAGAAGTAAACAAAACAAATGTGTTACGCCACGCAGTATTTACAACCGTTCAGGAGCATACTACAACGCGGGTGAAGTAACCGTCGAGCTACTCAATTCTACGTAGTCCATCTCGACTGCAGGTTCAGATATCGAGAAACAAGAGTGTTAGGAAAAGAACAACATTCTGAGGGATGCCACTCAACTTTCACCGGGGTTGGAATGCTTGTGTGTCATTCTGATGCTGCAAACAAAGATCAAATGATGTTTTTTTCCTTCTCTCTCAATTTTTGGGATTAACTGAACTTTGTAACAGCCTAATTTGAGTCGATATTTCTACTGTTCAGCTTTTAAAACGACACTTAAGATATCTTTTGTGCATGCACTCTTGAGTAAGACGAGACGTAGAGGACACCACTTCTACATGCCAGAGACAATTTAGTGACATTGATCTGATAGAATCTGGAAGCAGAAGAACCACAGACTAAGTCTAAACTAAACTCAGATCACACTCAAGCTGACTGTGGATATACAACTTTTGGATGGTTTTGCGTAGATTAGTGTTATAATTTGAGGACACTGGGTAGCCATACTATTTCTGTCTGGGTGAGGACAATGGGCTTAGTTTAATCTCCAGAATGTGCTTCACGTATGGTTATCAGTAGATCACAACATAATTTTTTAAAAGGAGTGGCTCATTCTTGTGAGGAGCACATTATCCGTATCTGGTGGATGTTCACCGCAGTTAACCTACATTGAACATAGCTGTGGTCTCACCGGCATTTTCTTACATGACTAAGACTGGCTAACACATTGTATTCTTCTGTTTACTACTAGTCTAATCTTTCGTGATCGAAGTGTAGATACATTACAGAACAATGGCTGCTTATACTTTGGATTGACATCCTGAGCCAATACTATCTGTTTGCTTCTCGGTTATTGTACTACTGCTAGAACCAACCAACCCACGCACTTGTTGGCTGTGTTTCACAGTCTTATTGGAAACAACCTTGTCCACTCAATATTATATGCCTCACCCTTTTTGATCTTAAAATTACCAGCCCTGTTGGTTACGGCAATGTCCCTTGTTAGTCATTTTCGACTCCCCGGGTGAGGGCTAAGATACTTAATTTAATCGACTACCGATAAATTACGAGTAGTGTGTTATTACGGCCAAACTGGGGTACCCGCAGTGGTTAACAGCATAGTTTCGATTTGATATGTTGTTGATCTGTGCATACTTGTGCGTGATAGACACTGTCATACATACAGCCGGCTATTATCACAGTGACCTTTCAGAAAACGAACTCTCACAACACAGTGTAGTAATCGTTTAGTGTACATTAAATTCTTGGCAGAGTCGTTAGTACTTGCTGGTATCTGAACTATGCGCAATATTGCGCTCTCTTCAGAGTTAGCGTTTACACTTAGAATAACTCACAGGTGATTATGCACACCAGAAAACGCGCATATGATCCAACGCAGTGGTTTAACATGAACGCGACGTAAGTTACTAAGTGGTGACACATCCGACTAGTGTAAATGAATCGCAAGTAATTTGATAGGGTTTAGAGCCAAAAGCACATAGCAGCGTGTATCAGAATAACACCTAATTAACAATAGATTAATGAAATTTTTTACATGATCTGTGCTCTGGATGGCTGATTCTTATTAGCTTTTCTGGTGTGTGGTTTTCGGAGAAGGGAGGATGTAACAATCCCAGTCCTGGATAAACAATGTCCACATCTGAGCCTGTCGTCCTTTAGTGTATTCGTTTAATCGTATCGCCCAAATGGAACTGATGCGCAGATATACACAGAACGTTTAGTAGGTGTTAGTTCTTAAGTTCTTGAAAGCAAATTGTAAAGGGATAAACTATGTCACATCTGATGACTAGAGTTCATTTTAATAAATGAAACGGGAAACACCTGGGTCCAACCGATCCAACAGGAATCACAGATAAAAGAAGCAAGTGACCATTCATAGAGATTGCTGTCACTGGTCTGATAGACTGGCACGATCAAGTCGTCACGCTTACATAAAACCGCCTAACTAGCATAAACCCACAATCAACCATGACTGAGTGGTCCATTACTTAGAGCCACGATGACAAGGCGTGATCAACCGGTTAACTTTTAGCGGCGAGTCCACCACAGCAAACGACTACATTCACACCTCAATACGTCTCGGCGGACTAACATCTTACTATGACAGCCGTCAGCCCCACTTAATACAGATTACATGTGGAAACACTGCTCTTTGGCTCATGTAAAACCCTGTGGACTAATGTCCTTATTATCAAAGAGATTGCCGTCCATGTTAAGGTTCAGGGGAGGGTATTGAGCAAGTAAAAGGTTAACGCAACGAAGACTGACAAGCTCAGCCGCAAGCCGGACTGCTGTAAGCTTCGGGAACTTATCTGCTCACCTCATCCCAATCATTGCCCGATGTGTTCGGCTCTTGCACAGTCTTTCATAGGCTGAAGACCGGACTTCAGAGATGGTCGAGAGAAACAGTCAGTTAGTTGCCGTGGCAACCACGGTCAACCAGCAAGCCTGGCTCATATTCTGCAATCGTGCTAGGGCACACGTGATATGCTGTCTGCTCGGCACAACTGAGTCGCCAAGGTTTCTACTAAAAAAGCTGAGCGATCTCGGTTATACAGTCTACTGGGAATCAAGAGTACTAAGGCTAACCTCGTTCGTCGAGCCCCACGAGATTGCGATTCGTAATGACAAAGCTGTAGAACTTCAAGAAACTTATAGAACAACAGTCGAAGCTAGGTTGCTTAGAGTGTCAAGGTTGAAAAGTATAAAACCGGTCCTCATAACACTGTAATTAAATCGGTTCTCCGCATCATCAGCTGTTGAATGGACTCAGTCCCCCATACAACTGTGACCGATACGCGTCGTGGAATCATTTATTCCCTTTCATGTAATGCCAATATCCGAATGAGGCTACCCGCTTGCATATTCACTGACGTTTGTCTACTGATTATTCTCGGTTCACCGACGATTCATGATGTCCTCCTGCTGGCAAGGTGACGCTGAATGTTGTCTTGTGGTTGTGAGCGTTTCACAATGAAATGAGCTTTTACGGTCCTGGAACGTGACCTTTGACTGTCTAACAACCTGGTACCCTGGAAATCCACGGGGTTTGTAGGAAGCTGTCTAAGTTTTTGTCTAATCTTTTGGCACATTCAAAGCGAGCATTAGTGTATGATGATTGTGGTGTTGTTTCTCTTGGTTACGCTCACTAAGAGGACACATAGCCTGTTAAGCAATTAAGCTGATGCCTAATCTTGGACTTGAAAAACAACCTGTCTGAAACTCTCCGGCTATTTTATACCCCTCTCTTACTGTTGATGCAGCCACCTCGATGTAATTTGCTCCTCGAAACTTAAATTATGGTTACTTTTTGCATTTGTGAAAGGTAGCATTGCGAAAACGGCAGTTGGACTAGAGATAAGAGCGGTAAAATTGCAGAAATAAATTTGTGATCGTAGGAACCAGCGGTGGACCGGACAGTTTTAGTTGCCAACGCCTGGCATAGAACCATCACTTCTGTTGAAATGATCGTGAATGAAGGAATACTGTAAAATTTTCGAAGGATACTTACGCGAGGTCGTCACAGTGATCAGGTGTCTTGTGAACCTTTGGAAACAGCTGATCGCTTCTGCTTAGCATCCCCTTCAGGAGACTGATTCTTTTTTATTTCGGCAATCTGAAGGTTGTTTCTTCATCCGACCACAACAATTGCATTCAACCACTTATACGTTCAGCTGCAGAAGGAATTCTGACCAGAGAACTGTTAGGGATTCCATTTTTTGTCCGAAGTCACCTCCTTCTTCGGAAAAACGATTTTATCTAATCAGGGTGAGCGGGAATATCGTGAACAGTCGAAAGTTGACATCGGTATTATTTTATCTGTTCGGCCTGTATTCCGCTGTACTGATTGGTGGTTTAGTGACCTTAAGTACTATTTTTAGTAGGTGACCTTCGATTTTTTTTATTCGAGATTGCTTGTAGGTCGCCATTTTCCATACGAATACCTTGGGATTTTCTCCCCGTTGCACACGTTGCTGGGGTGGAATAAAGTTGTATTTTGCACCTGTCTTTTGGTTTGTAGTGGGAGCAACTGATGGAAACAATCCTGTTATTTTTGGGACCTTGAATTTCTGTGTTAATTAAAACGAGGTGAATCAGATTTCTACCAAGCGAATTACTATACCGCAGACGATCCTGCGTTTTCTTTCCAAGTTTTACAGCAAGAACAGTCTGCTCTCTAATTAAGAGACTGAAGTTGAGATTTTAGGTAGTCTGAGAATCAATGAGAATGATATGGTCCAACAACAGCCTTGCCAGTTTGTCAGACAGAATTTTGGCTAGTATATCTGGAACAGCCAGATTCCTATGTAAAGAGTAACTATTATGCCCATCAGCGGTAACAATTAAAACTTGTTAGCCCTGTTTGTAGTACCTTCGGTACCTTATCACAACACGAACCAATCCAACCATTCTTCATTCTGGGATGGACCGCCCTGTAGGTTGAATTGCTGAATGACAGGAAGCTCCATAACGCAACGCCAACTAATCAAATGCAAACCAAATGATGTTAATTATAAGCGACTATCCGCTGGGTCATCTGGTAGATTTTGTCGTGCTGGTACTTGCTAAACAAACCGTATATATATGTATACATATATATACATATGTATACATGCATTTACGCAGTGGCTCTCCCCAACAAGGTCCCAAGAACAGGGGCCATTTCGGTCTGTTTCCTTGTTTTCTTTCAGCGACCTACAACTGTTGACAGTCTAACTGTTACCAACTTCAAGAAACAACTACTTTCCATGTGTCAGCCTCAGAAGAGAGTCCACCTGTGGTCCATATATGCAACAATTAATTAAAACAGTGACCTACACTGCTTACAGAACAATGCATATACTGCCTCATGTTTACTAGCAAACTGGGCAAACGGAGTGTCTGGTTTATCCATGTGTACATAAACGAAACCAGTGCAAATGCTGACGGGGACAAATATGACAGGGTTGTATACTGTTAACTTGGGTCTCAGTATAACATGCACAAACAAATTACAAACCGAGACCAACCGATTCTCAGTTTGCATTTGCGCATAACACTAAGAATTTGTGCTCGTTAGGTCGGGAATTGTTTGCCAGTGTGTGTTTATCTTATTACCCATGGGCCTAATTCAAGCAGTCGCAGAAATGGCAAATCCCCAAGCGAATGAGTTGTGACTATTGAAACTAGCTTTTAAAAAGACCAGAAAAACTTTTTGGCGGAAATGCTAACAAACAGCTTATGATAAGAGGAAACGTAAGTAAATGTCTTTGGAATGGTTCAACTAGTGAATTTGAGCCAATTCTGTTATAAGTTCAGTAGGACGCAAGATATGAATGTTTTAAAAGGAAGCAAATGTATGTTCAAAAGGGCGGATAGTTGTGGTGCACAAGTTTCGTAATTTAGTCGCCTGGCAGCAAGGAGCGTTTCCCAGGTGACAAAAAAATTAAGAAAGAAAGTTAGATATGACCGAAGCGGAGAAATTCTGATGGAAAAACTTTCTGCGTATGACGCTACCAAGGTCTATTCATGTTTGCGATCAACTATCACGAACTGCCAGATATTCCTTAACTTCGGCACAGGTTGATGAAGCGAACAAAATAGCACTGACAGATTGAAGGAAGTTTTTGGAAAATAATGTTCTATTTTATTCACTTGTGGCTGCCTTCTAGTTTAAATGGTCATGAAATATAAGTTTTGATCGAGTTACGAAACTTCGGCAACTACAGTGACATAGACCAGTTCGAGTATTTCTCTTGGATGAACCCCATTCGCAGGGAGTATTATACATGCATGTATGTGTGTATGTATTCAAAGGAATATTCTCTTATTCTCCAAACGTTTTCATACTGTATTGGACAAGCATGCACTTCCTGAAGACCTTCCGAAACATCGAATTTGCATGTATAAAAGTCGTTGTTTGCTTGTTTGTTAATTACTTCTTGAAGACACTCCAGTCATACCTGTAGGTATTTGCACGACTGCGACGTGACTGTAAGACAAAACCGATCACCAAATGGATGAATCAATAAAAGACTGTAATAGCGAGATAAGACCGCTGTGGCTGGCCGATCCAGAAAAGTGTACATGCGCGATAACATGTCAGAACTTACACTGACACATACAGCTGATTACTCGGCTGATCAGTCAAGAAAAATCTTACTAATGCGACCTCGAACTTACTCACCTGTTACCGTAGTTCGGTAGAGTAGAGATTGTGTCATGACTACCACAATGACGAAATCAGTACTGTTTTTGAAACCTATTTTCACTCACGTGTACCTTCACAACTGAACAGGGAGTTCTGGTTCCTTCGGATTGTGCTGTCCAAGTTTGGCCTGAATACTTTAGGCATGTTATTTCCGCGATTGCTGGTTCGCGTCAAAACAAAACTCAGAGGTTCTAAAGTTGAGCCTTATCTAAGTTGTAAAATCTACAATGTTACTTAACGCCAAATTTGTCTCTTACAGGGATGTATAATTTAATGACATATGACTTTTTCCTTGTAATTGAGTACAACATGTGAGTGAGTACCTCTCAATACTGGAATTGTACGTGCTACTGAGGTACAATTTGAAATCTCCTTGCTGGGTTACGTAGTGTGAATTGTATCCTTCATAAATGGGAAGCAGAAAGCTGAGTAAACACAACTGTGTTTTCAAGTAAACTGAACATCACTCGCAACTGATTATAGCTCACGCGTTACGGTGAATTACCCCATCTAAGCCGCTTTGAAAAGGCACACTAATCCCAAGTTTCGCCCTTGTTAGAGCTCATCAATTATGAGTATCCTTGCCATAACGGAGATTTGAATTACGAGAAAACTTGAATGATCTCCAATCCAGATCAGCCACTTCCTTTACCATCTACTAATGTCCAGGAGAATCGCTCAGTAGGTTTAGTAAAATATGGGATTTCTAGCTGACGTGAAAAGTTTTGGCCGCAATCTGATCGATTGGAGCTAACAAGTAGTAGTTGTACCTCTAACAGAGACAATATGACAATGCGTTAATTGCTAAGTGAGTTTATATATGTGTTAATATCGTCGTGTTAAGTCTGAAGTGTATGAAGGGGCGGCGAGCATGGCTGTTTCCCTGGTGACGTGGCCGGGGTTCATACCCTATTCGTGGCAGGGATGGACAATGTTGACATACTGTGGCAAGAGCGAAACTTGAATCCAGTGATTCTCGTCTAAGGGAGACAGCTAGAAGGTTTACCTGAAGGCAATAACTGCAAACAAACATGCGTGGCGTTTTACTTAAACCAAAGCATCCCCGAATAATTACTAGTCACAGGTTGTTTTCGACAAGTGTTTGCTGAAGGAGCATTTGGGAAGTGAGTTGTTGAAATAATTCTTCTTGGCTGTGTACATCGAGTGTAATCATCACTGTTCTTGGGGTAGTCATGTTAAACTCTCTAAAATCCCCGCGATGCCATTACTGATCCCAGAATGTCCAGCTGTGAGGGGCTCGAACGTTTTCCCCAGATACTCTACTAAATGTTAGTCAGATGAAATATTGCCGTCGATTGTATTGAACAGCAGTAGGAATTCAGAGCGTAGCGAAGCAATTCCAAACACAAACTCCAAAAGCTTTAGTCAGCACGTCAACATGCGCTGTAGTCATGTAAGCGTTCCTCTTCAGGATTTAGGGTGTACGCCGTAGCACGACTACGTTTACAGTTAGAGGTCTCCTCCGACAATCCAGAACAATCTTTCTTTTATCGCAATCAGCTATCTTTTAAAGTCGAATAAAAAACACTTCTCTAAAAGGGCCAAATTCTTCTTTTACCTGAGATTGATCTTCATGGGAAGAAGCTTCTTATATATTTCTCAACTTAGTAGGATTTGTCAAACTCAGGCGCCCACCACGGAATTTCCCAGAAGGAGGTATGACTTTCAAACCATCCCCTCTTCAATCAACCGATTGTTCAAACTCCAGTCGACCAACCCTGGATTAAAAATATCTGTTCGTCTATGTAGTCCTCGTTACTTCCGTTGATCGCACGTATCCGTGTGTCCCTTATCGAGATTGTAGCGCACCCTTCGAAGTCATCGTTCACCGGTTGTCGCCGTTTTCTGTTTGTGACAATCGTGTTCATTTGGAGTTTTCTTCCGTATCTGTTTGCTTGATTTCGCTGCGTTGTCAGAGCTTACTGAAAATTCGGGGGCGGGGGGCGGGGAGTAAGCCTTGCATTGCGTATATGCACTAATTACTGTATCAGTGACACCATTGTCAGCATGATTAATAGTTGTTTTGCCATTACGCAACAGTGAAAATCGGACCAGTTCTTCAACGTCCACCTAATGGGCGTTGAATACTACAACTTACGGAGAACTGCAGACACTGAGTAAAATGGCACTATACGGAATACAACTACTAGACGTCAGGAAAACAGAAACCAGCGACTCTGGAATGTGATGTTGAGTTCGTGTGTAAAACTTGTGAGCATATGGTCGCATTAGCGTGAAGCACTCTTGTGGAGTTCTAATGTTGTGTGCGGTAACAAGGATGAAACGGTCAGCAATTCAAATCATCTACTTCAGACTGTTGTCAGGACGACATAAGCTGATGCATGCCCCAGAAGTCTGAGTCTCTGAAACATTCCTGTGTTCATTGATGATATAAACCCTAATGTTTTAAGGTGGGTGAAACAAGTTCGCACGCCAAATGTATGAGAGGTTACAAGAACGGAATAAAAGCGGCAGAAAATGGAACCATTCTGAGAAGTGACGGGTTTTAAATTTAGAGTGAGAATTTCGCTAAACCCTGGTAAGTCAGTACCTACAGTGTAATGCTGATTGCATTTGTTTAATACCAAACGTCGCCCAAAATTAACAAGTTTATAGGGTAATCTGCGAAAGGTTTTATCGAAAGTTGAAGGAGAACTCTGAGAAAATCTAATTAACATCTGTACTGACTATGAATCGTGGAACTTTCAAACTGAGACTAATGACTGGTTACAGGGACAAGTGTGCACATACGCAATCTTTTCAAAACTGTCTAATCATGCATTCCGTGCTTTCTTGATACCGTGTCTAAGCGTGGGTGAGCATTGTTCTTCAGTCCCAACCCGGAAACTGTTAACACCTTACATGTTCAAGGTTTGACGTCACACCGTTCACCCTTCTATTCCATGACATACACTAACCATCAAGTTGCCGTTCAATGCCTAACCTAAATCATGCGAAAGTACATACTTGTTAGGTGGTGAATCGTTAATCACAGAACGCGTTCAAACCACGAAGAGGTGATTACGTTTAGGCATGATTCACTTGTCTGTTCCAAAACCAGGCACGTGAAATGCACAGTTGATAGGTTTACGCTGCCGTCACACATGCAACAGATAAAAGTGGATGAAATCGGGCATCCAAAAGTATCAGCTGTGCTAACAAATCTGGTGTTGTAAGATAATTAAAAGCTTGTAAGCACTGAAACAATATACGTTTTGTTTCGAAATGAAGAGATCATTTCCCGCCAATAAGGGCTTAGCAGCAGTGCTTTCACACTATGGATAGTTGGGTCAATATTCACGGTTGGAAAACATCACCGAAATAATTTAGAAAGATTTGTAAACCTTCAGAATTGTTGGTTTATCTGCATTTGACTGTGTTTTGATGCTACGAAGGATTAAATTAGTTTTATACCGATCACGCACTCCGTAGTAATTGGGAAAGCAGGTTGAGAATCACGATGGTCAGAAACTGTCACTAGTCAGAACGATGACATTTTTCTTCCCCCGTATGACGTTAAGGTGAACGTAATGGTTCAGACTAGAACTGTATGTTTACTAGATATGCTGACTGGGTTTATGCCAGTGTTTGGGAATAGAGTACTTGAAATTTCATATACAGTTTTCATGAAACGCCAGGAATACGACCGTATTAAATCCAAGGGCAACAACCCTCAGAGGATTACACATCACCCCCTACAAATCACAATGAGATCGATGTGAGTGGAAACGATTACGCTATTGAAGCGTATAATATGTTTTCTGATAATTCAACAGTAATTACACGGAAGCGTAGAGAAACAAACCTCGGACAAAAACAATAGCCTACACACCAAGCTGAGTGACTCAAGCTAGGATACCTGACACAACAACTCATAGAATGATAGTCCTCTGTCTACGGAATCATGGAGTCATCACTGACACCAAATGTTGGTTACTGTAGCTCACGTAGCGTGAACAAAACGAGCCGAAGTTTGCAAACTGTAGCTTCCGAGAATCGTTTCAACCAAATGATTTATTTCTGGACCTAGGGGTGAACAAATAAAGAATCGTCTTGTTTGACATCATCACTTCTTCTAATAACTCCTTCCCACAAGCAATAACGGACTGTCTGTGCCTTTACATCGAACACTATGGGAAGAAAGATAAAAACCTTGAAGAGTACTGAGACAGAACTATTGATGCAGCTCATAAACACTCTTAAGCTTTCGTTTTACTAATTATATATACCACAGGAGAGGTGGATTATCGATGCATTTGTTCCGAGTCTTTTCTGATGACGAACAACTTTCTGAGCAAGCTGGTGACAAAGTAATGGAATGCATCCGTTGAATAATGAGCATTGTACAGACATTAAGCAGATTGTTTGCTTTGCATCATCTGTAACATATTTCAACATGCAGTACTGTTCCACGGGTATATCACTTGGCCAGCAATGAAGTTAGACCGTCTTGAGAGCCGACAGCGATATGTCACGAACTTAGGTACTGAGTTGGAATCTCAGCATGAAGTTTTTATGCTGATTCGTCCCAGTGGCGTACACCCATGTTACTAAAATCTTAACTATCATGCTAATCTGTCATTCGGCGCTGAGCGCTACACTAGCATTTCGACACTCCCACAGTTTGATAAAATACTATTTTAAATCAATGTTTTATGCCCTTCTGATGAAAATACAGAAATATCTGAGAAGGTTTAAGTTGTATTCCGTTTGTAAATTGTTCCATCTTTATTCTGCGTCCAAATGGTGTACTCATTTTACTCAGCTGTATCAACGTTTTCAGGTGTACGGTTGTATTCATGTCTAGACATTTGACTTCAAATTTAGAGGGAACAACAACTCGGCAAAACGGAAGCAAATTGAATACTGTCTACAAATCATATCCACGTGGAAAAAATGAGACTGCTTCCTGCCAACATGTTTTAGACAAAATGTTTGCTATAATAAAAGCTTGGAGATTACAGACCTTAGAGAATATCTCAACACATTACGATCTGTGGTTTAAGAAGGTTGGATACAAAAGGATTGGCACTGGATAAACTAGATCTCAGTTTCTCAGTTAGCACAACTAGTCAGCCAGTTTATCTGTAGACATTCACCAATTTGATATTTTTTTCGCAATGACAGAGATAACCCTAAAGTGTGGCAAATATTTGGTGATATGTAACACTCGGTTGAGGGGCTATCAGTAATCAACAGAAAAAACAAGTTACTGAAACCACTTGTATTAAATGCTTCCGACAAACAAACAAAACTTCAGGATTGGGAAGTGTCAGATAATTTTACAGATTAGACCATGGGGACATCGAAATAGCGGATTTGTTTTTCATATTCGTATTGAATGTGTTAACGATAATGTTTACAACAACCCACCATTCGCCTTTACAAAATACGTGACCTCACTGTTCTTAATGCCAAACTTTCCACGATTCTCACCTTTGAGTTACAGTACCTTCAATTTATCTCCTGAGGACGTTAAGTTCCGAATGAATGGTAGTGTGCCGTCACTGTAGAAAAGAACCTTATTCGGGGTTTGAGATAAAGTAAATGAAACATACTACTCGAAACACGAAAATTCAATTATACGTCTTATTTGCAAATTCAAGCTTCATCATGTAGTTTTTGTGCTTGCCCGGCAATTCGCTTTACACATTTGAATGGACAAAATGTTCTAAACTAAGTGTCAGCTGGTACCGTTTTTACATGTGGGCGAAAAGTTGACTGTGCTTAGACAACGCTAGTTGTGCATCATAAAGGAATATCACTCTGGCAACTTTCATCTCACCTTGACTAGTACAAATTGAACATCACCCACAATTGCGATGCGATGTGACAGCTGCGATCAGTTGTGTGCTGTTCAATTCGTATATAGAAAAACCAAAAAAACTCCCACTACTCACCACTAACTTTGACTGTGGTTGTGCAAACGGTCCACAAATATTCAGCATCGTCAAAAAATACCTGTACATCCGATTAGAACACTCCTCCTACCGGATCACACTACCTCCCATTAAGATACACCTTTCGGCTAACCTACTTCAAAATTAAAAAAACTAGATTTCCAATTTCGTTCCTTTTAAAGCCCATCAATGATGCATATCTTCTTCCCGACAGGGAAGCACATTCTCTCCCCCATGAATTAGATACCAGCGTACTAATCGTAAGGCCGATAATCTCACTATAAATTTGACGGAATGATCGTGTTCGAAAAACAACATCGTGTGAATAGTATTTGTTTCGTCCGATCCTTTCGAGAGGTGGACAAACAGACGCACCCATTACCATTTAACCGTGCATTCTGTGATTAAAAACTCCTCCGACAGGTTGAGTCCATTAACTACATTAAACCTATTGAGCAATAGTTGGGTTAATGTCTGATTTGTAATTTCCAAGTAACTAACCTGTATCATATTGTTATATCGCTGAACGACCGACTGAATACAACTGAGATGGGACGATCCCTAGGAAAATGTTATATAGCGGAACAGTTGACAGAATACAATTGAGCTGTAACTATCCCTACAACTCAAGGATACTGTACCCGCTGTAGTAACTCCGTAGATCTGATACCCAAGCCGACTGTGAAAGAAAAACACTGGTCTTTAGAAAGAGAGCTTTTACCGTCTGATTCCGAAGACAACTTACAAACGGAGCTCTTCCGTATCCATAGCACATCAGCGACTTTGTGAATAATGTTTAGTGAAACACACCAAAAACATCATAGTCCTTAAACCAGCGAACCAGCGCCCAATATGTTAATCGGCGCGGGAAATGAGAAAGACAGTGCAATAATGGCGCGAGAAATAGAAATTCAAACTTACGAAAGCAATAAATGCTCATTACAAGTTGACTCGACATTTTTGGGGGACATTTGACATTCCCATCACATATACACTTGGGTGAGCTAGCCGTCAACCTAAAAGGAGCTTCTGCCAATAGTTTTCAGATGATGTGGTCAACCAGTAGCAGGGGTTCTAAAGCGAACAGGGCAATGCGAGACTTGAAATGCCGCACAGAATGGAAGGGGAATCTTAGCTTTGGAAGAGCAATCGCAAACACAGACTTGCATGTTCACTCCTTCTCGTAAGGAGGTGTGCTGTGAAGTAATTTTGTTCAGTTCGCTCGTCCTGATGGACAGACCAATATACATGCATACAGTCACATAGCATTTGTGCACTTGTTAGGCTTAAGTCTGAATGTTCCCGAATAAGATGTGTGGTTCACATGCACACTTGGTTATCGGCAGCATAAATCAGATACAATTTGATCCATCTACGGTGCAATCGTTTATAATAAACAATGTCCCAGTTTGTTTAGCTTATCCTACTAGTAAGGCTTTTTTCAAAATATGGTCTGTCTGTGGCCCAAACGTACACCACGACTACCAAAGTACGCGTTAGTTACTATTATATATTTTGGTTCACTGTTCGTTATGATTTCTAATCTAACCCTTTCAGCGTAAACTAAACTTGCATTATAAGCGTTAATATCTCAAAATTAGAAATCTGGTGACAGGTATGATTCATGTGCAGTTCATTCAACCATGATCTACACACTTTCGGAACAGCACACCCGACACATTGATGGTAAATAACACGAAGGATGCCCATCTTATTTCTAAAGAAAGGAATGGTTTTAAGTAGACTGGTCAGGATCAAGTTACAACAGTCATGGCCTTTCAGTTTACAACTTGCTTTACTCCTGATCGATTGAAATCACCCACTACTAAAATACACCACATATTCTGCAATCAACTAACGTTTGTGTCCACTCCTCAGTTATGTTCCTGAGACCAGTACCCTGTCATTCTGATGCTGCAGTCACAAATTTTTTGAATCTAGTAACCCAGCTACCAAAATGAACATTTCCCCAAACCAGAAATGATATTTTTATGTTCGGTCGATAATAATGGGAACACATTAGTGACGGTAGTTAAAAGTAAAATAAGAGAGACGAACTTGTTTGGTGGATACTGAGGTGTGGAGGAAAGATTGCAAAAAAGGTGAGGTTATACTGCTGGATATAAAACCAATTCCAGGCGAATCCTACTTCATGGGAGATTTCGTGAGTACGACTGTTTTTCGGTACATGGCCTCCGAAGAACGGTATCCAGTGAAGATGAGAGACGGGTGCAGAGGAAGTCAGAAAATAGGTCTTTTAAGTGTAGATCTGCGTTACGCAGTTGTCCAGTTGCGGTTTCATACGAGCATTGTTTGGTTAATTGAACGCATATGTTCTAAGATGTTGTCGTTCTAGGTTTAATCTCTCTTCCCCGTTGCCTAGAAAGATCGGCAATTCATTGGTTATTACAACGTTGCGCATGAAGCAGCTCACATCCAGCGAAACACGATTTACTCTAGTTTATCAAGAGGAAAAGTGCAACCATAGGGGCTTAGACCGGAAGAAGTCTGTTGTAGGTATTAACTCATTCCACTGTTTAAGGTGATTGCCACCCTTTATATGCGCTGGATTTAATACGAACAAGTGGTGAAAATGGAAACATTCTTCTATAACAAGATTTCAACGACGAAGGATTTTGCGAATCACTTGTCACTAGTAACAGCTGGATAGAAAGTGGAACGTTACCAGATGACAGTGCACATCAGAATCAAGCGTACATAGTTACTGTCTTCAAACCGTAAACAACAGTTTAGCTTCAGCGTTCACCAGACAGTGTGAGTCCAACAATGCATAAACGCTGCGTTTAACCGGTTCGTTGCTTTCACAAGACACCAGTCATGGTAGGTTTGTCTGACAAAGTTTTAACATTTTTTGATGTCTTCCAGGCACCAGGGTTGTCTGGATTTTTTATAAGCTATCGATTAGAAGACTGGAGCGGTTACAGCTACACATATGGAATTTTACATTATGTGCTCAGCAGCAAAGACAGGCACCACTCGAGAAGTGAGATTTACATATGGGTGCACAAGGGATAATATTCGTTCCTTAATTACAATTTGTCAAAAGAATGCTCCAGACGAATGGAGTGTATATCTGTCCTCGATTTTAGAGGTTTGGGTGAGTGTCCGTCTGGGATATCAGTGGCCGTATTGCTGCATAGCCATCTGATGGACACAGCCAAGTGACGAATAATAAACCATGGGATACTGAACCGTAGCCAGTAAATAACACGCTTGGCTCCAGCATGGTTGAATGGATGTTCAGGACGTGCACAAAGCAGATGTAATTTAAACTTTACCCAGGAGTTCTAGGAGTAGGCGCTAATTGTGGGAAGTATCTTGAATAGTACAACCTGTTAATCATAACAGTCAGGGTTACAGAGGGCCTTGAGAGTTTGATGTTTTATGGTTGACCTACCAATGGGACGACTAAGTCTATGACGATCTACCTACCTCACTTTCTGACTGTGCGTGAACCATCTCCGTACGATCCGTCATGACTCATTGCCCACACTCTCTCAAGCGATCAGTGTTCAGCAAGTACCTGTTTCATATTTTATATAGTATTTTGGATAAGACAAACTGATTCACTGTGTTGTTTTTTAAATGCATAGTCTGCTGGTCCATTTGGTTGCTTAACCTAACACACAGTCGGTGATTATGTACATATGCGCTGTTTCTAGTACAATGAAATGACGTGACTTCCACCGGTTGTCTACATTCTTGACTGAACTATCATACATCTGAATGGGTTTACTGTTGATCTCAAGTGAACCCTACCGTTGGTAGAACAGACAATAGTTCTGAAGATAGAGCATCATGTAATGGAGAGCCGGGGGCGACAAAAGCACCTTCTGTAGTGTATTATCAAACTGGGGAGTTAAGTATTCGAACTCTTGGTGGAACATCTCGACAAGGGAGGGAGTTACGTCCAAAAGTCCATAGCAAGCGGATAGGGGACAGCATAGGAGACCGGATGAGCCATTGCTCAACTGGGCCGGACCAACAGGCGAGACATGGTAGAGAAAATAGAATGGATGACCAGATCGAGGACACGATTGTCCCAACTCTCTGAGAAATATCTCAACATGGTCCTGAAATACAGTCAAAGCCCAAAGTGGATAGATTGCGGACAACAAGAGCGACCGGAGGAGCTATCGCCCAACGAGATTGACCCAAAGGATGAGGAATGGCAGGTGAAAAAACCCGACAGAAGGTGTCGGTCACACCCAAACCGGGCAGAAATGCACACGGAGAGTGAGCGGAAACCAGGGTCGTTGTGGGCCAGAATTCCGATTCATAAACGCAACAACGCGAGTAACATGGCAAACAACGTGTTGGACATTTAAGATTATGCTTTAATGAACGCTTTTTGCTAAAATTCCATTTTGGAAGGCAGTCCAAAGGACTTACTTTCTGTTTGAGCATACTTGCTCAACTGGCTAGCGAATTATGTAGCTGTAAGACTTCATTTATCGTTGTTCGTTCATGCGTAACATTAGCATATGTTGGTTAGTGGTAAAGTTCTGTCGAGTCCTTGCTGCCTAAATAGGCCCAAATTCCGCAATCACCAATCAGGTCAGTGATTGTACTATGTTCGTGGCGGAACCTCGTCCAACATACGCAGTCAGAGCACATTGGATTGGTCTTTCAGCCGCAGTTGGTTGTGGAATATTTGTCTCATTGCTACCACTCTCTGAAATTGTTTCTTCTTAAATGGGACGAGTCTGTTCTGATTAAAATGTGTTAGTTTCGTTTTATGGGCTATGGTTGTTTTCTCGTGTTTTCAGTTTCACTAACCGTGAAAAAGAGAATATATTTCTTGGTTGATGGTTGAACATCTGTGTGTTTCAACATTGTTCTGTGGGTGCTTGTTGTTTCAACCTTCTGCGGTTTAAACGGTGAGAAGTTGGAAGTTCTGAATGTTGAGAACCTTAATTTAAAAGACAATCGATGACCGGATTGCAACACCTATCTTCTCATCCCACTCTGTAGCTACGTTTGGTTCTCTGTAACTGATTCTACTTGTCCAGTTTACTTTCCTGCAGAGCCATTCTTTGTATTCTCGTGAAACACTGGATAGCTTAGTGTTTAAACAACCATCCTCTTTCCATTCGACATTGGTTTATCCCCAGGGCCGTGGATAGTTAAATGTTGGGATGTGGTTATTTTTAAGAAGGGTCTGATTACTGGTTACCTGTGGATGGCCACTGTTTTAAGGATAGGTTGAACGATAGTTCCGATAGTTCACCAAAGGTGTTTCGTCACAAAAATTACACCCATTCTTCATCTGCCTTCAGTAGAAGTGCTTCCGAACAGACTACCTCTTTTGTGCTAACGGCACTGAGTGCATCATTTGAGGCAAAACTAGGATTCACAGCCAATCGCATACGGTCTTGTTTGTTTTGAATGTCATCGGCCTGGTTGACTGAGAACGTAAACTTGCGTAAATGGTAATGGTCTCTGAACTGCTTTAACGAAGTTATCCAGACTAAAGCATGAGGTAAGCGACCTCATTTCAGGAGAAGCCTGGGTCAACTGACACAGTGCTACACAACAAAACTCACAATGTTGCTAAAAGCCTCTGACTAATCTACTGCTAAGCGATCGGGATTAAGATGCATACAATCAAAATTGTTGATAAGCTTCATTAGGCGCCCTGAGAGAACGAGTATTTAGACAATGAACATAAGTACAACTTCGGCATCTTGTACACACCTGAGTGCTAACAGAGTGCTGCAAATTAACAAGCCCATCATTTTGCCAAACTGCTTAATTACGATTAACTTCAAGTCAATTTACATTCGTTAACCCAACATAATCCCACGCCCCACCCACGATTCGACTTTACACCCTTGATGGCTATAGTCAGTCTGTTACTCTAGAGCCTCACTCACAGCCGCATTCTCATGACGTTAACTGAACAGTCTTGATACAAACTTCGATGAGCGATGGGTTCAACAGCTCCAAACACATCCTCATCACAGATACTACCCTTTTTCTGAACAACCCATCACAACCATTACCAACACATCCGTTAACTTTGGTCACAGTCGATCTCAGCGAGAATAAGCATCCCTCCTACAAATACCCTATGGATTGGCATTCTCCTGTTCTACTAGACACGGAATTCACCCTCAATTTGAACATCATTTATAAAGTAACCTTGATCACTGCTTTTTATTAGAGATAAAAAACGTAGGGTCGCTCGAGCTAATTCCGCTAACACTGCCAGGCGGACCACAGCTCCACTGTAGATTCCAACCATAACCCTGGGATATAAAGTGACGAAAAATTCCCAACTGTTCAGATACACTGGTTCACACTACGTTGGCTCACTTCGAAGTAGGCACTTGACAAATACGGCACTGATCAGTCGATGTTAGTAAGCAGGCACTAAATCACCGACAATTCCTTCTGGGAACTGTGTAAGCCAGTCATTTCTATATACACAGTGGAGCATCTGCAACAGGTGTGCTGTTTTGGCAACAGCAGACTAAACCATGAACAAGCAAAACAGAGGGAGATTCAGCACACTTTTCGGATACTTTTTCCGCAAGTAATGAATTGCACTCATGTTGTATATCATGCAACTTCGTTTGTGGACAGGATAGTGAGTACGTTCGGACAATAAAGGACAGACCTCGACGAAGATGAAGAACCATAAGTGGCCCTTGCAGCAGTATGTACGCATTATGAGGGAAGTGTCACCGATGTGAATGACAGTGTACAGCTGCCCAATGTACGGGAATTCAAAACAGCCAAACACATGAGTGTATACGTTCGTTATCCTGTTTTCACCAGAGTTGGAGCTGCTTCGTAGTCGATCTTTCCTCCGTGATTCTGTTCTTAATGCGCCCACATCCGTTGTCAGCTGTTCCACTGCCTTTCGCGTTTCTTCTATTATCTTCCTGTTCTTATCGGCTTTCGCATCTAGTGAAGCCAAGGGCATAACTTCCAGTTCCCGCGTTATTTTCACAAGCTCATCAAGGTCCGTCCTACGGGTGGCATGTACAATACGGACCCGGTCGTGGACCGCTACTGATAAACCTTCGATAGATTGCTCCGTCATCAACTACCGTCATGATTACCGAACCAACTTTGGTAGTACCTTATCCAGTACTCCTTTCAGATTGGAAGCGAACACGGATGGGTTCACTCGTTGTCCAAGCCTAGTCGCCTTGAACTGCCTATGGCCTGATGGATGTCGGCCGAGCTGTCAAATATAGCCAGCAGTGCTTTGTCCACAACAATCCACTCCATCTTCTCAAAACCCTTCACATGTCCAACACCTCCTATTCCCTGTACTTTGCCATTGTCCGCAGAGCAATCAGCTTCCTACGGTCGGTCTGCACACCGACCATCTCACCCACGTCCTTGAAGTCTTCCAGGAACGTCCAAAAGTCTCCATCTTCGAACGATTGCGACTAGGGTGTCTTCATCCACGCATTCGTCATGCCATCAGTGATTGTGACCGCAAACAACGTTCCGTCCGCAAGGTCGTTTATTGCATGAAATCCCGGACGTGTACACTCATTTGCATGGCTGTTGTGTATCCACATACATTGGGTAGCAGTACACTGTCATACGCCTTGGTGACACGTCCCTCATAGTACGTACATGCTGCTCCAGCGGTCATTTCTGGTCCCTCATCTTAATGGCATCGAGACCTGTCCTTTGGTACACACTATGCTACTTAAAACAACAGTAGTATTCTGATAAGTAGCCGCGTTTCCAGCAATATTTAATTTTCAACGTTCCCGGATCATTCGCAGACCTAAAGTAGACATCCTGAAAGTGGGCCGTCTTGAAACGTTTGCACAGGTTAAGAAGGCACCCCTAGTGAGTTTTATCAGTGATGACCTAGCTTGGATACTGGTTTGAGTTCACGAAAAAATTCCAGGTTAAATCAGTCTGAAAATTATGTTTCTCGTTCAAATGCAATCACGCTTACTGGATTTAAATGCCAGACAACAACTGGTGAATTCTCATATTATTTCATGTTAAAGCTGATGGGGTGGTTGCACGTAATTTATGTGGCATACATATTATGTTATATATATACGTATATGACTTAAATGGCATAACTTGTAAGGCATATATATGACATAAAACTTACTGGGCATATGGGGCCAACTATTTTGATTTAGAGCAAGAAACAGCATTCTGTCAAAGTGACCAAAGGCATTACACAGTTGATCGCTCTTCCACACGCAGGATTATTTTGGTTGCTGCAAAAGTGAGTCCTGCACATTGAACCACAGTTTTCCTTCTCTACAAGACCATTAATTTAACAGCAACAGCTGTGTAGCACCTGCATTGTACGGGAGGTCCACTTCCCCATACTCTACTGTGACCATATTTTGAGACAAAACTCCTGACAAAGATCACGTCCAGTTTGGTTGTTTCGCTTAGAGTTGGCTCATGCCATTCAGGGTTCATGTTGCCTATGGGCCACATTCCCGTTTCGGGCCATCTGTGTACAAAGGGTCGGTAAACTTTGTTGAGATATGTGCAGACTACTAAGTTGCTTAAACAACGACAGTCACGATGGTATGGTGAGGCAAACTGAAATCACTACTGTGCAAAGGCCTCACCTCAATCTCTCTCCAAACGGGTCGAGTAAAAGGACACTGTGTGTACATCTGTGAGACTGGATTGTTCTCAGAAACAGGACTGCGTAGTCCGTCTGGGTCATATTTCTCAACCCCGTCGCTCCATCGTTCCGATTACCACGACCCACTAGCCTCACACCGTATGACGATTTTCTGTCACATCGCCACACGGCTGGATATTCCTGTAATTAAAAAGATTGCACGTACGACTGCTGCTCATTCGACTGACCCCAACCACTCTGCCTCTAAGACAGATTCCTTCCAACTTGTCGACTGAATGCCAAGAACTCGACTTGAAATTGGGAGATTCTGAGAGTAAATCCATGAAAAAGTCATTGTAGGGACCTTGCTTATTGCTGATTACATTGGGATTCTGATTGCCATTCGTACTCTTTTAGTTCCGATTTTTTTGTATGTGGTTAAGCCCTTGTTTGAGCAAGTGGGAATACTAAAAAGCACCCTACACACTCAAACGTACGACTCACTGTACACTCGCCTACCGTTCCACTGAGTTATCATTTCGTCTTACTATTCACTCGCTCTCGCTTCGAATTTGAGTGTCGACAACGTACTAATTGTTTACTCAGTGCGTTATTCTCAACCGGTCGTCTTCGATTTGTTCCATCCTACACCATCACTACCAGACCTCACAGTTCTAACCTGTGCGCTTGTGTGTTCACACCGACACAGTCTACCTTGGTTAACCCTCAATCAAACTGCAAATTTAGGACAACGATCAAGAGGCTGTTAGGAAACATACAGTCCGCACTCTCTGTTGCTTGATTTTTATGCACAGTGTGGCTAACGTTTTCACATTTATTATATGGTAATTAAATTGGTAGTCAAACAAAGAAACAAGTCTTTTTCCGCGCTTTGTGCCAACCATTGTCGCGGTGACTGTCACCTTAGACCACGCCAACTGAGGTGGTGGTAGTGACGATCAGTATTGATGTACGAACAGGTACGAGAACGAGCCTTACCCTCTCCACGTGGAGTCCGACCCAATTAACCGATGCTCACCAGCCCAGTGGCATTCGAGTGCGTGGGTTACAAACATCAACAACCCCTAGTGTGGTGTATGAATCCGGAACAAGTCACATCAGAATGAGGTGTATATGCGACGTGGTGAGTGAAAGAAGTTTGAATTTGAAATGTAATGAATAGAAAGTTGACCACTGATAGAATTTCAAGTTCTGAAGTGACTGAACGAGCCTCGGTGCTCACGACAATTAATCGTAAGGATCACAGGTAGTTCCCGGAGAATAGTGTGAAACTTTTGGGGTCGAAAGCAACACTGGCGTGAATTTTCAACATCTAAATAATCACCAGAACACCGCTACGTCAATTGCACCTCAACGTTGGAAATGTGGAAGAGATGATATTCAGACGGTTCCAGTTTTTTAAACTTGGTGGTTTGCCTACGTATAATTTGTTACAAACCCCCTCACTTCGGCAGCTTCTGGAATGAAAACACCAGAGCTTCCGGAGGAGAGGTTGATTGCTGGTGGAGTAGCTAGCGTCTGACTTTCTTTCAAGTACTTATCGAGGCACTGATGAGAAGCATTCAGATATGTAGTGAACAAAGTCTTATCTCATAAGCTGAAGTGAACCTACTTGATGAGCATTTGTAAAGTATGTTGAAGAGGTATGACCCAAAGAACATCATGAGTGCTGATGAGGAAGCTCCTCATCACAAAGCTGTCTTATTAGACTACTGACATGAATAGGTAAGCAGTAAATGAGACGAAAAATCTAACTGAACAGAAGACCGTATTGGTCTGTGACATCAAGTGTTAGGTGACTAGCCCCAGTGGTAATAGGGGAGTGCCGATGAAACTGTCTGACGCTTCCTCAAAAATATCGTCAGACTAGTAACTGAAAATGACTGATGTTCAGTAGCAGCTTGAGAACTTGGTGACGTACTTCTATTTCACTCATATTTCTAACTAGCTTGTGTCTTAATAAGACGTAGTGTTTCGTATTCTCACGAGCATTACAACAGAGGACGTGACCTTTGGTGGATCATTTTACGTTTAGTTATAGTTGTGGCCCACAGCTGATCACAGTCGCTACTGTTGTTGAATCAACGTGATCAGTCTGGTTTGTTTCAACTGGCCAGCTCATAGATAACCTACAATGATAGTTCGTGTTGAAAATTATTTTTTTATAAAAATTATTAGAAATCACCCACCAGAATTTAATTCCAGTCAGGGGTATGGTTCAACGTTTGTTGATCTCCAAAGCGCTGTCCCAAGCTGTTAGCTGATTGTCATGATTGATGAGTCCTCTATTCAGGTACGCACTCAATTAAATGATCATCAGCTTATTTGAGAAAGGCGTGACGTATTCTATTTTAACGCCAAGCTTGGTGAATCAGTAAATTACGGGCAGCATACACATTCTGTACGTCACGTTTCTCCGCAAATTCCAAATCATCTTTTAAGTGACAGAGTGTTTAGAAGTTTATATTTCCATGAGAAAAGTGCCTGTGGTTTTCAATACGTTGAGTTGCCAAGCTGGGCAAGGCTGATAATGATTATGTTCATGGGCGCTCCGAGCATCTTGACGGGTGCGTCATAAATTAAAAAAAATCCAACTTGTTTATTTATATTTGTAGATGACGAAAGACCAGACAGGTTGTGTGTGAAAGACCACATAATTGTTAATGTAACGATCTGTAAACAATATATCGTCAAACAAATGTACTGAACTGAAACTTTTACAGTTAAGAACATGGATAACAACAACATCGGGGCCTAAAGTGTTTATGTGCCTTTTCGTTGCAAAAAAAATGTCAGTATTCTATACAGTCTGTTGAGTAGCCTTTACTGATTTCACAAGGGAAAACACCATTAACAATGCCAAATAATCTGACTCTTCCCAAAGCAGCTTTTTTCGACAAATGGTTACTCTTCCACAGTCCTCGTTGTAGCCATTCATGAGCAACATTTGTACATCATTGGGCAACCACAGGGTTCCCTATAGTACAGGCAGTAATACTGTGAAAAAAAACCAGAATATATTGTTCGGTCATATGAAAACACCTGATCATGAATAAGGAAAACAGTCCTTACTCATGAATGTTCCTGCAGACGGTTTTTGATTTAACTCATTGTTGGAGGAGAAACATGGCGCATTTCTGAGAGACTGAAGAAATGTTTACTGGGTAAACGAGCTACTCGTTAGGTTTTTAAATTACCAAACTTTATTCAACGGGTTCGATTTGTCAATTTCTGTTGACGGAAGTTAAAATCAATCCTCACAACAAAACACTGATCCATAAGGGATACAACCCAACCTCTTTCCGTAAGCCAGAGTCGCTTGTCGTGTTTCAAACATTGGTACGTTTTCCATCGTAAGATGAAAGCAAGTGGAACAAGCGCCGGAAGCTTCCTGTTTCATAATTTACTATTTACAACCCACTACAACCACAAGGCAATATTCTTGTGTCTGATATTGTCACACAACCCCGACCCCACATCAGTCCATCTCTTCGTGGTTTCCTTTGTGGTATTTGTGGCGTTTGGTACGATACCACAAAACTCAGTACACTGGGCTGTCCTGGCATTCGTATTGCCCTGGTTTCTAACACAACACAGTTCCAAGTCTTACCAAAACCCATCAAAATATTTCGAGTATTCAGTCAAAAAATCATCGTATGTGCTATATCATACACGAAAAGACTTGTACTCACCGTGAATTGGAAACAGGAAAGGTTTGGGAAACAAAAAAATCAGGGCACAGAGAGTCTCTACGACAGCCTCCTTGACTTCGGTGCTTCGTTATGTTGAAAATCTTTAAACACTTCCAAAGCAAATTTCAATATCCTAGCTCTCATGTCCATACTTCTAATTGTATTTCGAGCACTGGACTCTTGCCTGAAGGCTAATCTATCCTCAAACAAAACAACCTGACAAACATTCGACAGGCATCCGAATAACCGATTCAGCCTATTAGATCTTGTGAGGAGCAGTCATCAGGTTGAGTGGTGGACAGGGTCTGCATATCACGAAGTCAAGCCGGGAATCTTCGTCGGTACTGCCGTGGTATCTTCACCACTTCACGCAAACCATTCGGAGAGATGACTAGTCACAGGCAAACAATCTTTGGTCACCTTCCGTATGCATCGACCATACTTTGCAGCCATAAAACAGGATTACCAACGTACAGTTGAAGTTTATACTGATTAAACTCATCCGGCACAACCAATGGTATGAATTTACAAAATAACATCTGAGCTTTAACTAGATTTTCGGACAACAATAAGTAAGGTCTGTTGACAGCTGTTACCTAGCTCTGACCAACACGAAAACGATATATCTCTCCCCCACAATTTTTTGCACCGTCTCACTTTTGCAGTCTAGAGGTGGACACACCTGGAATGAATGAGGGAAGTTGCTATTAACAATCGTGCTCCCTCACCTATGCAGATCGTTTAGATGATCTTTGTGGAATACCACTAATTCAACCACTCACCATTTCATTTGGATCATCGTAGGCTTATCACATTAGATAATTTGAACGTTAGGTATTGAAATTTGACGACGGAATGTGAACGGATGAGTCGCAGTTTCGGAGGGGAAAATTATCTGACAATGTATGCGTGCATACCCAGTGAAGAGGAGATAAACGCTGCTGTGGACGATCTCACAGTCCACAGTGACAACGACTGAACTGCTAACTGATGAAGTGAGAGGAATGTTATGGTCTTTTCGAGGTAATCCATAAGTGGCTTGGCTCATAAGGATTTTCTGTAAGAACATTTAATTGAAACGCTGAATTCTCTTTAATTACACTCCAACCAGTAGAATTGCTGACCGAGGGGGTCAGAGCGTTAAATTATAACACGGAGGGTAACGGGGTCGGTCCCCTTTTCGGACTATCTTCGCCTGATGCCTTCTAGCAAGGAATGGACGAGCCGTGAAGTGTCCGTTTGGGGGTGTATCAAGGTGCATCACAGAGTGGGGCGTCCTTGGCCTTGTAGTTCAAATGGATCCATCTATCTAACTAAGGCTTGCTTTAGCTCAAAAGTCTGCGATTGCGCGGTTGTGTTTAGCTCAACCCACTGGGAACCCGTCCCCCATAATCGCACATGCAGTTCGTCAAACTATTCTTTCTCCCACATCGTATACTAGTTCAATCGCGGTTGCAATGACGTTTACGTATGCGGAGCTGACCAAAAGCTGTCACAGCGATTGACCAAACACATTCGGAAGTGGGTGAAACAACTGACAACACACCTGGCTGAACTTGAATCGGCTGCTTCTAGTCCAGCGTTATCGACTGCTAAACACTTCAACAGAAAAGTTTAACACATTAAAACAGTTAGGTCATTAAAAACATTGTTTCGCGGTCGGAAGCCGAAGTTATTTGCTTTTTGTGGTGCGTTACTTACATAGACTAACGAGTGGGCGTTACCTTCACAAAAAGGCCGAAGCAAACTATCGCGATACAGTGGCCCTGACTACCTAACACTCGGTAGGTTCACAGGCGTGTCTAGCAGTTGTTTGCCCCTATTTGTCCGGTCTATATGACCCGAATGTTCAACGTTTACACCTGATTAGAGCCATTGAAATATTAACATACTGCAACGTGTGATCGTTCTGTTCCGATAGAATACCCTTATCGTTAGTATCGTCTGTCCACGTTGAATTGATATTTGAAGATAGTAATGACCTGACCTATTTATGAAGTCCTTCCTACGAGTTTGAATCGTCTTAAGGCGAAAACGTCGTGATTTTCAGAGTGAGTTCATAAAATTGGGTCAGTCTTTTTAATCCACATTTAATTCAGTTCACCGTTGCAGTTAAAATGTGGCATATTGAAAATGCACCAACATTTGTCACTTCTAGATTCTATCCCTTATAGATCGTGTAGTTTATTAGTCTTAAAATACAACAGCATGATAAATAACGTAACTCAAAATATTCACACTTTCATTGGTAACTCCTTCCACATTTTTGTTGGGTATGAGTGTACATTGTAGCGCCCAGTTTACTCCGTACCCGAGTAAAAGATTGGGCTTGCCCACCGCCACCGGACGCGTCTTCAGGCAACATGGGGACTAACTACAAAGTACGCGGAAATCTCTCGACTTATAGGCAGCCGACAAAAATGAGCGATAGTACTTCCAGAGCGCGCCTGATTAACTATTGGTCTCCAACAACATATCACTCCCCCTTCCACATAAGGGTTTCGAATGACTCAAAGGGAATGCATGCGCTCAGTCCGTCAAGCATATTGCCCATGGGACGCATAGCTATCTCTAATCCCTGTCAACAATGGATAAGTCAAGCGAGAGAAGTGTCATTCGCCGTAGTGATTACCAGCGTCGATGGATATTAAAGGTGTTCCGGGTACTTTGATTAGGTGAACTTCATTCGAAAAGCGCATGAACCAATTTGGTCACCGGTCTCTGACCGCAGAAGTCAGGCGTAACAACATGCCCATCAGTCGCGACTTCTTGGCTGGAAAGATTTACTACATCAGATCCGCCTCTCTCAGTGGGTTCTAATGCGCTATTTCTGTCACAACTTCGTACAGAGTGCACTGGACACTCTGGACGAACAGAATTCATCCGAAGGGCAAAGGAACCAAACCACTAGTAGTAATGGGTGTCCAGCTAGGTGCGAACTCTGTGTTGCGCCTTGCTGCCGTATGTTTGGGGTCTCGCTTAAACCATAGGTCGTGGGCGGGATCACTCAAACCAACCTCATTCTTCAGTCTTGACAACTAATAAGTATACCATATTGAAAGTTGTGAACTTACAATAATTTTGGACCTTATGTTCCTATCTCAACTCTTTGACTGAGGCGTAATCGATTGACTTTGCTTCTATGTCTCATCCTACTGCACCACATCGATCAGTACCATTTCCCCATTTTCATTAAATTATTCTCTAATAGGTAACTCCAAAGCTGGTTTGTAAATACAAATCCGGGAACTCATTTGCTGTTGTCAGGAACAGTCAAAGTCAACGCAATAGTATTCCAGGGACCAAGGCCGTATTGTTGCCTGATGGATGCAAACCTCTACTTGCCGTCCCCACCCCGAAAACCATTTAGAAATATCACTCTCAGTGCATGAACACTCAAGCAGATAGGTAAACAGGCAGCTCTTGCACATATTTTAGAGATCTTTGCCATCGATATCTGCTGTCTTGCTGAAACATTGCTTCTGGGTTTCAGCTCAGCGATACAGCTTCAACCACTTTCGGTCGCTATACCCTAACGGTACACTGTGCACTTGTGTAGGTACCTTGCGGCCGAAGCCACCGAATAAGTCGATGTTGAGGTCATCATAAGCGCACAGACAAAGAAGGTGCCGCTTGGATGGGTAGCCATCAACAGCCGTCTTTGCACTGCAGGCTGGAAGATACAGCTGAATCATTGTGAGGTCGCCATCACAAACGCTCTCTATTTGTTAATGTGGCGTATGACCTAAGAGACTCCCTCAGGACACAGTTAGAAGTGATCCCTATCACCAGCTCACTAAAACTGCACACACCTCGGGGATCATGAACATTGTATCGCTGGCTGAAGACTTGAGCTGTCTTTTAGGCATGCCGAGCGCTGAAGAGCATGACTTAGGTGCCCCGCATTCTTACGGTACCCGCCGACCAACAACGATGAACAGTTGTTGTAGCCCTTTGCGGATAACTGTCTGTTTCTAGCAAGTAGTAGCCTATCATTCGTTGATGTGACACTTGGCGACTTCATTGCCCTATCGATTGTAGATACAGGTTGGTCATATGGACATCAGCTATCAGTGGCATTATTGCTTTCAGGATTCTCAGTCAAGCCGAAGCACCGGTGTGGATTTCGACAATGCACTGGTATGTACCAAGTTTGATGTGTTCTCTAAAAACACAATAAGGTACCCCAACTAGCAAGGATGCAAACGCTGTACACCCATCAGAACGTGCTAACCTTTATTCTAGGAACTCAGTCACTAAGAAGGAGCACGCTGGTTTTTGATGCAGTTGTCACATTTTCACAGTCTGCCAGATGTTTGAGCTCCGTCAGTGATACAGTTATCTTTAAGAAACATCAAAAGGACCACCTTCAGTCGACAGAAAGACACACCGGGAATTTTTGTCGAGAAAGGATACATTCGAGAAGTACACTGACACACTGAAAGCACTTTGCCGTGAGACCTCTGGCCAGCTTTAGGCTCATGACAGCGTACCACCAACTTATGGCACCTTAAGTTAAGTGCGACACTCTTGTCCAATATTCACTACCATATTCAGGCTGACAGCAAACAATTTCTGATAGTGTACTACAATAGACTGATAATACGATGATTTGGAACTGTTTCCAAGCCTTCGATTTCCAGAAATGGAGTATACAAACTACACTACTGACAGGGAGATCAAAAAACCTTGTCCAGACTATAGACTTCACTTTCTCAGTTCTGTATGGCCTTTTTAGAATCTTCCCCGTCATTCTTGCTGTAGGCAGCGATCAGAGCCAGGGTACCTCTTTGTCAGACTCAAAGCGGTTTTAATGGTGGTGATGATTTTCAAGTGCGAGGCACCGGTACAAAACTGTCGGAGCTCTGCATTTGCTATCACCCTTGGTCACGAAACGTCGGAGGTAGTTGAGAAGTTTGTGTACCTCGGACGCTGTATGAATACTGGATGAATGGATGCTGAAATCACAGTGTTTTCGGCTAGGGTTTAGATGGCGTTTCCATATTTACGCCAACTGTTGCGCAGGCATTATCTCAGTCTTACTGTAAGTGACCGAGTGTACAATGCCACTGTAAGAACGATCGAACTGTGCAATTGCAAAACCTGATCAATCCACGGGGAGAATGTTCACAGAGTGTCCGGTTCCAACCATTGTCGTATCCGAAGCATACGCGATGTGTAGTGCGAACGCCGTGTCGATGGTGACGAAGTTCGATGACATGTCTTTTGGATGGATAGACTGTGCGACCCCGGGACACAATGGTCTCATCTCACACGTTTCGTTGTTTCGACCATCTGATGCAAATGCCAACTCACTACCTACCACAGTGATGGGTTAAGTTGGTAATCGGCAGGCTGGTGGCCAGCGTTTGACGTCTGTTTGGTGTATGAAGACACTCACACTCAGGCTTGCTTTGGTACAGTGCCTTTGTCTTTCAGGCTGGGGTAGGAACAACAGTGAACATCTCTGGTTGTGGACGCTGTGTGATATGTCGAATAATGTATGTCAAGGATACTGGCGTTGCAAATCACCGAGTGCATCAGTGTAATCTATTCACTGTTTCTACATGTCCTCAGCTTTAACTTCCATACTCTCTGCTCTCTCATGGAGTGTGTCACACATGTCGCTTCTTGCGGTTATTTAGTGTTAAGCACAACTCAGACGTTTTTCGAATATTGTATCGACTCGGATTGGCTAGTCAGACTTGTAAACGTTCTCTCATTAAATGTTTTTTGATGTCGCCGTGCTTCGAGGGTTAGAAGAATATGCAGTAATGAGAGGTGTTCGATAATGATTGGATAGGCACAGCCTAACTCCTAGTCCATTCCAGTTGGACAGTCTCATGAGTTTGAATAGTAACCGTCGGGGTTAATTTTGGTCTAATCAGGCTCAGTTGAGCATCAACCTGCTGATCAGTGAGCCAAACCTCATGACTGTAAAAAAGCCCCGGCTCAACCATCACCTGACCTGAGATGACGAGGGAGAAAGCCGTGTGTCAATCGATTGGCTGAGAAGTTTGTTGAGACTTTGCACCTGTAGAAGATGTCGGTGTTGGATAACACAGAAGATGGAATGCAAATATGAATGACTGTAGGCAACAAAATTGGTTGCGTCTGTAGTTAGGTCACGATCATACAGTGTTCGATAAGCTCGCTGTTGAAGATAGATTACAACCGATTTTGCCACGCCATGTGTTTCAGTGCAGCTGGGCGGATATGGAGCACACACAAATTGCGGAGAAATACTGTAATAAATTATTCTTAATGATATAGGTAAAACGTTGGTCATCATTGCATACTTCACTGTCGTAACAAATATTTTAAGTTATGAATTAAATTCACGGTCATTCATTCAATGAACTTTCAAGCTCGAAGTGTTGGTTTTGCTTCGGCGCGGTTTTCGAATTCATACGAAGAGAAGACTACAGGTTGTAGACACAGACTTATCCATTAAATGCAAATTTGATGATTTTAAAGGACACTCCTCCAGCTGTGACTTTCTAGTATACTGATGTGAGAATTTCTTGTCTAACCAGATATGAACCTGTAAGATTCGGTGCACCGTTATCTTATTAGAATGTGCCGTTCATTACCTAAACAACTGCAGACCAACAGTTCCTTTTCCATTGGGTGGTAACTGTGAGTAAGGGTGCGTACGCTGTCACAGTCACATTCTACTAAAGCAGGTAGGTGAATACAAAATACAATCTTAATATTCTATCTCTTGTGGTATACATTGTGAACCGCGATACCTCACAGATAGCATAAGTTTGTGAGTAGTGCAACCTTTCAGGTACAACAAGTATGGTGCTGACAGGCGGAAACAAGGGAACGCTACGATCATCTGCGTACAGGTCATCGCTTGGCAAACAAGATCATGAAACCAAAAAAACTTTATACGAACCAATCCTTTGTAGGACAGAAAATCAATGATAAAATATGATAACTGTGAGATTTGCTACTTCATGTGCTGCATATAGCGCTGCCAGTTGCTCAGAAATGCCCCGGAGGTCAGTTGTGTCAAATGTTAGAAAACTAGAAACTTTGTACGTTTTTGTTGAGTACAATAGTGGAATCCGAATTGTTTTGAAAAGCATGCAAAATTTATGGGAACATTTTATGAGATATTGTTACTCACAGAATGTTAAATATCCGGAGTCTGGGCATACACATAAATAAACGTTTCATATCGCACATCGCGCGCACTACATTTCTAAAAAGCTATGATTAATTCTGGTTTAAAAATTCTCATTTGTTTATATACTAATTACAGGCTGTCCAAAAACTTTGGTATATAGCGGATCTTAGAATTGAGCACTTTTCCCGTTTCTACGAGCTTGAATTTAGTACGGTCGCAGTTTCTCGTGAGGCAAACTGATGATACAGATCAAGTTCGTTGCGAAATCTGATGAGTCAGAATGCAAGAAGCACTAGGAAAAGGTCACTCAGTCAATCAACGACAAGGAAAGGGTACGTTGATGCGATAGCCGTGTTTTCATGTCAAGTCCAGAGTGGTTAATCGACGCCGGCTGAACTAGACCTTTTGCTTCTCTAAGCACACGTACACTTGACGGTGAAGTTTGCGCAGGATGTGTTGGGAAATATTCTGCTTATCTGTTGCATCAAACCTGATGCAACCACCAAACTGAACAAACGACTCGATCACTTCCATCGGCTCACCATCAAAAACGAGTGCCGGTGTAACGTCCTGCCAGTCTTGCAGCTGATTAGAATGCTCAAAGATTGTAGTACTCGGAGAAATTGTAACCTGAAAACTTTCAAAATGCTCATGGTGTCCGGGAAAAAGTAATGGTTGGGACAATGGAATTTCCGTGCGCCTAGTCATAAGGTCTAGTGGGTAGTGGTATCTTCAAACCAGCATATTTACTTACCGGAATTTGAGCAAACATTTAGAGGCCAAAAAAGGTTTGAGTTTCTAGATGAGATGTTGAAGGCCGGTGACAAACTGCCATGAGCATTAAGGCTGACCAAAGTTTAAGGGTCAGATTTTGTAAAGATGTCAACGTACTACGCGATCATGCCTTCCATTTTTAAACAGTTTCGGAGCACAGCCTCCACTACCCGACTTGTAGACGTTCTTTTTGTTTAAAGCAGTAAGAAATGTCGGCCTTATACATAAATGTGAATTACGAGGTTAAGTTGTCTTTAGGAATGTGATTACTTGACGCACGTAGCCACGTCTAAGGTGAAACCAAGTTTACACCATTCGAATCTGTCGCATTTCCGCTGCGCTTGATCTGCGAAGTTCAGCAGCCGTGAAAATCTGTGCATTGGGAGTCAGGCTACATCACGGATGGCTTGCACACGAATTAAGTGAGCCCGTTGTGCAAATGGGATTAACGTTAACCAACTCCGGAAAATTTCATTAAACGAAAATTTTCTCAGCACAACTTTTGGCTTTTTGGCTGAGTCGGATTTTCTACGCTTAAAAAGGCACGTAGCAAAACCTAACTTTAGGGGCGAATTTCTTTTCAGAGGGGAGAAACGTCAATAGGTCGAGCGGTATGATAGGTGCCCTAAGACGTCAGTGGCAGAGAGGCTAGTGAAACTGCCGTTGGAAATGCGAAGTTAGGCATACTGAGATCCGTCGTAGGTTATGTATGGGTTCGACACAGACCTCGCAGATTTTTTCTCTCGGTTATCTGGTACGTCTATCTCATGTGAGAAAGAAAGGCTTCGGGAGATATTCAGGTAGCAGCAGCCTGTTTTATTCAAACGGCGCTTTGTGCCACTGGACTATCTAAATCTTCCCCAGTCACTTTTGGAGTTTCACACGATTGATCATCGAAGTGGAACTGTATTTACTAGCTGACTAACTGTTCTCGCGAAAATCGAACACTTCGAGTGATCCCACAGAGATTTAGTGATTGGTGGGTGAACGAATAGTAGCATCATATAGGTGCATTACAGTCCACGTAAGCACACAGCATAACTTGACGTAGTCCTGTGGAGAGATTCCTAGACTAAAGATAAGTGTGCTGTGGCCAGTGAAAACCATTCTTATTTTGTTTTGCTTGTGTGATTTTGTATTTAGTAGCCAAGTCTTCGCAAACTGAAGAGCACATCAATGTTTGGTCTTAATCTACATAAATGCTCCAGGTTACCATAGAGTACTGGGAATAACCATGTAATAGGTAGTTTTATTAGCGTGCATGATAGCTTCATTAACCGATCTCGGTAATTTGTTTGTCGGACAATTCAGCCTTACGACTCACGCCAAGCGTGACACTAGATGAAGCGCTTGTACAGTCGGTACCACAGTTTGCCTACCACGTCCATGATACAGCTGTCAGGCGTTTTGATTACGTTACTGGTCGCAGTTAAACAGCAGATATTCAGATGCATTCTTCTGGTAATCCCGCTGCTGAGCTCTTCTTTCAATACAAACACGATGGTTCCCGGCAGAAAATTCAGTTATTTGAGCCCCACCTCAGCCAACTCATTCAACAGCACCAACGAGTTAACCTATTTGCTAGAGCGCTCAATACATGATAAAACTTGGTCAGACGCAAAAAGAGATTGTACTAGCACGCCCACATGTCGCGTCAACAGTCGGTTCAGAAATAGATCCACTTGTTAGTATTGAACTGAATGTAGTACAGTTCACGTGTAGGCGTGAACAACACCATCCGGCCATCCATTCAGTTTCATTTTTTACCTTTCCAAGTACGCCAAGTGATCACAATCAACTCCACTTTGGTGAGCTAGATGTTAGGAGGTAAATTACCACTCCTCACTCTTTGTGCCGACTGAGAGTAAAGTGACGGATTTGCAAAGATTCAACATTTCAGTCCGAGTTCAAAATATACTGGCGGTTGACGTGGGAGCTTCTAGAATGGAAAACCTGTGCCACACACTTGATGGTTATGATAGCCAAAGCCTAGTCCAGTCCCATTTCCCTAGTCGTTTGTTAGCCAAATCGAGGTGCGTTCTTCAAAATGTCTTTGTCTGTGGCCCTCATTCCTTGCAATAGTCAGGAAGTTGAGAATCGAAAGTTCGAAAAAGACCGTAATAAGTATACAGTATTCTACCACGGTAACTGCCAGCAACTAGCACGCCATGCACATACCTTACAGTCTCCTCGTGGATTTGTCGATCGCATACTGATGGTTAGGGAGTCAGCAGGGAAGTAGCTATACCAACTGAAACCTGGTTTCTTGGATCCTCTTTGGTCGCAGCTCATGACAACATTGTTGTGCTGTTTGTGGTCCATATAAAGATGACCACGGTGGATTGGTGGGACGTCATAGTATTGGTCCGGACCTCACATTGTAGCAGCCAACTCATGGAGTAACAGTCACTGAACAACCTTTACTTCTTATGTGTCTATAATGACCATTTACAAATACTAAACATGTTATTCCACATTCATCAGACAAGCGCAGTCATTCGCTGAAAATTCCTGCCTACGTACTAACTGAGGCAAACAGTCTGGTTTCGTGAACATTTCCACAAGCCGGTAGGCGTTATGAAAAACCAACGTGCATGTGCACACTTCTGTAATGGATAGACAGTCGTTTGTGTTGTAAGGCTTACCCATGGTTATGGTATGTTTTCTAGTTGCCTGTTTTTCACTGAACAATGTTCCGATCAGCTTCATTTCGGAAGGTGGCATGAGGTTTATCATTCTTGATCATGCTGATTCGCGCTGCATCATGATGCGAGAACATCATTGAGCAAGCCAAGCAAAACTGGGGGTCTCCAGTGAATAACTCACTGGTAGAAATGAGTTTATTATTTTTGTTGATCAGTTAGGGATTTAGCCGAGTTATGGTGAACGGCTCCTAAAATTTCCCACAAACTTCACATTCAGTCGCTAAGAAACAGTATAGTTAAGTTATGCTCTTGTTGAATCGGTTATTATGGACGCTGACGAGTTGATGCGTGATCACGGTTCAACATAAGCTTAGCAAAATGATCAGTTTGTGAACAGGTAATGTTAGTTGGTACCTCCCAGAATGACAGATCCCACACCGTCTGCCAAAATTCGCCTGACCAGTAACGTTATACGAGTTGGGCGAATAAGCAGACGAAACACACTGGAGTCATGACGACTCTTATAAACTCTGTTCACTGCTGAGGTCAGTGGGCACTCAGCAGCTTTTTATACGTTCTGTAAAATAGGAACCGCAGTTCAACCAACTCTACGCCACTAGCGGTAGTTCGATTGACACATCATACAAAGTAACTGAGTGTGTTTCCGCACTCTTTTTTTTCGGGCTAAAACACCCCGGTGAATGTATAATATCGGTCAAAGTCATTAACCAGTTGCCAGCCAGTAGGTGCGAGTACAACATTCAAATTCGCTGCTGTTAAACACATCATATATACTGAACTGAACTTATGACGTAGATGTGTAACGAAATCGCTTTTGACTGCGATAGAAACCACTGTAGAGGGAACCCATCTGTGGACGGACCGCATGGCGATCATAAACACTCGGTCGTTTTATAACGAAATTATTCCATAGAGCTTGTATATTTCATTGTTCGCTGTCGGCCTTGTACCTTGGTAACCTCCTCAATCAGTAACCTCTCTGTTTCTCTATTTTCGTCAAAATATAACCTAAACGACACACGGTATTCCAACAGCAGGAGTCGTGGGGGATACCGACATCGATAGTCAGGTTATTCCGGTTACTGACAAATCAGAGTATAATGATGGGGATAAACTAAAACATCCTTGCTCCCACTCGCTACTTTCACCATATATGGTACTACTGAATGAGGTGCAATATGTATCCTTTTTTAAGCTGTGGTAAAATAAAAACAAATATTTTTCTCATAGTTATTCAATGAATACATACCAGACTTCGTATCACAATACAAGTACTTCGTTACAAACCACATAGCTAGCTATTCACCAGGCCAACCCATGAGAATGTCGCAGCGCAATGTAGTCGATTTTGATTTTAGCTCATACGGCGTTAGACCTTCAAACCTATGCGCCCTGTTTTCCCAAGTTTGTTAAGGAAGGAGTGGCTGGGGATGGAACATGTTGTGGAAAGATGTGTCGGATCATTTTGAATCATTGACATCTTGTTGGGTCTTGGTCACAAACATGTTTCCCGGTAGGATTTCTGCCATTCTCCCACAAGTATTCAAATGGGTTCATCCAGATCCGTTATGGGATTTCACATTTAACGTTAACACAGCGGACTGTGGAACCAATTGACGGAAAAACTACTGGATAAGGGAAAACGCTGGTCCTGTCTATCCGAATATCGGGTCGTTGAGTGCGTCCCAGTATTTTCTCGAGTACAGCTTTTTCACAAACGTAGGTGGCCATCAAAACTCACTTCAGACCAAAATAATGACAGCGCCATTGGTTGATTTCGAAAAAAAATGATTGTCTGTGTACAAGGTAATTCGTTTGTTGTGAGGTACACAAAAACGTCGTCTATAAAAACTTTCCTCATGGGCGCATACAATGCTTGTCAGTTAATAAGGTCAAACAGTTCTTAAATGAAATACGACTCTGTCATCAACAACGAGATGAATGTAACAGAATCACAAACAAATCAGTAAGCTGAGACAGTGTTATCTTGGAAGGTTCACCTTTATGTTCAATCGCCCTGTGTAGCTTAAGCCTCTTCCCGTTACCACTGTGAAAATGTTCAAGACTTGCATTTTTAAGTAGACAGTGTTAACTCACGCACCACCGAGCGTGGCTGGGCTCAAACATGTCAGACAAACCAGTAAATTGTTGAAGTCAGACCAAAAACATTAAAAGTGAGGTCAGTGGGTTCATGGCTCGAGGATTGTACGAGGACTGTGGTAAGTGGGTGCTGTGAAGGGATAATTAGTAGGAAGAACGATAGTGGAACCGTTCACACAAACCAGTTTTTCTGCTTGCCCTGCAACGTCAGTTGATTAATCAGGATGTAAGATGCAAACGCCCAAGAAACATGCTGTTTTTACGTTTGACTTGAGAGGAGGCATGGCTTGACTGAACATTAAACTCCAGTGTGCTGCTTACTCGCCGAGCCAATGAGATCACTCGAGAAGTACCCGGGAAGAGGATACAAATTTCAGTTTCCCAGTTGACGGAAGTTCCGTGCACACGAAGCGCTCTAGGTAAATCAGAGAAACCAATTGGTGATACTGTGCCAATGTCCAACTGGATCGGTGTACCGAAACACATTTAAATATCCTACTTGACCGTTGACATTTGGGCTGAGTCGCTAACGGGTGGTTGATTCCAACCTCAGTGTGTAAGATTTGCTAGGTAATTTGAAGTAGTGAAGACAAATGGTAAGGCAGCTTTCAATGCTTCTGGATGCACACTGTCAAACTGGCACTGCGACCGAAACACCCTCAGTTGCACTCGTCAGTCAGGGACAGTCGGAATCTGGGAACAAAACTGGCCACTCTTCGCGTTACGATACAATGCTCTTATGCGCTTGGCCACCAGTTTTTTCACCGCCGCCTGTGTACTATAACTAATAGACTAAACATGAACAACCGTCGCACGTAAACGTATAGTGAGGATAAGATCATGAATTAACATCGAATAAGTTGTCGAACGTTTAGACTAAACGATGACGGGACTATTCATTAGGAAACGATCTGCATATGCCCGGATGAGGCAGGGCGAATAGTTGGTGGATGTCAGGGTGGACAGTGCGGTTGACGAAATCCGTTCCGAATTAGCCTGTCACACTAATCGAAACCAAAAGACGCCTGGGCGCAACACTTACCATAGGCAACTTTCGCTGCCCCACTTGCGGTTTCACTCACAACACACGTGTCCATTGTAAACCTAAAGAAATAAGACCAGAAGGCATGTGAACGAGGCCTTTATGACCAATCGATTATTGGTGGTTAGCCAGTTGGTAGGCTGTTAGGAAATTTAAACCCTTATCTCTTGGCCAGTAATTAGGGAGACCCCAACAATAAAATCTAAACTTAGAAGAGAAATGTTGAATATATAAAGGCAAGAATTAGTTTAGCATAGGAGTATATATTATTTCAGTCTGGTAAGAATAAATAAGAAAAACAAAAATTCTGGGTTGGACTGGAAAACAAACAAAACATACACCATAAAATGCATCAGCAGGGCTGAAGTAAGAGAGAAGTAGAAGGCCAAAGTGGTCCAAGTTTCTGAAAAGTACAACGAGTGATCTATCAAGCGACACTGGTCGTTGGTTTATACGAACGAAAAAAAGTTACTGCTGACAAAACCTACTTGAGACCAGCGTAATCGACGTGCTTTCGCTGGCAGTGTATCATAAGTAGGTTGGTGACCTTATGATAAGGAAACGGCCAGTTGATCCGCGGCAGCACTCCTCGTAAAGCCTTGTAGTCACTTCACCACTACCTACGGTGACTACAGTCTCTTAAATTACCGCATTTTTCAATCCACGATCTTGTAACCATCGTTCATTTGACCCTAAGCATTCACAGCCTCAGCTTGTCATAGCGGTAATGTCACGGCTATTTAAACTGAAACTGGATAAAGTATTTCCACAAGATACGGCACTCCTGGTGTGTCATAAAGTTAGTTCTGCACCAACTAAAACACGGCTGAAAGTTTTAGCTCCATCGCCGCGTTCAGTCTACCTCAGCTGCAGGTTACTGTTGAGAAAATAGCCGACGCAATGAACAGGCATGTCCCGGCAAACTGTTAACGATGTAGCCAATTAGTGAGACACCTTATCTTAAAACTGAAGGTCAGAGTACAATTAAACGTTCGGAATGGAAGAAGTATCGACATGAACATACTCAACTTACGTTTGTTTAAGAAGCCGTATGGTACACCCGCACTACTACTATACGAAATGATCGGTTATGCTAAAGACAAAATTTTATTCGGAAGCTGAAATTTGCCCCTGAGCTTTTCTACTGGAAATTCACAGCACAATCACTAGGACAGAGATAACCATTTCACAGCGTCAAGCATCCAAGGGAATTACCGGTTCGGATGTGGAAGCGATCAGCTCTTTGCCAAACAGAACGTGAATATACATAGCTAAACACCACTAGCTACTTTTAAGCACATAGTTGGTTGCTTAGCAGAATGATCTAAAACATCACCGTCATAAGAGAATTTATTTGGAGCGTACTAACTCACGGACAGCATGGCTTATATTTTGATGTCCACGATTCCTCCACAACGTTGTGCAGGCGATTTGGCAGAACCTATAACGTTACTTTTAACCATTTTCTGTTAACTGACCGCTAACCGAAAAGTAGAAGCTTTTCAGATCGCACTTATCTTTAACAGTGGATGTAGGGATGATTTAACAGAGTGTAGCTTCGAATTCTGGGGATACAAACGTGTTAGAGAGCTTACTGGATAATTCCCGCCAGATCAACGTTACAGAGCTCACATTCATGGAAGAACAGCCTGGCCACCGCAACAGATGTTTTTGTTGTAATGTGTTTTGTTTCTAATTACTTGTCATTTATGAACAAAGGCCGTTGACAAACGATTAACTATTGGCTCGATCTATCTTGATTTCTTCGGGGCTGATCAGATCATCCTGCAGCGGAAACCTCAGAATTACGGTTTCGATACGTGCATACTCAGGACCACCTAACTGAACGTTGATGCAAAATAAAAATCAGCAGATATTTATCAGACTGACTACTTGCCAACGGGCAACTTTTCACACGGATCCACCTTAAGAATTCCGTTGTTCGCTTGTTCCGTTCTTGAACAGCTAAACATCGTGAAATTGCCGATTTTGTTGTGCATCGACGACACGAAATTCTGACGATCTGTAAAGTGTCCAGAAGGTGTGGAAACCTTGTAGACTGTTTTGGGTCACTAGGCTAGTGATCCCCAGTAAACAGCTCGCAGTTCGAATTCAACAAGTCGAAAGTCATACAGGTTCGACGTCAAAGATGTGCTGACTGCTGCTTGGTGACACTTGACTAAATGTATGGGTATGCAAACGAGATAGGGAGGTCAAAGAGCGAGAGTAAGTTTGTCTGCAGGTTACGCAGACATAGACAGGAATAATAATTGCATTGCAGCTCTTGAAGAGAAGTTGTGGAACCTCTCACCCTGAAGCTTTTGGCAACATATTCGCCTTCATAGTTCACCCTCACCTGAGAAAAGTGTTACAGAACTGTAACCCTCATGTTAGAAGATTTGACACTTATTGAAAGGTCATTGATGAGTAACCAGGAGTGCATTTAGAGACGGGTCGTTAGAAGAAGTGCTGGGCGCAGGGAAATACCTTAGCCACAGAGATTACTGGAATTGCGACTATTTTTGCGCACTTCAGACATCTTAGATGGGATCAAATCCACACACACGAAACACTCAACTCCCAAATTCATTCAGCTGTCGGACTCCTCCCATTGAACAAGGATAACAACTTTTGGGTTCGTTTATTAAAACCGGATTGTAGAGCGGGCCGATCACTAAGTAGATTGAAATGCCTCCTAATTATGGTCTATTCTATCTAAAACAAGTCGTGCAACATCATACTCACGGTTGAATCGGTTCAGGGTTGTTAACTCCTACTCGGTCACCATGCACTACAGGTTTTCCACACACACCCCTCTGTTAAATCGTTCCTGACGATTTAGGGGTAATTCACTCAGTAAGATGTATTCGATAATTCCAATGACGCTTATTCAGACGGTCGGGTTAACGGGACCATCTTCCAAGTCCAATAAGCGTCAGAAAAGGCGATCGAAAGGATTGGAATTTATATGGCACTACTAAATAAAATTACAATGAAGGTGCTATCTCACCTTGAATGTGAATTAATCGGACACAAATTATCTAACAGGAAAGCCTTCAAAATGGAGTAACCAAAACACGAATCGGCCAACGGCCACCAGTCAATGGGAAAATGACCTCATAAAAACAATCGGGTGAGAATGAATGTGGGTACATGTCAAACAATATCAAGAAGGGAAGTTTTTCTAGATAAGCAGTGATAGTTATAAAGAGAAGAAAGTAAATAGTGTGCAGTTATGGAACCAAATTCGTCGTGATCGTTTACTGCACACAGCAGGGACTAATAAAGTCAAATTTGGGATTGGCGTTTTACAAATAAACCAAACACACCTCAACAAATCCACCGCTCCGCAACACACCATACAAAAACGGCGAACGTACTAAACGAGTTTCAACAGATCCAACACCCTCGCATCTCGTTTCCATAGGTCACAAATCGCGTAACTATGTGAAAACGTTGTTTTATTTTGCTGCACTGTTTGTTCCTCATATGACTAATCTTCAGTAGCTTCATTCAGGTTTGCTTTTAGTCACTTCCATTCGCCCCTTCTTTACACACACTAACCATTCAACACAATTTTTTTATACCAACACAACAACTGGAACGTATAAGTAGGGATCAGTCCCCCTCCTGAAATAACCTTTCTCCTCGTAACATTATATAGTGGTGTGCTAAACATTACGGCTACGATGTTATCTGCAATCAATTCTATTCATTGAGTCATATCACAACTGGCCAGTTAACCTCAGTCCTTAAGTGTCTAATTCATGCACTCATTCCACTACCAATGCCTGGAATATCACAAACTGAAATCAACGCGCAACACGAGCTAATACGTGATCCGACGACCTTAACTGGGTTCACACAAACAAGTGACTATACTCGCATACTATAACACAACACAACGTCTGAAGTCTCATCTCAGAAAGCGAACGCTTCTGCAACACACCAAGGCAACAATCTCAAAGACAAGCTATATCACAAACCCATTGTTGCACATCCTGTCAACGCAATCTTGATCCTTCAGCATTCTCGGCCCAAACACAACATCCGAATTTGGATAAATGTTATCGGCATTTTCATCAGCTCGTATATTATCTTATACTGTACGCGAGTTCCATATGTTCTTTTATTTCTAAACGTTTCTACGATTACGCCTAGTGCAATCATACGTATCAAACCTCATCCGTCTAACCCTCTTAAATAATAACTAGCAATTGTTGAAACTCAGTTACTCAGAGATGGCTTCACATCCCCTACTCTGCAAACTTGTAAAACAAGAATAACTCGATGGTGAAAGGCAAGTCAACCTGGGTGGCCTTGGGAGAAAGGGATAGTGCTGAGCTCCTCTGTCAGAAAGAGTCCCTCAAACGAATAGACTTTTAAGTGATGTTAAAAGTTTCACTTTCGGTATCTCCTTTAAGGAAACAAACTCCGAAAACCATGCAGGAAGCATTCGGAGACTTGAATAGAAACCTAGTTCCTCTCAGGATTACACAATTTAGTCAGCTTATTAGAAACAGTCTTGGTTGTCCTATAACTCAAACTAAGACGTATGGATGAACCACACAAATCCAATCAGGCCTCCACACTGCTTTGACAAGCTAAGGAGTAATAAGAAACCCAGCAATCGGTATAGCTTGTGGCTTATTCACCAGTAGCGTTATTCTGAACCACACGAAACATTCACCCTCAAATCGATTACAAGAACGTGTATGCGAAGCATTTTACGTGTAACCTCTTCTAAATGTGGGTGTACATGTGGTATCAGAGATTCTACTTTGGACAAATAGCACATGGAACTGTTGACTCCGGTGACAGTTTCCGGTCTTGCTTTCAGAAAGCAGACGGGAGAAAAAACCTGGCATACTTTCTAGGTATATTAGAACATTGAATAATTGAGTGGAATCTCTAAAATGCGGTATTTCTCGCGATGCCTTTCCCGATGCAGTCTCGAACCCCGTTCAAACAGTGGTTAGAATGTGGTATTGCTAGTTGGCTCGAATAACTTTTACTTGGCTGGGGGCTAGAATAAATGCAAGTTGGACCTTATGAAGTTATACTTCTCGTTGCTTCATAAGGACACTCCTCCACGGATGTGACACTTTCCTGTTCCCAGAAGCTGCTTTTTGTTGGTCCCAAGTACAGCGATCGCACGACATTGGGAAGGAATAACTCGGATGTACCAAGACAGTTAGCTGGTCGGTGATCGTTTGGGTATGGTTGAGTTAACTAGTCGGAATGGTGAACGAACTATGAGTCCTTGCCACGGGAGGGAATAGAACTCTGGTCACACTTTCAGGGCAACGGTATTCACTACTGCGCCACTGACATCACAATGGGCACAACTGAATAAGCGTATGCGAACGTTCAGCTGTGAGTAAACAAGGTTGTTTCACGTGTGCGTGGCTGGAGTCCTAGTCCCGGCTGTGACAACGACAAGAACTTTTGGCACAGTGCTTCTTTATCAAAAGGGTCAACTGGATAGCTTGAGACTGCAATCGTTGCAATCGACTGAGTGCTGTTCAATTTATATGAAAACCGAAATTCTTTACTACTCAACAAGCTGTAAGTCATTAGGTTAATACATCGGAGGAAGTTTTAATGTTCTTTTGTGCACCACCTGATCTGGGGAAAAAAATCTTCAATCAGTAGAATGTCCCCAACTTACATATCTTTGTCTCAAAAGTATGGCTTAGTGTTCAAAGGTTGCAACTTTGTGAGTGATTAACGTGTGGTTTTGTTCGAACTTCGTTACAGAATTTCTGGGACCTAATCACCTAACGTAAATTTTGGGCTACTGGGACCCGCTCTTCCACAGTGGAGTTTGAGAAGGCCATATGTGGAGAACAGGGTAATCTATCTACACCTCTCGTTGATTGCCTAAACATCAGCATTAATGCAGTGGTGTTGATTGAATAGTGAACTCCCTAAGGTCTACCTGCAGAAGAATACAAAATTTAGTTTTCATGTATTTCATACTGATTTCTGACAGTTCAGTTAGCAAAGTTCGAGACTATTATCTAAACAGCGAATTGTTTTTATGCCAGTATTTTGCCGTGCTGTACACATCACTCACCACGGTTGCCGTTAGGAAATGTGACCGTTATACAAAGATCGGTAGAATGTCCTTCGTACTGAGGGTACACCAAACAAAGGTTTTCCCGTCCGCACATTACGTGCAACTATAAAATATCTTATTCAGCTGTTACACTAGTTATAAGGCCATCTAGAGAATTTAATTCTGCTAATTTCATATGTATATATATATGCATATCAGAGACAACATTTGAAAGTGGTAGCCATCGCTGACAAGACGAACATTCTTTTACCCAGTTCCAAAATCAGTAAATTGACTCATTAACATCTTTTCTAATATCTGCTACATAATGTCGCCGATGTCGTCAATCGGCCTAGTGTGATGAGGACGGGCAACCGCACTATACTACTCACACCATCACCGTTCACTAGCGAGATTGGAGCGTGGATTTTGGCACTGAAGTACGGCGAGAAAAATACAAGAAACACTGAGGTGTAGCGTGATTCTTTGTACATAACAGAACTTAGTATTTACGTCCGTGGCAACCGTGACGTTCTGAAGCCAGCGTAATACGCAGATGACTGTTTTTGTTTCTAGTCATGCTGAAGCGCATAACCCGTGAATTGGCTTTCTGTATAAATAACCTTCGAGCCATCTGCTCTCTTAGCACACAACACTGATACGTTCAACACAACATCAAACGGCCTTTGACATGCAGGATATTGGTATATGAATCGGGAGTGGATAACAAGTGAAAAACTCAACCATTAAATTCCAACTTCGTTACGCTAAAAACGAGACATCATAGAGCTAGTATTGCGCGATCGTGTAGTGTATACAAATAAACGTGTCGGTGATATCAGTCTTCACAACCTCGAATCCACTGACCTATCAATTATTTACATACGGCAGACTAGTCAGCCAGCTGTTACAACGACCTTGATCAATCTGACCGATCCAGTTCGACCATACTGAGGTAACTTTGAAGAGTAAAAATTCACGGTTACCAAAAAGAAATGTATGAGACAAAAGAACAAAACGAAACACTGCTTGACATTCTGCTAAAATCAAACAATAGAACAGAAAACAGGTTGAGCTGTGTTCCAGGAAATATCACATTGCAGATCAAATATCATCGTCTAACCTGTTTGGTTGGGAATATTTTTCGAACGAAGCCACCTGTAAATTGGGAGGACCAGTCGTGGAAAGAGCTGCATTCAAAATGTTTCAGTTGTTTACAGAATAATATAGCTCTTGTTCAATATCAACCGAGTGAACACCAAACCACAGAAAACGCAACCATGGTCATTGTCCAGATGGTGCCCGATGTTGCGAACTCGCGGTGTATGGTAGCTGCACCTGTGGTGAGAAAGAGAAAAAGCAGCGAAAAAAGGTTTCATGTTGCACACGTTAACTCACAACATTTTTGAAAGTCCATGCTGCTAGACACTAGGATAAAAAAGTCGCCATCATGTTTTAACGGGTTGTTCGAAGCATGTGTGGCTGAGACCAAAACCGAACATTGTTTTTAAAGCTACGTTGAATTTCAGAGGTCGACTTGAGATATGTTCTTTCGTGGTTCTATCATGTGAAAACCCTAGAATAGTTTGATTGGTTTTGATTTCGTCACATGTATGCATGCTACCTAAGCAGACCTTCAGTTACAATAACTTTTATGTTCAGGCTGACCGTTTGCTTTACCCCGGATGACGTGATAACCAACTTTTTCACGTGAACAGAATCTTTTGATTGAAGACCTCACACTCCGATTGAGGTCATAAATTTTCAAACTAGTGGGCGGCGTTTTTTCTATGGATGAGATAGAATGTAACAGAGCTTTACAGCAGCTACATAGTCAGTCTAGGCTTCTTGTTAGCTTGTAATATGAATAAGGATTTGTTCATTATGACTGAAACAGTTTCCGCACAGTTTCGTTTCATTTGCGTCAAGAAATTAGGTAACTGATACCGAAAATCGATCGTACGTTTTGAGCGCTACCAGCTGCCCTAATTTGTACACCCTAGGACAGCAACGGTGTTTGTCACCCATCTAGTCTATTCAGTTTTACTGGGTAGCTATGTTCCCTAGGTTAGTCGATCCATTTGAAGCGTCAGCACATTGATTTTTATTGGTTACTGGCTACGTGGTACGAAACAGTAGCGGCAATTTCTATCTGATCGTTAAGTGAGCGGTTTTTCAACTGTTTCTACTACGAGTAATCATCAAGAAAATGGGTATTAAAAGTGGTATTCCATAACGCTCCAACTGTGCTGTTGACCTGCTGCAGTGTATGTTAAGTGTTCACGAAAGAAGATAGTTTTGAGGGATAAAAATGTGTTTGGGAATCACATTTGTGGCTTAAACATGGACAGCATTTCTGTAAAACTCATAAAAACATACGGTTAACAAATCATTGCTTCTCTCAATTTGTTGATGAATTTGTCTTTCGGACTACTTGAGAGTACTCATAGTGTATAGATGTCAGAGTGTCACTGAACGACTTCTTAACACGCGTAAGTTAATCCTTTGATCGTGGGTTTCATGGAATGCCTTAATCATTCGAGTTCATACGGAGCGCAACTTTTGGAGTGCCCGTGTGCAGTAGTACGATATTTTTCATGCGATCATTCTACAATAGGAAATAACTAAATTCACATGGCACGTCTGATAGACATGCGAGAAATACTGAATCCGATTGTGTTTGCGAAATCTTTCAGCTTTTTGTTGCCAAAATAAGAAATATACCTAGTCCCAACAGTCCATCGTAGCTGACAAACGGTTGATAGTGTTAACCATCCAGATCCGCTTTATCACGCGTATAACAGTGAGGCCAGATAAGATAACACGTTCCAAATCAAAGTAGGCCTACATCGTACTGTTGGAACCCTGAGGTGAACGAATTTCAACTGAGAAAGTAATATTAATGCTCTTGGATTGACTGTTCAGCGAAGACTACCGCCTAAGTTTGGTGTTTATTTCCAACGAGCGAGACAGACCACTGTTTGTGACTACGTTTTAAACTATGTCCGACTACCACGTTAGGAGGAAGACAAGCTACGGACCCGAATGAAAGTATGTCCTTCTGGAACGGCACCGATGACCAACCAGCTTTTCGCAAAAATGCAAACCAAAACCAAAAAAAGGCGCAATTCTTCTTTCTATAGCGCCCTGAAATTATCAAATGGGTTCTTGTTGGGTGGATGCCAGTGGTGGTTCTGTTTGTTTAATCACAAAAAGAGTGGGGGAAACTGAGGGCTTACAAAGGCAGACACTCCTCAGGACCTATGGTGACGGACATCTGGGAGAACATGCTTCATGTGACCAGAATGAGAGCTTTTACGATCCGTTAAGAGATGTCGCATATGGAACAAATTATAAATGATTTCATAATGAAGCTTATAAAGTATATATATTACAAGTCAGTGTCGTCCACTAAGGACCAACCAATCTTCCTGCAGTGCCCTGCAAATTCAAACTGCTCAAAATAGCACATGAAAGATGTGTCGAACTCAGGCCCATCGCAACATGATAAAGCCGGAAGTTAATTTTGCTGCAGCTGTACACACACACACACCTGTAAGCTAACACAATCGGAATGCTATCTGTGCAAAACTAATACATTTTTCACTCGTTTACATGCGGTATTGTTGGTTATCAGCATTACCTGGTGTTATATCATCTTCACTGATGAGTGACTGGAAGTAAGTTGAAATTAAGAAATTTAGAAGGCACTTTAAAATCGAGTAAATTTCTTTCTGTACTGAAGAGATCGTCAAGAAAAATGCGCTGTTTTTAAGCCATGGAAGACAACAGAACATTCATATGTGTTAAGAAACCTACACAAACTGGCTAGTTGAAACAAAGTAAACAGAAAGAAGACGTATATCGGTATATGTTGAGAGTTCGACTCACTTTCCTCCACTTTATACAAGATGCCTCCCAACTTCAAACTACTACTAACTAGCTACAAACTGCAGTCTGTAAAAACTTCATTGTTTTTACATTGGCGGCCGATGAGAGTAAATCGAAATGTTAACACCTCACGATAGATTACTCCCTGATTCGACTAACTGTTTTGAAGAAACAGAGTAAGTGTGCTGTGATATCGTTCTTTTTTCCGTTTTTCAATGAGGGGTATGTTCGTATTTGATGTAGACCACGGGGGTGGACTTTAATAAATAAATCATCAATTAGTTTAGTGATGACCTTTTGTTTACTCTGCAACTTGGAAGTAAAGACCCATCCCTCTGTCCTTTTCTGATCTTTGTCCATCTTTCACCTTTGGTGGCTCAACGACATACTTTGTCGTTAATGTTACATTCTTTCATTTGAGAGGGGATTATGTTGTTTGTTCGCATATCACGTTCAGTATGCATTCTCCTGAGTGAGCTACGCTATGCTCCCGATCGGCTAGTGAACTCCACGTTAATGTACGCGTGAATATAGGTCGAATGCTGACCATGGTAATAATGTGTGTAACGAAACTAATACAAAAAATACTACATTTACATAAGTATAACACAAGTGAACCTGTACTAGTTCGACTAGTCGAGTTGATGCTGCAAGGTTTGTTCAAGTGATGTTAAGTGTACCAGAATAGGTTAGCTAATCAAATTGCGACCGTCTCAGCCGTGATCACCTTTGACATCCTATCACCTTCAGCCGGTTACCACTGACTATGTAATTCAGACAGAAAACTAGGCGGTTGAAGTCAATAGCTATTACAACTGAACTGATGGCTATTCTGGTAACGGCTGTATTGATCCAGGCTGACACTTTCCGACAAGCATCTGATCGTGCGGTCTACGTAACCAGTTCAGTGGGACAGGGAGAGGAGTACACACACAGAAAGAAACAGAAGGAACAGATAAGTCATATTAAGTATTAAGGGACTAGGGGAAAAGCAATACAATACTTGCGTGATTTGGTAATGTAGAAGGTACTGTTATGAGAAGTATTATGTCATCTAGTAATTATATCGGCAAGCGTAATAATGAAGTGTGCGCTGCTATTTTTCGCGAAATAAACCCTCCTCTTCTTACCGCGACTTTGCGTGGTTCTGTTTAGATATCGCTCGGGGCAGACAAGATGCAAAATTATATTATACAAGAAAGATAATTTACTCTAACTCACTGTGTGCACAGTCACTCTCATGATTGTATCGGTGAAACGTTGTATAAGGTTTTACCCTTTCTGTAGTACATAGCTTTTGAGATTGATTCCAGGTCTCTTTCTTACGTACTTTACATTGAACAGATCCTTCACCACAGCCCTGAATCTGTACGCCCCAGAAACCTAACTGATTATGAAATTTGGCTTCTAGCCTGAGTGTTACGTCAATATGGACGGGACATCTTCTGGATTAGCGCTTAAGCTAGTCATATAAAAGATGTCATTGATATATAGCCGGCAAACACTTCGTCCGTGAATGGATCCCTTTAACCAGTCATTTCTGCAAACAGTGGTTTCATTGAACATTGCATTGTCACACTATCCTTATACCGGTATACTTCCCCAAGGAATTTAAACTTCATTTTGAGTACACAAATACAGAAGCCATGTAGATTGTTAGTCACAATGTAATCCGGGAATTAGTCTTTGTTCTTGTACAACAGTACATTTGTAACCAAGGTTGGGTACATCAAAAAAGATAGAACATTTGCTTTCTAATTTTGTAAGGCCATACTTTGACATCATCAGTCTGTTTGGATCATGAAGTTATGAAACCCACTAAGTCAATAACCGTTCAGATGAGTTGTGTATGTCTACAGTAAGCTGAAGAGGTGTCTCCAGTTTATGAACATCGAGTAGGCTATAAACTCCTGGTATTTATGGCTCCGGTGGGTCCGATACAGTCAAAAGTGGAAAAGTCAGTTAATGCACTTGTTTCACAGAATACTTAATGTGCTTTGTTCAAACCCTACTCTCCATGGTCGATCAAAATACCACGGTTATACTTGCGTCATTATTGTGCCGAGATCTTATCTCTGTTTGCATGCACGACGTGTTTGATTTCATTTGAACTTCTAACTCAATCTGTTTGTTTCATCCTGACAGCACCTACACATAAATATAACGTATGTTAATGAACAGCCGAAAATAAGCTTTTTGTTTACACTCTGTTTCTGTTGTGCATTCGAGAGATTTCTGGCCATTTGGTGATCCGTACACACAATTTTCAACAACTGTGAACTTTACAATACCGTCACTCCAACTCACATCAACCGGAGTTCATAAACCGACGAAACCTACTTTTCTGTGAAGTACCATTTTCTATCGGTATGGGAATGTTTAAAAATCGATCAGCCTCAGAATCTTCCGTGGAATTGTGAATATCCATGATCCTGTCCGTTGATGCTATGGTCACGGTGTTAGCCGGCTCTTCTCCATCGTTGAATCGTGTAACTTCATGTTCTACCAGTTCTGTTGACTCAGGGCTGCTCAGGTCTGAGATGGTAGCAAAACATGAGGGTGAAACAAAATATATTTTAGTGACCGGAAACGTTGAAGAATAAACCTCGTGAGCACTACAGTTCAGAAATTGAACAAAAGCTGTCAACTTCATTTCTCAGTCTCATGTGTACTTTTATTTATGACAGCTTGAAAACTGGAATTTAATAATTATACTATGACTAACCTGTGAATACGTGCATTTGTGCTTGTGGTCAGAAGGAAAAAAGACACGGGGATGTTTGCCACCTCAAAACTGTTCATTCATATCTATCTACGATGAGCAGTTTTAAAAAGCTTGCAGACTGACTTATTGAAATGAGTTCCTAGGTTACATCAGTGCTCTGACGTGGGTGTATTCAACAAGCCAAGTATGAGTTACTCTCCTGGAATTCAGCCAGTTTACCCATGAATTGATTCTGCTAGGAAAACCTCCACATTATCTGTTGAAGTAGTGAGGTTTTGACCGAACAGCCTATCGCATATATCTACTGAGTGGAATATTTCCAACTAACCCAGATGCTGCCACTGTTGAATTCATGGAAATGGAAAAGGAACGATTATTAAAAAGTGACACAAACTGTGGTAGAATAGATGATGATAATGATGATATCTGTCCATTTCGCGAAACACCAGATTGTTGTGTATTTGGTACAGTCTTGTGTAATCTGGTTCCGAGGTGGCAATCTGCTCCAGCTACAACATATGTGTACAATATCGTTTGTTGTCAGTTTACCTTTCTTTCTTGTTATCACAGCTGATCCCATGTTGATCACTTTTGAGCACACCCGTCCTATCGTTTTTCTACAGGCGCAGTGATTTATTTGCTGACTAGTTAGAGGCCACCGCCCATAAAATATATATTATTCTGTCTAATACATTGTGATAATTAAACTCAACATATAGGCTGTTTCGTGGCTTCAGGATGTCGGTGGTAAACAATTCTATTCTTTACAGTGATCGTGTAGCAATTTTAAAATGTACAAGACCATATATTATGAGATAAATTTGCCGGATCTTCCATCATGAAATCTAATGCTTGACTGTGTTCAACTTCAAGTCCACCTCATGTGGAAACGCACATACGGGCTAACCTCCCACTTCCTACAAAGGATATGGCACATATGGGAACTGTCTAATGTAGGAACATCGTAAAAGCCGTTGGGTTCGAAATCATTCTGTCTAGTGGGGCTACCTGTAAGATGACATTTCTCATTGTACTATAGGTACCTGAGCGAGGGAAATGCCAGTTTAAATTTGTCCCCAAAAATGGCTAAACCATTAACGAACCTGCACCTACCAAACGAGGAGTAATCAACAGATTCGTTTATTAACACTGGAGTATTAAATAACGAGGACACAGGTATACAACTATAGTAGACCTATTCTGAAAGATGTTTAAACCTGAGGCCACAAACAACGCTGTGGAGCGTTTAGGAAAAGGCTTGGAATTAAGCCGCCTTACAAGCTTTCTCGCTACCTTCATAAACCATTCGTATATCGCTTCAGTAGTCAGTTACAGTGCTCTGTACTAAAACTCCTTCAAGCAAACTATTTTCTGTGCATACCAGTCTGTTTTACTTTCGTTTCTACTTTTTTCTCACCGGTGTCCATCATCCTTTGTCGATAATGGGTATTTTCCGTTGAATTAGACGTCGCCCCTACTGGTGAACTGAACTGATGAATCTGAGACTTATCTCGCGTACATACTATCGTGGAAATACCTGCATTTCAAGCACGGTTCTGAGTTCCGAAGCACTCACCATATTGGTCGGCATCCTAGCCAATCTGCATGCACCATAAGAACCCACGGCACACAGTATCCTACACCCCCATGCAAGCACAGTACCGCCCCAGCAAAAAATCTGGAGTTCAAACCAAAGGGCTTATCCAAGGACACGCCTCCTACCAGAGTCGAGTGAGCGGACGGGCACAACAAACCGCTGAAACCACAGGACCATTAGCTAGCACGGGGGTGGAGGAGCAGTTCCAGCCAAGTAGTTCGAATAAATCGAATCAGTATGGTCTACCAGGGCCCACTGCCGACAAAAATCGGCTATTCACACACGTCTGTGCAGCCGCCTCGGTGATTGAACGTAACGAAGGGCTGGAGATCAGCATGGGCCGATGAGCGCAACTGAATAAGGTAAAAACGCGGCAATTCCTCAACGGATTATGCTTTCATGATAGATAAGAATGAGCTGCATTCATGAAAGAAACGTATTTATAAGCCACTAAAAAACGGATCAAAATGTAACAATTTCCTCATAGAGTCGAAGGCATGCCAGCTGTGCTTTAGTTTTGCCGCGTCATTTGTGGACTCTGACTTGTGAAAATACTAAGTGCCGCTTGGCCTGTCTCAGTTTCGTGACCTAGTTACTGAACCGCGTCGTTCACTTGACCACTTTATCCGGGCTGTAATGAAAGCAACTTACTGCGTTATCAAGGTCAGTGTGGATAGCTCGATCAAAAATGTCCAAACTGAGGTGCCTTGTTCATTAGAGACCTGCTTCGCCCCGAAAAACAATATGTACAGGGTGCGAAGGCAGTTTGGTTTTGAGTCGACCCAAATTATTCGCACCATAAGGGTTTCGGACGGGTGATTACGAAACAGGATAAAATGCTGATACATGTGGGTACTGATCGAAGTAGGCGGGGCTGGGAGGGGTAAAAGGCATGACGGACTCTACAATTGGCGTGCTTGTTCACAAACGGACTTCTCTAGGACTGTACGGATTGCGGGTGTGTATGCATCTGATGACGGCCGTTCAGATTGGTTACTTGCACTCCACCATAGGCACGTCAGACTTGTGGACCCTGAAGTGACTAATTCGATCAGTGTGGGTGTGTCCGTCCGTCTATCTGACTTTTCCTACGTTGAGCTGTGTTGGATCGCACCCTTCTCAGTTCAGTTCGGTTTGCTGGACAGTGGCCGCGCACATCGCACCCTTGGAACGCAAGTAATTGAACGACGTGCCGGTAATCTGACGACTACCACTAGGAATTTTAATACAAGGCATTTGGGTCACCTTTAAGTTGTTTCGCAGGATGATAAAGAATTCCGTTATAACGGGTAGTGTTGATGACCTACAAAGAAGTGGTCGACCAAGCGCATCAGCAAACGACTTTTCTGTCAAGTATGTTTTATATGATATGGGACTACCTCAAACACAGGACCTACAGAGAACATCCACAAACACTGGAGGAACTCCGAATGGTCACTGTTTCCGAATGCAATGCAATCTTCTGGATTAATTTACAACGTGTGTTTTCATCGCACTTCAGGAGAATGTTTTTTTGCTGGCAAAACTGCGGCGAACGTTCTGAGCATTTCCCGTGAATTAATGTTCTACATAATAGTGCTTTTCTCTTCATATTTGCTTGGTGATACTGTCGGCGCGTCAGTAGAACAGCATGTCTGTGGCGGTAACTGGTAGATCCGTGTACTCAACGGACTCTGTCAACTCGGTTTGGTGAAACGCTGCGTATTGCTAACTAAGGTACGGGTTCTGTCGGTGTGAAGTGAAATACTATGCAGCACACAATCATTAGTAACAGTTACACGTGAAACTGAGTCGAGATCCAGGATGAAGAGCGAATGAACACTGCACGGAATGAAAGGATGGCCTATGAGCAACTGTAAACGATATTGAAAAACACATCTGTGAGCACAAGGAGTGCCATTTGGGTTTATCATCATAGATCCCTCCAGACCGAACAGTACGCGGCGCATGTCTGACAAACTAGACTGAACTGAAAAGAGCGTAATCCTATATAATCCAAAATTACTACTGTCAGAGGAATGGCTAGTGAAGAAAAGAAGATACGCAAGCTGGGGTTTGAAAAAAAATGAAAAAGCATTCACAAACGTGCGAAAGCATCCAATAATACGGATATAAAAACGAAAGAAATCAATCGCCATATCAGCGAGGAACACGAGAGAATGACCAAATATTGGAAAAAGACGTATAGAAAACCGGAGAAATTTGCGAGAGAAAGTGAAAACGAACTTACAAGTAGAAGGAGGTACCAGAGGAGTCGCAGTAGAAAACAGAGAAGTGAAAATGGGACTGCTGCCTCGCTCAGGTGCGGCAGTGGGCTCGTCGGTCACCTCGGGACTGACAGTTTCCACGGACTCGGAGGATTCGCTGTTCTCCTCTGCACCGTCTTCCGTACTTGAGGACGTGTTGTCCTCCGTTGACGATGCGACGTCTGGCTCTGTGATCACCGTCTCCGATTCGTCTGTTCCGTCAGCCGTCTCGGCATCTGGCTCGGGCGCGGGAGTGATCTCGTCGGTCACCTCGGGACTGACAGTTTCCACGGACTCGGAGGATTCGCTGTTCTCCTCTGCACCGTCTTCCGTACTTGAGGACGTGTTGTCCTCCGTTGACGATGCGACGTCTGGCTCTGTGATCACCGTCTCCGATTCGTCTGTTCCGTCAGCCGTCTCGGCATCTGGCTCGGGCGCGGGAGTGATCTCGTCGGTCACCTCGGGACTGACAGTTTCCACGGACTCGGAGGATTCGCTGTTCTCCTCTGCACCGTCTTCCGTACTTGAGGACGTGTTGTCCTCCGTTGACGATGCGACGTCTGGCTCTGTGATCACCGTCTCCGATTCGTCTGTTCCGTCAGCCGTCTCGGCATCTGGCTCGGGCGCGGGAGTGATTTCGTCGGTCACCTCGGGACTGACAGTTTCCACGGACTCGGAGGATTCGCTGTTCTCCTCTGCACCGCTTTCTGTACTTGGGGACTTGTTGTCTGTTTTTGACGTTTCCTCCTCTTGAGTGTTGGTCGCTGTTTCTTTAGTGTTTTCTATCTCTTCGTTTTGTCCGTCTCTCCGATCACTTCGTGTCTCATTCTTTTCTTCTAGCTGCTTCTTTTGATCTGCCGACTCCTCTTGCTTGCTCGTGTGCGGATTTTTCTCTTGTTCTTCCCCATGGTTTTCTTCCCACACTGTCCTCATGTTTCTTTTCCAACGAATCTTCTCTATTTGGTTTTGGTTTTTCTCCAATATCGGTTGTTTTCCTTCCTTTGCAGTTTTGATTGGTATTGCTCTGTTCTTTTGCATCCACGTGACGAGTAGATACGTGAGGAATATCCATCGAATTGATATTAATTTGTTCATCCCTGAAAGTGTCACAATATTTCCGCTTTTTAGTTGCACATTTTTATGATGCATGCTACGTTTTGTGCGGTTTTATAAATGGATGCTTTTTGACTCAAATGTTTTCATAGTTTTATTCTTGATTTATGTGCTTTAATGATGTGTACTAAACTGTTCATATGTGCAGACCATTCACTGTCATATGTTTCAAAATATTGGTTTGCTGAATTTATCGTGGTAAATACTGACACTGGTCTTTTCGGAATTGTGTGATGAGAACCTGTTCATGTGCTTGAACTCTTGAGCGTTAATTACTGTCAGTGTTAAGATTTATTAACAAATACTCAAGCTGGACCCTACGCGCAAATGATTTTGTGTCACACATCCTCACATATTCTTCAGCCGGTCCTTTTCAAAAAGATCCGAACTACTCCAGCCTTGCTCCAATTAGTGCTCATCGGTAATGCATATCATGCTTATGGCAAAGATCTGAACTCCAGTTACGCTATCATGATTGCTGCGTCGTTGGTTTCAGGATAAGTACGAACGACTCTCTATGCAGGGACGCTCAACTGCCTTAGTTTACCAGTTATCCTGGTGACTGATGGCAACTGTGCCCACTACTGAGATGCCCACACCAGAACAGACGTCGAGCGTGATTCTAATTGTCGGAAAGGCTAATGTCGAATGCTAATGGGAATCCAGAAGCTGCGATTGGCTATCATTGTTGGGTTTGGGTCAACCGGATTCCCCTGCTACTTAGAGGTCAACGTTATCTTGAACGTGAGTACGGTGAGCGATTCAAGGTTTTCTTCTGTTGACCGCATTTTCCCAACACATTTTTTCGTACATATACATTTTTCATGGTTGATTAACACCGCATACACTATTCGTCCCAATAAAAAGTGTTATTCTGCGTAACTTTCAAGTTATACTACAGCAGTAGGCAAAATCTGTAAGCAACGGAAGTGTTTAACTTCAACGTGGTTAAGCAAAATACACTCAGTAATAGCAACTAGTCCAAAACACTCTCCTGCAGCAAATCTAGCCTGCTTACGTATTAGCACTCTAGCTTTCAGTTTGTATAATTCGTAACCGAAAGTAAGATGATGCATCATGTCTTTGCCTTACCTCCCGTTCAACGTGTGACCATTCGTCGTACAGATAAAACGCCGTCGTTTCCCGAATAGACGTCAATAGCTAACCTACTGATAATTGTGTCCGCGTCCTTTACGGACGCCACGACACACCGTTCATGGCATAGGTGGATGGAGCATGCAGCTCAGGATGCAAGCAGAACGTAATACATGTCCTACCTCGTTCTGTATGGTTGGTTGGTGGTTCCTGCTGGCCGTAGTTCACAGAAGACTGTTAATAAATTAAGGTAACAAACAGGATAATTACTAACTAAAAACGGTGACCACCGGTTAAACGGATGATCAATGACAAAAATACTGTAACTGTTTGAGCATTTCTATGGTGAGTTTTGCCAGCAACTTATTCGAGCAAGTTATTCTATAGAATGAATGTATTACCACTGGGCAGCTTGTCCGAACTGCGAGTGAACAATAGCCCTTTTTGCTATGGGGCAATCGAGTAATGTAATATTTTTCATCATTGTCGAAGCACACTATCAGGTCAGGAAAATAATTAGCTGGCAAATGATCAGGACAGAGCCAGAACCAAAATAAACACTTGTGTTTACTGTAGGCGAACATAGTCCAACTTGGATCGCCAATCAAAACGGCACTCCACAACCAGCACAACCCAAGTTAGCACTCATCATCTGAAAGATAGTTGAATTAGCAGCTTTCAAACGGAGTTCAGGTTTGCGGGAATGCATCATAGGGTATTGTAACCACTGATTGTTGCTTTTGTGTCCGTAGCCAGTTCAAGCTGTCAACCAGAAGTAACTTATATCCATTTACACATACACATCAGCGTTATCGTCCCTTTGAGAGTTATGCTCACAGAATTGGTAAAGCCAGTGAGAGGAGCTTTGCCTCGTGACCAGCAGAGTCGTCATTTCGAGCCTTATTCCAACTGTTTAGACCATGCGCATTCAGACAAAATGAGACGGGTCATGAAATGTCGTTTTAAGGGTATGTTATTAAACATTTTAGGAACAAACATCATTTTGACAGAGGAAAGGCAAGTCCTAAAGAGTGTAAAAATAAGACTGCAAGTTAGTAGGCCAGAAAGTGTATTCTTACCAGAATAGGTGGACGAGTTGATGCTGTCGTTTCTAATTACTTTCCTTCTCGGAAGCATTCTACATCACCGTAGATTATCAACAAGGTGCGTACCTTTTCGAATTGACTGTTGCTAGACCAAACCTATTCAAGCGTAAGCACAACAAATAGCCGTCAATTTAAACGACCATTTATCACATGCTGTATGAGAATTAAAATCAGCAGACTAACGGTTCAGTGGCCGTCTGTCATCGACCTTGTCGAAAACAGCAGTATAGCAATAGATATGAACTTCTATTCATTTTCCAAAGCATCTGCGCTTCTGATGTAACTACCTAATTACACAAACCGATCAACCCCCTCGATAACTTCACGAACATTAAGTCTACGTGATCACAACAGTCTTGCAGAAGCACTGCGCACCTTGAGCCTAAAGAACGCATTCTGGGAAATTCCGTGTAGTGGACAGCAAAGTCCGACGCCGCCTGTGACGTCTGAAATATGGAAAAAGCTGTCATCAACATGCGCAAGATCAACCAGTTTTCAACCAGGAAGACGTATCACAACAACATTTTGGAAATGTCGTAGACAGTCCCCAGTTATCTCGTTTATGCACGACTAGCCGAAAATGGTAAAATGTGGACTGTTTTACCGTATGTCACTGCCGATACTGAAACTATCTGACTGTTCAATGGGGACACTAACCCGGCCCAACATGTGATAAGAATGGGCCTAATATATGCAACATAATCCACTTAACGATTCGAATAGACCCATGAGTTCATTAGAATTCGGTTGCGCAATCCACAGTTGTGCGCTCAGAGAAAATTTGTTTAGACCTTACGGTTACCATGGCCCCCCATTACCCACTTGACATCTCCGGAGGTCAATTTTGTCACCTAATTGTCGTCCAATTCACAACCGTTTGACGTAGTTATGTGACTAATTGCTCTTGATTTTTTCTCGCTTGACAACCATGATGGTATAAAATGTTATGTAACTGACCCGATGATGAAAAACCGAAAACAGACTGTTCGCCAAAATAATCCACTTAGACGTTATAGTTGGGAATATGGTGAATTAATCCTAGTTTTGCTTCCGAAGTCTTGCGAGTACTGAAAGTTCACTCTGTGGTTTGTTTTCATAATTTACTCAAATGCCCAACTTGCCCTCAGTCTCTAGAGCGTTGACGGCGCTATCAGCTTATTACTAACGTGTCTGCACTAAAAAGACCTTGATAGTTCTACAGCATTCTATTAGAATCCCTCTAATCATGGGCGCCAACGTGGGAGGACGCGGGCAAACACACAACCATCACATAACCGCCAAGCAATGGTACCGGTGGCTTGTCTGTAGCACATTCCAGTCGCACTGATAAGTGAGTGCACAATAACCAATCTTGTTTTTGTGTACTTGTTTATGAGCTCTTGCCCGTTTGCATATTATTTGACACAACCTAGATAAGGCCGAGTTTACAGAATGTACTGTCAATCAGGTTATCTTTAATCACACCATGAATTGCACTGGCCTTTCAAATTTCTTTCCTCCATTCAAGTGATCAGATTGTATGCGTCTATCTTGTAAGCGTGTTGATCCTCGAGAATTGGTGTATCATTCGTCGTAGTGACGCCAGTTCCCTATAAGTGGTGTTGAACAACGCTTTGACAAATTTATCTTTATATTATGTGATTCTTATGGGAAAGTTGCAAACTTCATCTGAATGCCTCCACATCGTAGGTTTCACCAGTGCCATCAAAGATATAAGCCGGACGTTTCTGCGCACGACGTTCCATGTTTCCCAGATATTTTAACTGTTCACGTTTAAGAATAAAGGATACATTAGTGTGTGCGATCCGTGCTACTGATTACGGTTTAACTCAGAGCAGAATTTTACAATTAGTGCTATTTAAAATGATCCACTTTGTCATAAGAAAATAGACCGCCAAAGTCGAATACCTGCACGGAATATATGGAAATTCTGATCAGTTCCGATGTGCGATGTCAGCTTCTTTTCAGAAAATTTTGGGAGAATATCGACGTAAACGTTGAAGTCTTGTGTTGTATTCTGGATTTCTAGCTGGTCTGTTTCATATAACTTCCCATCCCTACTGCCGTTATGTACTAGTATGGTTATGAATCCATGGTTTGAACCCAATTAATACAGCTGTAGGTGTCCATCCGGTGAGGATCCTCCCCCTGTAATTTATCCACGACAGCCTAACAGTGCAATGTTTATAGTTAAAACTGTGCTCCTCTCTGACAGAACCTAGCACAAGTTGACGAACACAAACTGCATATTCAGTATTATGGTCAGATGCTGGGCTGAGGTAAAATATAACGGCTATGAGACAAAAAACCAAATGAATATGCCTTTATCCATAATTTGGTTCGGGATGGAATACATTTTTGGATGGACATCTATTTTGGGATGAGAAGGCTGAGTATTACGCATACATTTGACTTTAGAATGAGCTAGCTATATTGCCCGGATGTAGTGTGTCATCAAACAGGATACTCTTCAAAACATTCCCATGCATAATAACATAATTGAAAGACTTTCAGTTAAAAAGCGTACAATCGAGAATTCTTTGTCATACAGGTTGAAGGATATGCTACGGCCTCAACCAAACACACGTTTTAACTAACGCAAAATTCCTCAATAATTGACATATTCACCTCAGACACTCGGACTAACATTAAGATATATCGACTTTACCGGTGTTGAATGACATGACGGAAACGAGTGTTCACTTCGGCAAACACATTAGCGCGTTGTATACAATCGGTGTAAAAACTGGCGTTATCCGTTTGTCATTTGTCTGCGTCCTTGGCCTAGTTTTGTACTGTGGTACTCAGCGGATGATTACCAGTCCATACCCAAAACTGACATCTTAAATGTTTACGAAAATGTTCCAGATTAGTTTAAGACAGAAAGTTTATATTTCGATAGTGAACGGCTAATAAGCAAAGTTGCAAGAATTGTGTACTATGTATAAGGCAGTAAACGACCGATCAATGTGTCCGCTTTGGGACGCAAAATAGCTTGAGATAGACAGATTTAAGACTTAGGGTAGTTTTCGCTCGATGTTATCGTTATGACTTATGTGTCACCGCAAGCAACAGATAAATGACTGAGACTGTCTATGAAAATCATTCAAGCCTTGTCACTTCAGCAACTATTCTACCATCCATCGTAGGTGACTACAAAAAATGAAAACTCCTTCCCTTATCAAAAATTCGAGTGGATGTTCAAAAGTTCGTGACAAAAATTCATCGCAAAATATTCCTGTTATTCGGTATATATTGACCGTTTTCAATGTAAGTAAATTAGGTGATTTGATCGGTTGATCAATTTTCCATTCTGTTGGCTCTAATACCTCCAAACTTGAGGATATTCCATGTCATATTCTTGAATGCCAACGATTGCATAGGTTTTATGCTGTTATTGTACCTAAAACTGTTCCTTCTCACAAACATTTCCAAACCCTACTCGGCGACCTTAAGAAGTGAGTTTAGTTAGGTAAACAGTTGGTCCAGTCTTTTATTCTGCGCTTCGAGAACCATTCTCAGTCTTATTCCTTTACTGACGGTATTTTTTACTACACATGTTTTCTCACAACAGTTATGGCGTTTTGCTGTGCCCTTCGATACACTTTTTGAGAAAAGTAGTGAAATCAATGATAACATTTAAAAGTCTCCCTTTAATAGCTTGATTCTATCAAACTCATTCCCTGATATGAAAAATGATTGAATTCGTTTCTGAATTTTTCAAGCTCCATTGGATAAATGCACAAGTTAGTAATTACAAGTACAATTCATGACAACAGTTATATATTATTTCATGGTCATACACGTTGCGTGCGATGCCGTTTGTGCAGTGTTTTCGAAAGACTTTTGCGCTAGGCAACATATTTTGTTTTGGACTAATCTATCATTCGATGATGCATCTCTATTGAGTATAAACAGTTTGGTTTTCTGACGTCTATACTGAATTGTATTTATTAGGGTTCAGAATAGTAATGCCATGATGTATACTAGCATCTTACTATGTGACTCTTCGAGAAAGACTTTTAAACTGATTTCATGAAAATTTACTGCGGGTGCGTTTCGTAGTCGTTGTGTAACGTGGAACCGGAAACGGATTCCGGCTAAGTTGACAACACAAGTTCGAAATAACTATTCCTCACAGTGTGTGCCTGAAACCGGTATGATAAAATCCAGATTCACTGACCGAACATTTGTTACGATACGTCTTGTGTATAGCCAATAAACTTTGTTTGTCTGTCTGCCCAACAAATACTGCTGTATGTGATGAGATGAAGAGAAACGGTTTTTGAGGTAGAATTTTTAAGTATGTTCTTGAAAATATTGGTACAAAATTTCAATACATGTTTTGCCTTAATTTCAGTTAGAATTTACTCTAAAATTTAAGGAACACTTAGCGGTATGCTGGTCAGAATTCGTAGACGAAACTCTCATGAATATTGTCCATCTCCATAGACAGACAGAGCAACAGTTGTTAACCTTTGCTTTGGAAGTGAAATAAAATGTCGCTGACCACAAATTGTGAACCACATGACAGTTCATGTAGTTTGTATAATTTTGAACACTTAACATGACCAAATCGTTTGCACGCACAATAAAATGCAGCGGAGATATTAAAAACAGGCTATCGTGTGCATCTGACCGAATCCTTTTGACAGCATAAGCCGTTCTTTAGGATACTTGCAGTATCACCGCCGTCTGTTTGTGAACACGGATGAAAGATGTGTTTGCTTTGGAGAGCATGTGAAACACAATCAAATCTTCAAGGCGGTTGCTTTGCGGTAATAGAATTTGCTCTTTGATAAACAGTTTGAGAATAACACAACTTTACGAGCAAGTTGTAGTACTCTACGTTTCAACCATCTCTGGTGGCCTTCCTCAGGAGTGTTGTGATAGAAATCACATTAACAAAGAAACAGAGATCACGTGGGATTTGCCATGATTAGGCCGCCCGAGGTGGTTGGAAGGTACAGTATTACAACTTACTCCTAACGTTGCGTTATTCTCAAGCTGTTTATCAGTAACATGTTAAACAAGACACCCAAAGTGTTTGACTTCATTCGTACTAAATTTGATGCGGATAAGTTACGAAGCTGCTCTTTGTTGTTGCGTAAACTAACCACCCGAAACTACGTTGTGATGTATTTGCAGTTCCATCTGGTTAGTATTCTGTCAGACTGATATCGGTTTTCTCCCTTCTGGACGCCAGAATTTAGGTGTGCTTGAGTCTTTACGATATACCAAAGGTTATGCCACTTGACCGTTACAATCTTCCTCGTTTCAAAAAAAAACATAATTTGAGGGTCAGTGTCAATGCACCAGCCGTGCTTACTAGTCCCGATCTATGCTAATTTTGGTGCGTTCACTTTAGACTTGCATGATGATGCAACTACAATCTCAGTTTCTGTTTCAGTCGAAAGTTATAAGACCTATGTTACAACTAAAATCCGATAATGCTAACCGTGCACAATATAATCAAACAGTAATTTCGACGTTCACTGATTGAAAGATTCACCAGACGTCATAAACCTAATTCAGATTAGCCTTGTCGGATATATTAAAGTGAAGGAGTGTGAGTTTGATGAGGGCATCCTGATTAATTTGGAGAGTTAGCCAGTTTTTTTTCGTACGACAGTGATGATTACTGTCACCTAGAAGAAGATTGGTTGTGATGGAAATCCGTCATAATGTCTATCTAGAAATGTGTACATCCTATGTGGATGTTGAAGAAACAGTGTGAAGCACATCGCTTTTAACGAGATCGGATAAAATGAAACCTTGATTGTAACGGAATATATGTACGTATGACAGTAATTGCAATGGCCGCAAAGAACATGCGAACCGTTTTCAGTGGTATTTACTGGTATGATTTATAATTCTCCACACATGTGGCACACGTCATTTGCAGAGTGCTTTTGATACCCTGGAGTCCCTGTTGGGAAAACCGACTAACACTATATTTTCATGTCTACATATCCTATAGCACACATTTTGCGCGAAGTACAGTTTGCATTTAGGTAATCCTACAATTCTGAGCAAAAGACCGATTGTAACAATTTTTCGTTGGATTTGGCGAGTTGACCGTGATACTAAATGACCGTTAATGACCTTATGCAACTTGACCTGTTTGTGGTCTAAAGCTTTGATTTGCAAAACACGTCTACAAATCTTTCGCAATCATGGTCGTATTGTCAGTCCTACTGAGATCTACGATGGATGTTTTGTTTGGTCGTCTTCACTCAGGTGGGTTAGTTGGTTACCTTGGGTCTACCTTATGGCTTTAAACTGCAGTGGACACAACAGAAAGATTTCTACTTCCGGTCTCGGGTGCATAGGCGGCACTCTCTGAAAAGTCCCGCTGTTAACACGGGATTTCCGAGTGGTTTTCCGCATAAATAAAAAAATGGTAACAGTTTCACCTAAATATATGAATGAAATTCTGTTATATCGTTTGTTACTATCTGCCGTACTTTGACAACAGTTCATAGTGAAAAGTAATTCAGACCATATAAGACGTGCTTGCCCCATAACTTTTGGCCGAGAATTCAAGGAAATCTGTCCCCACAGCTAAGAAACGGTCCACTACATAAACCTATAGAAAAATTTCACAATGTTAAAAATCTTTAGAGACGTGGATGAAACTCACTTTGTACGTGTGCTTTCTAGAATAATCGTAGTTCTACTATGATTGACACTCTGAAACCAAAATAGAAAGTAAGCTTACCGCCAACCAAAAATATCCGTTGAAGATAACGTTTCAATCAGACACAACTATTCAGTTGCATTATTCTACACCAATTAAAAATACAAAACGATGCACACCGGAATCCGTCACTACCGCAAACTGACATCAATGATGATGCGCCGTACTGAGTGTAGGTGGACTAACTCAATGAGCCACGGATTCAGGTGTCTAATTAAATACATGTAATCCGGCTATCTTCTCAAACATTTCGGATAATTTGAAGTTAAATACTATCCATAGGACACATGTTTTCACAGTTATCTGTGATGTACATCTGATTGTGTGTTACCAAACGTTAATCAGGATGTTGAACCACTTCATTTTAAGTCAGTCTCCAGTACCACAGATACCAGTCTGTGCGAGTATGGGAACCTGGTTTGTCTCATGTGATTGTCAGCATAGCATACCTGTTTGGAAATCATAGTGTATAAAACGTTTTGTGAATCGAAGAAAACTGAAAATCTTTACACGCTCCCGAAACTGCTTCGGGCTATCCAGAGACAAAAGAAAAATCGATGCATGGTTCCGGTTCCAGGTGGTTATCAATGGCAGAATTGTGAATGAGAACTGGTTGAACAAGATGTCTAGAAAAATTCAGCTTGATATTATGAATGAATATTCCCCGGCGCTTACAGTTACCTAGAAGTGGCGTTGTTAACACCGACCGATCCACGTCTTTTTGAAGCAAACATGTCCTGTGCAAATCAAACGACCTGAGTGATGCAGTGACTTTGGTGATTTATCCCTGAGTACGTGAGTGGGGTTTTGTAAACTCCTTCAGTGCGACCTAATGTGTGGTTCAACCACGCAGCGTTTCGAATTTTTGAATAACAATTTCCACTTGACCGTTAAAGAGGTCACTTTTGTCAGCAAACAGCAGCTTCCGAACTCAATCCCCTTCAAGTGGACTTCAATTGAATTCAAAAACTATTTCATCTGAGCGCCGGATGACCACAATAAATCAAACAACTCCGTTCATGCATGAGATTCTGAGCACTGATCCTTAGACCCAGTACACTAGTAAACATCATTCAATTTCCACACGTACCTGGTTGTGTAATAATTGATAAGGCAAGAGGTCCGTTATTGTTAAACAATTCTTAGTACCTTAGTGGTTTTCTTAAATTCTCTTCATCGACAAACACAGTTTAAGGATCGTAAACTGGCACCCTGAATCTTACTGCGTAGTGTTGCGAGCGCACAATAAAATTAATCTAATTATCTTTACTAAACTACTCACAGTGTTCGTAAGACTGAGCAAGAATACCATTACCTTGAGAGTTGACCAGCACTCACAGTTAACAGTGGTGTTTGCAACCAAAACAAGAATCACACTAGAATTCCTTTATCATTTGAGTTGAACAGCAGAACAAACTGTAGTCCACAGACTTTATAGAATTGAGCACAGAGAAATACCAGTGTGATTTATTTAATCCAATCCAACCCTTGCCAACGACATGGCATACCCAAAACGAAGCACTCGCTGTCCATGAACTTCACATGGTGAGAATAGCGTTTATGATTCAACAACATTGCCATCTGCCACATGCTCAGATACTAACGAGAGTTGTAAGTAAATAACTAAGAAATTAGCAGTAAACGACTAACAATCAGAAGTTTTCCAGGCTTCAAAAAAATATTGAGGAGGACAAGTGGGTCACATCTTTGCGTCGTTACGAGGAATTAAACATAGTAGACTAAGGATTTTCAGCATACATTATGAAGCATTACTAGTGAGGTAGATTATTATGGCCTTCATTAAAGTTCAGTCAAAGAGTACGTACACAGGTTGAAACCAAACAAGCGAGGAGATGCTCCGTTTTAAAATATTGTTAATGTTTTGTCCCCTAATAAGTGGATTATGGACCAATTAGTTAGTCTAAGAACCATATGCGGCTGTTCCCCGAAATCCTAACTTGTCGGTGTGCACAGCTGATGGATTATTCTAATACAGTCAACATTTTGACGAATATGTGATGGAATGCGCACAGCCGTGTCCATCGGTGTAATAGCTGCACTTCGAAACTGATACGGAGGAATGCAAAGAGTCGCTGATTTCAGGTTGGTTACCAAACAACGGTCTAATTTTTGCTGACACTTGCCTAACCTTAACTGCCACCATTAGTTATCACAGCATGCGTTGTGAGAAAGATGTCAAAACAAGCTTCAGTATTATGCATATTGTTGTGCTACCGTCTTCTGAGAAGTATTTCACGGTAAACTACGTGGTCTTTAAGTGGCTGATTTGCTGGGACCACAGGCGAATGGTGTAAGGTGATAAGAGGTATCACTCACACTCAGGTATGCGTAGATTACAGCACTAATTGTACTGCTCTGGCCCGGTTTGTACTTGTGCAAATGTCTGTTTGCCGTTGAGTACCTGACATTTTTAGCTTTCAAGCATCTTACTGGTGAGAACAGGAGATATTAGCATTCACAATTTGGCATCGCTACACAAAAAAGTGATCTCCAATAAATTACTTCGTGCCAAAGAGCCACCAGATATATATATTTATGTACTATCTCGACTCATGCGAACTCATTCTGACAATTCAAGTAAACTTCTTATATTTTAGTAATTCCCATGGAAACTGTAGCGTAAATTGACACTGCGGTTGTGAACTCTGTTAAGCAAGACTATAAATCAGTGTACTAAGATTGAACAACAAAATGTAAGTTATAAATTCAATTCTGTTTATTTTCTGTATACGGCAAGAGGCAAGCTCTATAAGAAAAACCAATACCTTTTTCCCAGCTCCTCGTAGTTTGCAGCCCAAGACTGAATACTCTTTCAGAAACTGCATAAACAGAATAGTTCTCCATATGTTTTTACTAACTAAAATTCGTACGTTCATTTGCAACTGAACCACCAGAACAAACAAAAATGTCACCAGCAACATTCCACACAGTTTCCTCTGTCTTGTAACCACAAATATTAATTTAAAGTACCAAACTTTTTATCAAGTGTGAAAATGAGTATACTATAAACACGTCAAATGTGGACAAACCGTACTCTAAAACGTCGCTGGTAATATTCCGCATCCCATCGATAGGTCATCGATCGACACCATTTTTTCTAAACGTTTTATTCGCAAGAAGATATTGTGCCACTATTGGGTGCTTATTGGACTCCATAAAAAAACAGTCACCTCTGGTACTATACTTCTTAGTACTTGAAGGACTTAAATGCACTCTAAAGAATTATTTTCGTGGATCGAAGGTATGCTGTGTAAAAATCAGTTTGTAGAGTCTTTATGGAAAATTACCAATAATTTGTCGTAAAAGCCCCACTTATTTAATATTTACAGGTTTGAGAATTCCTGTGATTAAAATTTTTTTTAAACACGTCTCTAATTACTGGTAAGTAGTGTACGGCTTTAACTGGCACATAAATGTAAAATGCTGAGACTTACTTTGTGCTGTTCGAGTTCAGACAGACAATCACAGCTTCCTACGAAAAAGGTTATTTAAAAACATTTGTGTTCCTATAACTGTAAATCGCCAACCGAGAGTACTGAGGCGCTGATGAAGTACTTGAGTATCGAACCAAAATAATGACAAACCATCCACAGAAACATTGTTCGAAAATCCATACAGCAACAACAATAGTTAACATGTAAGAAGTACAATGAAACAATATAATTTGACTGCTCAACAATAATGTTGGTGGATTCCGGCTAGAAACGTACGATAAATCCCGTTTGAACAATCAGCCTGCCATATCATCTGGCGGTTTCTACATCACGCAGAGGGCTGAATGCATAACGGACACTAATTTTGAAATTCCGAAGCTCTTGTCATAACATCTCAGATCAGTTGATAAAACGGATGTCGTGTTTGGGTGTAACTATTTTTACGAATGCTTCAAGTTTAGGCGAAAGCTAAAGGTTTTCCAATTAAGTCTATTCTAACTTATTACATGTGCCATATTATCTACCAGTAGAATGCCAAAGACGTGCTTTCTTCCTGACAAACTAGTCAATATTCGGTAACTAACAACTAAAATTCAAATTAAAGTTTATGTATTTATACCAACAGTCTATTTTGAAAATTAACTAATGAATAGGATGTAACAGCCGCATGCTTTAGCAGACTGACCATGTGACACTGAAGGGAAAAATTTCAAGTTATCGGTAAGTATTTGAAAATCGTAAGTTGGTTAACGTAAGCAGCTGTGCTAGCTAATCTACGTGGAGATTAAAGTGAACCAATCAAACAATCATCCATTCAGTAAGACTGAGAGGCATAAGGTTATCCGTATCCAGTCCTTATATGTACTCAATTCATTTGTTGGTTAAGATCAGTAATAATAATAATGTGTAACACTGAATAAGGGAGCAATTCAAACAAACTGACATCAACAGTACATTGTTTCGTTCAGATGTGTTGACAAGCTATTCCGCTTGATTGGCACTGGAAAGCACGGACTTTCAATCACAGCCCCAACACGTAGATAGACTTTTCACTCAGGCCTTATTCAGCAAAATCTAATCTCAAAGTATGCTATTTTCGGAGCTCATCAGTAATGTGTAGGTTTTCCAACATCGGGATTTGAGCTTCGACCTACGAGGTGGCTCTGGTAACCAATGTACCATAGACCATGCATCAAACACGACTAAATTACCGTGTCACGTCTATCAGCCACTTTCGTCCGTAAAAATGGATCGGGTTTCTTATTGCTTCGGTGGGAGACACAATAGATATATGTTAACTTAATTAAACAACCCCATGGTAAGGAATTAATGGACAACTAAAAGTTCCGATTTTATTCAACTTGTTGAACCCTAACACTAAATTCCCCAACAGAGCAACTGAACGAATGTAAAAATTACTGACAGATATTAATGATTTTTCAACTCAACTAGGAGTTGAATTATTCGGATGCGTGTACTGACCTTAAATATAACTAACTGGCATACGTTTCCTGCATCACTTCATTTAATTTAAGTTTCAAAACCTACCCTATTACCAAAATTTAGGAGGCGTTGACTTACGTTTATAACACTATGAACGTGGTATTCAGTTAATGGATAATTGTTCTTGCCCTAGTAGAAATGAGAAACACCAGTGAACTTTGCACGCGCACACGTTGCATTGGCAAAATCCCTGTAACAAATCAACCGCTTACCTGGGTCGGTACGCTTGTGACAATTGGACACGGACGAAGTCTTCTCAGTAATCCGCTCTTTACTCAAATACAACACCCTATGTAGCACAACCAGTCAATTACATATATCAATCTGGTTAATTAACGTGCATCTGTGTATATTTGTATATAAATACATGTGTCAGTGATGAATATTTTTGCTCAAATAGTGATCTGACACACGCACAGACAAACAGTCACACACTTACAAAATCCGTACATTACTGTGCAAACGTTGACTTCCGGTTTATTCCAACAGCTATCACAATGTCATGTCAAGTGCTTGACCTGAATTGCACTGTTCTGTCAGAAGTACACCGGGGATCGTGAGAGTAGAGCATAACATTTTACTAATAAACCCGTATGCCATGTGCTACCAATAAGTCATACGATTTGATTAGAAAAGCCAATTGCTGACTCGAAAGTTTATTCCAAGCTTCGAACTTCAGAAACTTACGCGTATTTCCAGATGGCATTTTGATAAAGGAATGAGCTGACGGATTCTGTGTGGTATTTATATGACTGGAGTGAAATCTAGCAAAGCGGAGCTTTCTAAATATATTCAATCAAAGCGGATAGCACAAAAACAATCAGGCTTTCACACGTGTGGGCGTTCACGTGTGCGGTGAAGCTGTGTATGTGCCAACTGCAGTGGACGACAGTGCGACTTGCAGTGCGTGGTCAGCTCTCAGTGAGTGCCTCTCGGGTTTCACATCCAAGCCAAGCTTGGCGACCAAGTTGTGTTACGGTTTTGCGTGGCACTTTCCGAAGCATGCCTCATACAAGCAAAATGTTCGAAATGAGCTGACGCCGCAAGTTTGAACTGTGCATTCGGAATGTGGCGGTACACAGCGCGACTCGCAATCGCATAGTCTAAGATATGGAATCAAAAGATCAAAAACTGTTTAGGTTAAACACGTTCGTAGCTGTTAAACAAGTGCACATAAAGATAGGTTTAAGTCAACTCAGAACCAAAAGGAAAGGTAGGCGTCACTATTCACACCCTGCTGGTTAGGTGAACACGGTCAGTATAATGAGTACTTGATGAGACATAGAGCCCGAGATGACCCAGTTATTTTACAACTTCAGTAACGTTAGTTCTGCTGACACGGACCAGACAGGAATGACAAAAACGAAGTGCTCAAATCCACAGACTGTGTGTTACAACGCAAACTACTAACTATTAGGCTAGTGACCTCAGAAACAACAACTAAGTATAAGCCATTGGAAGTCTACTCCCTAACGACGTGAGTATCAGTTAACAAATGTGCCAGTACTTGTACATGATTCCGTTTGAGTTACGCTCTTGTTAGTGTACATCAGTAGTGCACCGCCTTGTCACGACCAGGAATTGAGCACCGATCATGCATTCGTCAGTTAACCCTATCGGATGCCATTCTAATGATCACATCCAAGGCACTTTTTCACATAACTGCACACAATTCTCAAGCTTCCCGATTGCTTCAACGAGGTCAAAATGACTGCCTCCTGACGAATAATCCGTGCCCAACACACGTTCGACGAGATATCTGATTCCAACTTGACATGTAAGTCGTTTTAGCGGGGTTATTGGTTGCCGTTAACAAAGGACAATGAAGTTTTCTCCGGAAACAAACAGGAAGCCTTGGCCTCATTATTTATTTAAAAATATGGCTGAGGTTTGTAGTGCCGTAATTTGGTCTTTTATCAATGTAAAGCCAGCTGCACAGTGAGCGCCACGATTGCCGAATAAAAACATGGAATAGAATCCAAACTCCGGTTGTGGTAAAAAGATACATTACCGATGAGCTTTGACAAAGGTGAAACTCAAGCCCAACGTTTTTTCGAAGATTGCTGGCTGACATACGCAGGCCGCAATACGCAGGCCGCAATCCATCGAGAACAGTGTGTAATCTTTTTTACCGTAACTGTTATGGACAGCAAACATTTCCTCTCATTCCTCACAGAATTCTCTTTCTGTAGTGATACATCCATTCCAAATAGGAATTCTAGTGTTAGCAAAGAACTCACTTTGTTGAAGTCTGGCAAACGCCAGTAAACCTGACGTTTTATCGTAAGTTATTATTAAGAAACATACAAGGTTTTGTGCTAACTTCCAAATGAATTAATCACTCCGTGTTTCAAGCACCACAATGTGTTCAGCTGGTGTAGGACGGACAGGATTAGACCAGCCTCTACACTCGAAACGATGCTACACTGCCAGCTTTACACACGTCTGTAGCATGATAAGATTTTTTAAAATTAATTGTTCAAATAGAAATCTATACTTTTTTTATCAGTGTGGCTTTTGCTAGAGTGGAATACAAATCGTCTAACCGGACCGGGTTGTGAACACCTCCCACAATGACTTCACAACAGGTATTTCCAGCAGTATTTGTTAACAGACAAAACCAGTTGAAATATTCAGAATCATTTACAAGGTTCATAAAAGCCTTCCTGGAGCTGTTAGGTTGTGGCTATTATCAATAAAAGGGGGGTATTCTCATCAGACTGTGCAAGAAAGTCTGTTTGCGCAAAAACAACCCATACCAACCTAACAACTCTTTGGCCAGATAACTCTAGTCTGCTTCAAACTTGACTAACCGTGATTCACCCAGTGCCGATGGGTATGTCTGTGATTTTGAAAGCCCGATTTGCTAAGTCTCGCTTTTCAGATGTAATTCACAAACACAGTTAACTGTAAAAGTCAAGTGAGAATGACTGAAGACAGCTTGTTATTTCTTTGACTGCGACAGTGCATCTGGTAGATTCGAGAGAGGGGAACCAGTTGCAATTCTCGACAAATCTGGCATTCACTCCTCAACTATCGCCTTTTCGTGCGATTACTTAGGCAAGTGTAAAGTTTCTATCCAAGTAAATAGTGGAGTTATGTCATCATTCAGCAATGGATGCAATAATCGTCCTGTTCTTTTATAACTTCACGTAACATTTGCATCCACTTAAGATAGCATCTGTGTACCCATGTATGCAGGTTCTGTCGCATCAACCACTGAACCATTTCCTTCATTTCCTTTGCCTACCTTACTGAAACGTTTACTCGAATCGTTAAGTTAACCAGAGTCTGGTCGTACATCCGATTAGGTAGTTGTGTTGTTTGGGTTTACGACATCATGTTTGGTCATGGAAACAATGAACGTCTACACCGATTTGATCCTGTCACATCTCCGGGATTTACTTGGAGCAACAATGTGACACGGTCAGTTCATGTTAATGTTATTTACTCTCGGATTAGATCGGAGTATTTCTGTTCACTCCTAGTTAGTTAATCAGTCAATTTATTGGTGCATTCGTATTTCCTTATTGAACGTCCTGTTTTCATTTTGTCCTCTCGGGTTGGTTGTTAAGAGTTGTAGGTTTTGCCTGATATTGCAGACATCTATCATGTCATTGCAAACTTTTCCGTACACATTCCGTTAATTCCACTGACTCTTACCTATTCGCAACTTTTGAAACGTTGCAGCTGAACTTCTGTCGAATGTTATTAAGATCACTTTAGGTACATTTCTACATCATAAACTAGACTTGATAGGCACATTTATTAGCGAGCAGCCGGACTAACCGTTCTTCCGTTACACCTCAATTAGGTAGATATTTGCGTAGATACGACGTTACCATTCTTAAACTAACCTCGGAACTGCAACATTTTTTCAACTGAACAACAACAAAATTCAACAAAATTTGTTGAAGTTCATTGTGGTGATTGTTATTATTTTTATCGTGTAAAAAACTTGATGAATGAATTATCCTTCTACTGGTTCAAGATATAATGCTGTGACTAGTTCATTTAAATTCACCCTACCTGACCAAATTCAAACTTCTGAAGACAACAACTGAAACCGCAACCGAAGTCAAGGGTCAAAATTCCAATCATGTCATTCACTCTACCAAAAATATGTCCAACCTTAGTTATCAACTGCATTTACTGGAGTCGTCTCTTTCGGTACCGTCCGTCTGTCCGTTTACCGTTGATTGTCTCCAGTCTAGGTGTGTGCTGTGTGTTGTGCCTGCTTGGAGCATATCAAGCTGAACCAAGCATAACAGTCCACTGGGAGATATAATCAGTACCATGTGTTCACGTATATATATTCGAAAACAAAGCTGAAAAGTGTGGATTACAGGCCAGTCGTCGAATTATTTACGTGGTGCTTTCCGATCGAAAGAGCTAAGAAAAATGTCGTGTAGGCTACCAGTCATTACTATTCTGTTTTGTAGATTTCACCAAGGCAGATGTGGTAGTGGGTTGTGTAGCACAGCATACGGTGCTCAGTAAGTTCGGACGTATGTTTTGATTGAACTGAAGTATGTAGACAGAAAAGACAAAGTGTAGTCCGCTGGAGTGACACATAGTGAATTTCATATTGTCAATTGTATGAAGCAGGGTCATGACTTCGAAGTAACCATGTTTAGACCGAAAGTAGGTGGCTGCGATACTGACATTCACCTTTCAAAACTCCCGAAACAGTGTTGAATTTAAACGCCACTCATATGGCAGCCTAACGAACATTCATCGTTTCGCCGTTTGAAGCCTGTTTCTTAACTTACTCGTTCTCATACGGATAACGGTGCGCTATCTACGAGCAGCAAAGATCTATTGCGACGAATGGCCTTGGTAACCAAATCTGATTTAGGTAGCAACAATGATAACGGAACTCCCCCTATCACCAATCGCCGGGTGGAAGTAATATGCATGTGCTTGGACGTTGTGTGTATTAGAATAGGACGTAACCTTGTGCAGAATTTCGTAACTTTGGTAGTGATTTGTTTACGGATGTATTCATGAATCGAGGATCGTGGACTTGCGTAGTTAAAACAGGTGTTGTTTTCGGACTTCATGAAAAATTGGTGTGAAAGAACTGCAGCCTGGTGACAAGAAAACTACGAAGGTGATATCCACGCTGTTGTACGACAAAGAAACTTGGACAATATGTCAACGAAGTGTGCAATATCCGAGCTGCTTCCATCTGTAGTAACTAAGACAGACCTGACTTATTTGATGAATTGATATGATTTCGAATATTGAAGTACTTCGAGGAACCGCCATAGACAGAAATGAACACATACCAAGTTTTGACAAGTTTAGTTGACCAGGACGTGGTCATCGGAAAATGTCAGTGCAGCTGTCAAGTGAACAGCCAGTGGTTGGTAAGCAAAATCCTGGCGGCCAGGTAAGTCTGTCACATTGCACTATCAATCCTAGATCATGTGGAGACGCATCCTTGGATCGGACTGCTTGGGATAGTGCGATCCGGTTGAGCTCCGAAAAGTTTACTCAGCGACAGGAATGTGAACATCAGGTCAGTGAGGTGGTTCGGAATGGAACCAAATGTCACTATGATTAGTGTCGCCGTAAATTTGTTGGCTGTCTCTGATTGGTGTGTTTACAATGTGTCCGCAGCGTACCGCCAACGAAGACTGGAACGTACTGGGTACGAGTAAGTTAACTTAATTATGTGCGTATATTTATAATCGTTTCGGCCGACGACTTTTCTCATCTTATCATTTCAACATTAAAATCGCTTTTTTGTTTTCAAAACATCACCACGTCAATGTATCATCTGATTAACCAACACTGGCCGGATGGACTACAAAGGCCTCTGCTGGTGAGCCTCCCAATCTTACTGTTTTGGGTTTACACTGAATGCTATATGTGGGTTGTATCCTCAATGGTGCTGTGCAAGTCACTTATGGTGACGACCATGCGCAGGTGCCTTGTAGCTCCGGTCGTTGGAGCAGGCCGATCCGGATACGTACACTGCCAATGTTGTAAGCTTTGGTGAAGACGAGAGTGATGGGGCTAACGTGTCTAAACCTATACACATTTGAAGCTTGAGACAGTCGAAGTGAATGGGAACAACCTGCAGCTTATAAACAAAAAGGTTGCGGCGAGTAAGATGGTACCAACTTTTTGGCGATCAAGAGAACTGCTCATTCTTACATTAGATAGACTGTTTCAACTGCTCATCACATGAGGTGTATATGAGACTGTCTACCGAATGGAAATAGGCTTAACCAAGTAATGAAAGACTGCCGGTGGATATTTCTGTCTGCCCAATTTACCCAATGAGGCCAAATAAGTGCGAATCCGGTCACAGTGGGTTGTTGAATCGAAAGTAAGCAGCATGAAACTTATTAAGATTGTACCATCTTGCAATGGAAATTTGTTACCAATGAAACAGGTAACTCGCCATGAAGGAGACTAAGGGGTAGGTTCAGTATTGTGTATCAAAGGACGTGTGTTCAAATGTCGGTCAGCATTCTATGGTATATATTACATTAACGAATAGTGAGGTTGTTGTTGTCTTAATGTTGACCCACATCGATGAGGTGGATTTACTAACAAGGTTGAACGAATATAGAGGCCAACATCACTGTTGTATTCCTGATTGAAAACATGACACTCACAATGGCAGGTGGTTGGTTGAAGTAATCTGCATACAAACACTGTCCATGAACGGTCTGTGGGTTGCGTCCACCCTTCGAGGTACACGAAAAGTATGGCTGTTACTTTGTCTTGAATGTTCTTCTTGATGCAGCATACACAAATAAAACCTGCAAGCAAAGGTAATGAAGTGGGAAATTTACGACTGTCTCAAATGCAGGAGAATTCAAAACGCAATACAAATGGTTTAGATGGATTGACACTTTTGCTTGTGCACTTGACGGTTGTCTGATTTGTGCATACGGTTAATTCACATTCCATGTGAGAAAACACTTTCACTGTAATTTTGTCAAACAACACCTTTTAATGGTCTTTTTTGACGTTTTCCGATATTGGAAAATAGTCCCGTCAACCCGACCGTTTGAATAAACTTTATTGGAAATTTGAACAAAACTGTTAGAACACGAAAACTGGTAGATGCAAGCATTTCGTATTGACTCGTCAGTACCAAATTTGCAATAACATGAAACGGGTTTTTTATATCGAGCAGTTAGGGAGCAGGGTTGATAGTCAATCGGTGGTTTAGGAAAGGTCACTACGTCCAGGGAAGGGTCAAGTTTACGAGCAATTGTTTCTGAACACACAAGGTCGGCTTCAGTCGATTGATTGCGACCGCCTCAGCAAACCGCAAGAATCTTGGATTGGAGTGACGTAATAGGATTCTGAATGCACACATTGGGTCGATAACGTGACCAGTGGTCAGGACGTGTCTTGCGACTGCGGACGCCGGTTGCTTGCGTGTTTCAACAACACTGTCGTTCTTCTGTAATACAGAGCTCTGCACCCACTTAGGCAAATGTTCCTTCACTCTGGAGATCAAGCACCTCTCGGTTCTGCCTATGTAACTTTCTTTGCAGTTACATGTAAATTGGTAGACACAATGTGAGGTGGCACCGACAGGCTGATCACCTTTGATTGAAGGGACAGGCAGTTTCTGGGTCCGGGCTAATACACAGAGTTCCGCTGCGTTGAATGTTCGTTTAATCGAATTCACTAGTCTTTGGGTTGTTTGATGCATGCTATAATCACCTTTAAAAGGCAATTCTATATAAACCTTATTTTTTCTAACTGTGACCATCTGTTCGGAAGGTGGTTTCGGTCTACTATGCCTTTCTATGAACCTTTTTGGATACCCGTTAGATTGTAGTATAGATGTGATCAAGCCTACTTCCTTCGCAAGACTGTCCTGTGTACAGATTCGTCTTGCTCGTGTGAATAGTGTATTCACCAGTGCGCGTTTGTGATGGACCGGTGTGAAACTACCGAAGTTCAGGTATTTACCCGACCACGTGGATTTCCTATAGACGGCTCTTTTGATAGAGCCATCCTCGCGGCGACTAATGAGTATGTCTAGAAACGGCAAACAGTTGTCGGTCTCAAATTCACATGTTACTTTCAGGTTGGGATGACAACTATTTGGGCGCTGCACTAGGTTATCTATTGCCTGCTTGGACCGACTGAACGCTAGTGTATCATCGACGTAGCGTTTTTAATATGACAGACACGCTATGTCTGTGGCTAACTCCCGCTCAATCTTTAACATGAAAAAGTCTGCTAGGATGGGCCCTAGTGGACTTCCCATGGCTACCCCGTCTATTTGGCGGTAGAACCGATCAAGAAAACGGAAGCTGATGTTTTCAGTACATAACAATAATGCTTCCCACAGAATATTGGAAATGTCGAGTACGCCTTACTGGGTGAATTATTCTAGAACGCCTGGAGCGGAGTAACACCGTCGGTAAAGCATAGGTACCAGAATAGCCTGAGTAGCAAGCTTAACAGGTCTCACCCCGAAGGTCAGATTAGCTGCTGGACCCAATTCTCACAGATCACTTGTGAACTAGGTAATGTAACATGTGGTACGGTGGTTCGTGGGTTAAGCAAACAGCTTTGTTCCACTGAAACAAAAACGAAATTTGATTGGCTGTCTACCTGATAGAGCGTGAAGGATATGCACGGCAGACACCACACAGATTTACAGAAAGGAATACGAAGTATTAAGATACTCAGCCAGCGATAGAAACAGTAGCGGAAAAGCCGATTTTTATCAGCCTTACATTTAAAGGCGACACAGCTAGTGGGCTGATCAGTCGCGAGCTGACAAATGCTTTGGCCAAGACCTACAAGGATGCATGGTTGATCATCTAATTTAAGAGCCGACCGGTATGGGTGTAACACCTGAAAGATAGGTTATCAAAGTTTTCTTCATCATCCTGTATTTATTCTCTCGCCTGCTGTTGTCAAGCAGGTTGCGTTGGGAAAACCACTCGGTGATTTTCGGACAGAATCCGTGACCACCTTCCGAAATGGTTACTTAATAGCATAACGAAATCAATTTCGGGTGCTATCGGATCGCACCTGATCGACAAGAGTCATCAGATCACGCCCGATGCACTGTTCAAAATCATTTACAAAGTCCCCCAAGCCCATTCCTGAGTTGTCAGGGCGAGACTGTTGTGGACGGGAGAGGCGATTGCTATCAAACTCTACGAACCCCAACCATGCGCTCAAAAGAAATCCTCACAAGCCCAAACAGTGGATCTCATGAAAAACCTAAGGGCTGGTAAGCGCCAGATGGAGCATTCCTGCTGGCAATTCATGTAGCAACTTTAGAAGAGATATCTGTAGGAAGCTGAGGCATGGTCGGTCCCAATTCGTGAGGTCTGGCTAATGAAGAAATTTAGAGAACTAGAAACTGTCTTTGCTTCCAGGAGCACTGGCGGACTCTTTAGGTTTATCTGTGCTAATGGTTCCAGCAGAACTTCTGTTAATGAGGCTATGAGCGAGGTAGAAAGCACACTCATCCATAATATGTCCAGAAGGTTAGAGTGCTGGCCGGGACATTTTGACTGCTTATGTGGCTCACCTCCTGCTTCTACTGTGCTATTGCCAAAAACTAACAATGACACATCCTGTTCGGTAGATTGAGGTATGTAATTACATTCTGGCTGTCAAACGTTATAGGGCTGCTGGTCCATATGATCTCGTGCCGACGCTTTCCGAAGAATGTGAGTGGGGGCTTCAGTAGAGGCCTTTACTCAGTTGTTTCTGCTTGTGTGGACGACGGAGAACATCTCTTTGCACTGGAGTCACTCGATAGTAGTTCTGATATTTGAGAAAATAGTCTGGGGCCTTCGAGATAACCATAGCCTGACCCCAGTAACTAGTGGGGTTTTAGCATCCGTTATACTTCATCTACTTACTGCAGTTTGGGAGGCAGAACCGGCAATGTTTCGTCCTGAACAAGGATGTACTGACCAAATTTCCACTTTCTGCCAAGTTTTGAAGCAACGTCAAGTGTACTGCCAGCCAAAGACTGTCGTATCTTCTGATTATGAATGTGCTGTGAATTCATTTGTTCGATTTGCACTCTAGAGTCACTTGTCGACACTTTATTCCTTTACTTCGGCTCCGGTTAAGGTATATGGCGAACTGTCTGACAGCTTCAGCACCAGCAGCGGCGCACGCAAAATTATCCACTTCCACCATTTTCGTTTAATTTTGCGGTAGACGAAATGGCGGAGGACGGCCTTTGACACGCACAAGGTGCCGGTGTTGACCTCCTACCTCTTGAAGGACTGAGTGATCATGATCACGCTGATAACAAGGTGTTTAACAAATTTTTATCAGCGCTCAGAGTGCTGGACACCATTTCGGACTCTGTGAAGTACTTCGGACTGTGTTTTGCATCCATAAAGTGTAAATTGCTTCTGCAAATCTGCTGTGATTGAGCAGATATAATGCTGGGTAACGAAGTTTTGGAGGTTGTTGCCGGATTTTTGTCATTAGAAAGCTGCATCAGCGACGGTGGAGATTTAGGAAGTAAGATGGAGATGCACAGCTCTAAGGTTAGGATGATAGTCACCAATTTATGACACCTCTGACGACAGAAGGGCACTTCTGTGGGTCCCAAGTTCCGCGTATTCAAAGTAAACGTGAAGGTTTAACTGACGCCTGCAAAACCTCGCCATGTAGGGCAGGACACTTGAATCGTCTCCACCTATTTGATCGCCGATATCTACACAGTGTGATGACAACGAGTAAGCAACGAAGAGGTTAGGAAACGGGTGTTTGGTGGTTTGTCACGCGAGTTCCTTTGTTTAATCCTTACACTTGCACAGACTTAGATGACTAGGTCGTGTACTGAAGATGCCATATCGAGTGCGCTTTGCCGACTCTAAGGTCGATTGGTGTAAGATGCCAGTTTCGCAGATAATGGCTTGACGTAGAGAAACGAAGTCGTTTACTAAGTAGGTAACCATTGTGATCGAATTCGTCTCCTGGGATGAGATCAACATGACTCAGTCGGTCTCTGAAGACTTTAGGTGAGATGGCAACCAGTCAGGCTGAAATGAGTAAATGTTGTGGTTTGGGTGAGTTGTCTGTAAAGTGCGTGCACTTAATGACGTGCAGCGTTAAAAGCCTTGCTGATGACGCCTTACTTACACTTACAGCCTAGCAAGGTGTAGGCACTTTGATGTTGATTACCTGACTACAGACATAACTATTTCGAATAGTTAGGAAACCTTTCTCCCCACTTCTGTTTTCTTCTTCTTGGTGGAAGCTTTCTTTTTCACATGGTTGTGTGGCAGTTACTTATCACTGAGGGCCACTGATTCATCGCCATTCGTGATGATGATGACGATTGATTGGGGTTTATGACTAAATGCTCTTGATCTGGAATCCAAATTGACAGTCCCACTGCAGAAAGAACAGTAATCTGAGACCGTGTTAACTATCGCCGTATTAACTTGCGTTCTTTATCTCTAACACAAACGTCTGATAACGCGGTGTTTTTATGTTTTTAAATGACGACTATGGTATGCAAGCCTTAGGTAAAGTGATCCGTGTGACAGTTTTAGTACAAAACACCTCGAGTAATTCGTTGTTCCATGAGAGATTGAAGCTGGAAGTAACTAGATCTGCGACTATCAAGCATTTGTGTAGCTGACCTTTATGTAATTCATCGATGTGTTAGATTACTTTTGGATTTCTAACTTCTGTGAACTAAAGCACTACGGCATACTGAGGTTGTATTACACACATCACTGAAGCCAGTTCGTTTACTTTCAGTTGTTAACGCAATGTAATTTTAAGAAGTACAGGTGCAACCCTTTTTAACGACTGATCGATTTCGATAGAAAAGGCGAATAATAGTGGGGAAAAGACTGTACTAAACAAAGCGATTACCAACAAGTGACCAGTTTTAATTATATCCTAAATCCTGCTCACAGCCCCATCTAGTTTAAGGACGATAAAAGAAAACTTACCATACGTGTGTGTCATTTCGGATTGCCTGTGCTTATTTTTTCAGTTCCCGTACGATTTCACTCGCTTTTGAATTGCAGCAATACTCCACATAGTTTAGCCTGACTGGGTGCATGTTCACCATAGCACAGACCGCAGTGTAAACGGTCAGCTTATGATCACCTGTAGCCATATTAACCAGTAAGATATCTACGACGGAAATGTGTCCTTCTAAAATAACACTTTTCAGTACGCCGGACCCACCTTACGTTATATTGGCTTTTTCTCCGCAAGTTGCACAATATACTGGTCAGCCTGCGGTCTTGTAGCAATCCAGGAAAATAATTTTCTGGAGTACTGGTTTGACGCGTATAGAAGAAGATTAAATTTTTAAGAGTCCACGCTAAATCTGAGAGGGTTTCATAATATTATACTGCATCAATCTGAGATCAGCTGACCTCGTCCCGTTTGCAAAGACGGTGGGGATATAATGCATTGAGATCCTGAGTTGAAGTGAAAAAAACTGTTCTGGTAGGCTTTCCCGAAATTTTTCATTTATTCTTTAAGATTAACTTGGCGTCAATCAGTGTTTTCGACTCGGATAATAAGGAACGGAAACTTTATGTCTTGCCTTATCAAAAATCCCTGTGAATCACTGAGCGGTCTTACAGTTCTGTCTCTGGCTGAACTCCAGTTAGTTACAATATGTCTCTCAGGGTTCATACAGGTTTGTTTTCCCCATTCTTTCAGAGTCGAAGTGGAATGGTAGGATCACTAGGTTTCGGCAGGTCACTTGCAGTGTCATGTGACAATAAAAAGTTGAATCAACCAACCATAGCAGCTCCTATAGAAAAAATGTTAGCATACAGTAAATAATTATGTTGGACTACGATTAGCGGTCAGCCCGCCGCAGTAAGCAATAAAAAACCCACCTAGTAAGCCTCCCAACTCTGTCAAAAGAATTCGAACCTGTTCAGCTATGTGTTCTTAACATTTACATTGCATCTCATCAAAAATAACTGACGTAAAATGCAATATTTACCCGTACTTGTGCCTTTGTTGTTGATCACCTAACATTCGTGTTTTGGTTAGAGGTAGCCACGTGGTTGGCTTCGTATCGGTAAATAAGCCAGCTTCACAAGGGAGTAGATTCGTTTGAACATTCGTCTCTAGCAGCAGTTTTCAAGGGTAAAATTGTATCACACAGCCCTTGATATTGCAAGACAAAATATTAATCATCCAGTTACTCTCCCGAATAAAGTGTTTTTAATACGGTTCTCCGATGTGTTAATTTTCAGCTGTTGGTATCCCGGTTCTAAATAAGGTGTTTCCGTAGTTGATTCGGTTAAATACATCGTTGTATGACGGATAAAACTTAGTGGAACTGGTCTGCAGATTTGCAGTCATGCGTGAATGGGGTTGACCATTCACAAGTAATTCCTTTCAACTCTTAAAAACTCGGTGGATACTTGCGTGTCCATAGCAGAATGGTGATTGACAATTACTGTAACGTTAAGAACGAAAGTATCTCATTAAAAAAGTATAATCTTATCTGTACTGTTTAGCACTGGCCTTCCGACTGATAGATTGTGTTAACTGCAAGCATTGTCCTGAAAATTCACCTTACTGTAGCGCTGATTAACGATTTACCTTTAAACACAGAACAGTCTCAGTGTTTGAGCATGAATTACAAACTAGTCAATATTATAAATCAAACACCAATCACGTCTTATCTCAGCGTTTTCATCCTGCTAGACTTCCAGCTAACTCTTTTTGAGAAAAAACATTAGAACAGATTTTTGTGGTCGAAAACCGTTGGTAGTACACACATATGTGCTACAGTTGAGATTGATTCTCAGATCATGTTTTAGTGAGACAGTCGTTTAGGCTACACTACCAGTATCCTCATGTTAGACACAACGGAATTCCCGAGCGAGTACCGCTCAGAGTGTTCGATTACTCATTTGTATTTGAAAAGATAGTTTTGTTGTACAGTTACGATGAGAAAATTTTGATTCGTGCAGTAATATTTTTTTCTCAGTTCATTTCTTCCTTAATGTTTGCCACATTGAACTGTACGAAACAGAGCGCGTGCCTGAACTTTGAGGTGTTAAACAAGTCCAATGAGATAATTGTCCCGGATATACACATTTGCGGTCGAGACTTAATTTAATGAATCAGCCTTATTGCGTGTCACACAATTAGATCCGAATCATCATCATTGTTACGAGTTTCACTGTATACCGCTGGCATTTTGTCGTACACTGAGTTCGCACCAGACTAGGCGTGTAGATAAACAACGAAATTCACTAACTATGGCTCACTGTCTACCAAACGATATACGTTTTCAGATTAGAAAACTAGACACACACCATGACTAGAATCTATATGACATCCTGTCGTCAGTCACTTCATTTGGACAAAGTCCATGATTTGTGAGTCCGTAACTTGCGATGCACACAACGTGGATCCAGCTTTGACAACCGGGTTCAGAATGACAAGTGTAGCACAAACCAAACTGAATGCGGTTAAATAAGGAAACAAGTTGGCAAGTTTCAAGCAACATGTATTGTTAATTTTGAACAAAAGCAAACCATTATACATAGTTGATATAAAGGTCTGATTATAGTTTACCCTACTATGGCAAGTATCGGATCCAGGAATGCTATCTTCAAGAGACCACAAACCAATAACAGTTATTACCTGCCAACCGCTTACTGACCGACATGAACTTAATCCGTATATATCCATCACCTATTAAAATGACAGCACTGTTCGTGTTGTTTAACAAATCTCGAAAACACTTTGGATTGTTGAAGATGTGTCCTCACATATTAGTTGGTATGAAAGTTGGTTACTTCAAGAAAGAAATAGCAGATTATGCAAAACGCCCTTACCATGAGGGTACTTGCACTCCTGACTCACTTCGACACCATACACTAGTCCACGTAAAATGTGTGATTCACTGACTAACACTGTTTGTCACATGTCATTCTAAATGTTAGAGCACAATATCGCCATTAACTTCTGTTGATGACATGTTATTCGTTAATTCTTGTAAGTATTATGTGGTACTTACAAGCTTCGACTCGTTAAAATAGGAGTAAAGGAAAGAATTTTTGTGTTCCTAAGGTTACTTGAAAAGTTCAAACGAGGAAGAGATGGCTTTGGAAGTTAAGGTGAAGTGAAAAGTTCACAGCTTGCATTTACCTAAAGCAAATTCGTTAGTACGCCACCAAACGATATACACTTACAAGTTGGAGTTTTTGACCTGTGACTGTAATACATAATTCCAGGAGTATTGTTTTCACTTTTCTATCTTCCGTGACTGTTACTCAGGAGAATTCGAGAAGTTACAAAAACCTGGTGCTACGACACGGTTCAAAAATGTGCCTACCAGAGCTTCAGGAATACGGACTTTTAGGTTCAGCCCGTACGAAGTGGATCCTGTATTCGGCGAAGAGAAAAAAGCGTGACATCAAATAAGTGTAAACATCACGTATTCTATCATCTTGAGAAATTCCTCATTAGAACAGGGATAAAAGAGAAAGCTTGTTGATATAAGAGCCAATGAAGAACTCTACTCATCATGGTTTGCATAAAAACAGTAAGCTTGAACTCACATCATCAGGGGGTATTCTCGAAATCTCTTAAAATCATACTGTTTTTGGTCCTCGTAAGTACACTTTCTTTCTGTTTGGAATTCTCTATGAGCCTCTCTATTAAACCGTGCAATTTCTATCGCAGTATACAACGTAACATTGTCATGAATCATAGTGTGAGCTTATGCTACTTAAATGGCGCAGGTTTTGCAAAAATCTGTTCGTCTAAATGTGTAATCACGGGGGTCAATTTAAGCAAACAGATTATCTTTCAATTTGGGAACCGAACTCGTTATCGACAATCACTCAAAATAAACCGAAGATTGAACAGTTGTCACAGCTGTACTATGCAAGCCGGTAGGCATATCCCACACCTGCAATACGGACGAAATCACACTCTTGATGGACGAAATGCTGATAGCAGTAATCGATTGCGCACACCTCCATCCGCTAAGGCTATTGTAACTCACTCAAGAGAAAGCGTACCCTCAGTTTGGCGAAACGATACAGTGCAACCACTCATCAGGTTAAATGATATGAGTCATACTTGTGGACTGCAGCACGTAAGCTACACAATGAGGGCACTGCGGGCCCGAGTCTTGAAGTAAATGCTGAACTGACTTCTGACAATGAAAAATGGAGAAAATGACAGTTAAACAACAAAGCACTGGCGTGAACCTAACACCACAACCGACTCCTTAAAACCTTTCCATGTTGTCTGCCAGACTGTAACCAAAGCTACTCCGGTTTTTGCCGAGGCATTAACAGTGCATCTTATGCTGCCTTTGTGTTTTGTTCAAAAGCAGTTGGCAGTGAAACTGATACTGCCTTGGTAACTTGCCATTCAGAGAGTGAGTGGTGATTTCATTATTTTTTCCCTCTTCTTTTCAGCGTCAAATTTCGGTGATATTTTTTTCAGTGGAAACTGCGTGCACTTTGCTCTCACGTTTAGCTTACCTGTGTGAACCAAACGGGTGTTGATTGATTACGTTCTGTTCACCTGATTTGTTGGTCGATTGGTTTACATGTGAAACTTGAACCACCTACGCCTCCGCCTATCATCAGTCCTTTCCCTAATGTTTGCCTCTCTACTTCATTTCTGTGTTTATTACTCAAAATTTTCAAGCATCTCACACATCCACCTAGACCAAGTTATCAAGGTTGATTAGGCAAATCCTACCGCGTTGCTTGTACGTACTCATTAGTTCACCCACTAGGTTATCATTTCGTGTACGCAGATGACGTGAATGAACGAAACACTGTTTGAATGTAGATAAACATTTCTTCGTTATTGCCAGTTAGTACGGATTTCTGTTCACTTAACATCATTCGTGATTTTTTGCAGCCTCCACATTCCTACAGACTTTCCAGTTGGCTGTTTTTGAAAAAAGGAGGACGGTGATTTGAAAATCGCAGTTATCGGCGACATCCGGATGGCCAAGAACATACTAATCCCTTAAGAAACGAAAAGTGAATTCTCGTGAAACGTCCTCACGAGCATGCTGGGTGTTTTACAAACCGATGCAACTGTTTAATTGTGTGTGCATTTGTGGGACTGCTATTCTGGTTACATTGTGTTTTCCGGCAAAAGCGCTATCTCTGACCGAATGTCTTTGACAAACAAAAGGTAACCGCTACCCCAAAGTAGTAGTATGAGAATACCCATGATAAGCCAAGATTGTTCTAACACTGCCACACTTTGGGTGTCATGTGATTCGCGTACACTACCAGTTTTTTCAATGAATTTGATTTGCTAGTAAAAAATTTTCAACTTTCATCATAGACTTTTTCTTGACATGTTCTCCAGACCTTCCATAGATGAAAAAAACCAACCAGTAAAAGAGAATCGAAATAGAGAATTATTTGTTTCGAAAACACCGTGACAGACTTAGAAATAACAGAGCTTATTTAGTAGTTAGAAGTAGTTATTTTGCGATGATTTTCTAATGCAGTTCCACAATGAGATTTTACCAGGTAAGCCAAAAAAGGGAACCACCGGCAGCTTGGAGACAGCATACAGTACAATACTGTACAATACCCTCTCATAAAGACCACTGCTCTAAAATGATCACTGTTGCACAAATTCTGGAAGGAGCATACTGAAATTGAGAACTATTCTCCTGAATCTCTGCAGTAACTCCGTTCCTAGTGTACTATCTCCTTTGACGACAACCAAAACTACAGCGGTTGTCATCACGTCTGCTATGGAATTTCAAGCTTTTTCGTTTTGCTATCAGGTTCGTAGAACCGAAGGATCGTAGTTCCACTTTAGGTCCTCTGGAACCGCTAGTGAATAACAGAGATGTGTGCCATCTCAAGACTGAACGCACTGAAGCAAATCACAAGCACTAGACAATTCAACATGCCTACCTTATAATTTCTTCTCGTCCCTCGCAAGCATCCGCTCGGTCTTTGTCATTCCCCTTGACGGTGGACATTCGGTGGGTCACGAGTTTCATCTTGCCAGGAAGGTCCTCCGTGATCCACTTGTCTCAGTTAATCTGAATAACGTGAACATCGAATATGTCTATGCCGATTCGGTAGTCAATTGTCCACCCACGGGTGCAGACGTAATGTTATCGGAGAAGTATATGTCGCAGATTTAATCAGCGATAATGAGGTCGGTTACTATTGAATCTTAGTACGTCATAATTTCTCAAGGAAGCGGTAAGTCAGGTCGAACTGGTGGATTATACTTGACGGTGTATAAGAAGAAAGGGTGTAGGTCATTTTTGGAGGTCAAAGTTCCCTTCGATCGACCCTGCATCTCTCTTCTTCGTGGCCCCGTCTACATACGCGCTTGTTATTCTCACAACCCGTTCCTCAAAGTGCCAATTCCTCCAGCTCACTTCCCTCAGTCAGTGAATCTCATTCACCTACCGACGCACCCCATGTTATGGAAAATAATGTGTAGCGATCAAGCTCGTTTTCAGTGATTTATCCTCAGGCAAATACATCGCATTTATGTCACACATTTTATAAGGGAATCGTCAGTGAAATGAACGGAGAACGAGTGGATAATGAGGTCAATCAGTTTGATATCACACTGCAATCAAGTACACACCTGAAAAAGTCTTGGATTGGCCAAGGCAAATCCAAAGCCAGAACGAAACGTTTCCGTAGACAGAATCCTACTCCTCACACCTCACGGCTGGATGGCCTTCACTCGGTAGACGGGGCGAAATGCGACCATTATGCTGACAGCGTGATTCGAATCCATCAGGTGTGTGCTGCTGACATATTTCGTTGTTCCACTGTTGAGCCAAGCTGGGTGGTGTTCCCGGATCCGTTCCGATAATCGTCTAGTCATGCGGTCAGCATAACTTGTCCCACAGGAACAGATAAATGGGTATACACAAAACGAGGCCGATGAAATAGGCACTTTATCTTTTAAGCGTGGAAACAAAACTGGATTGGACGTAAAGTGGGCTCGTAATTTAGCGACATAAAATGTTCTATCAAGTGCACTCGTGAGCCTACATGTAGCAGTTTCGTCTAGACTATCGTGCTTGAATGGTAATCCGATATGCACCGTTTTCTGTTCTACTATCTGCAGCTGGTCTCTTTCAATTCGCTTTTGCATGGTCCCATTTATGAACCTTTACTGGCAACCATTCTGTGTAAATATTGTGCGTGTGAATGCTAGTTCTTCCATAATTGTACCCTCTTTGCAAATTCTTAAATCTATGCCCGTCAAACAGTTGATTAGATTTCTTTTCGAGGAGACTGATACGAAACTATTGAAGTGAGTGTATTGACCATTCCAAGTATCTTTTTTGTGTGCCACACGCTGAATTGAGCCATCAGTGCGGTGACGTAAACGTACATCCAAAAAGCCTAATTGGCTATTCATTCAGGTCTCCAACGAAAATTGCGAATTATGGTGCGGGGAGTTGAATGTGGCCAATATATCAGTTGGATCTAAGTCACTATCGAGTAAGCATAAGATGTCATCAACGTACCTCATAAAAATTGAATTGGCGAATCGTTGAACTCAGCTGTTCGTTTTCCAATTTCACCATGAAAGTGTCTGCAAACAGTGGTTCCAACGGCAATCCCATTGCGAAACCCTCTTTATTTCGACAAATTCCTCTATTGAACTTTAAGTGCATAAATAAAGTAAGTATTTGAGTTTGGCTAATGATATCTGAATATCTGTCGCTGTTCTCGATGTAATGTCTACTTTAACGGGACGTTGGTAAACACTGTTATCTGTCCGCCTCATCCTACTTACCCCTGTGAATACAGTCTACCTACGGTCCACCATGAAACTGTTACGAGCTAATCAATCTGCCCGAAGGCCGGGTATGGAGACACACATCAGATCGACTTGATCGCATTTGGTCGGTTCGCCATTGTTTGTCGATCTCTTGTGCTTGTACTTGTCGTGCCTTTTGGACCCTTGAAGACCTATTGCGGTCAAACATTGTATGTTAACCCCCGAACTCGTATTATTTATGTCAACAGTGCCATTTTTTCAGCGGCTTGATTTGGTTCTGATATTTGACGTTGTTGGTTGTACGTGCGCTGCTCAAAGTTCTTCAGGAGAACATACAGAGGGATTTTCGCTTTAGCACAGTCTGTATAATTTAACACACCAAAGCCAGCCTAACACAGTTATCATGTAATTTAAAGTGCGGAAAATGCGGTGCCGTAACAAAGTACACCACCATCTAGAGCGAAAAGATGAGTTTATACTTCACAACACCTAGTTGCATGATAAAGTCTTACTTGCCAAATACATTGACTGACATTACGTCTCTATGTACAAGAGCTCCAACTGTCAGTCACTACCGTCATTAGGTCATCGTGAAATCGTAACAAGTCAAATGTGTACCCAAAGCTTCTCTGAAGTCCTCAAGTTAGTCATGCCGAACAGACGTTACCAAATGATCAGTATCCATCTGTCTGTTCCGTCAGTTGCTCATAGAAATTTTGAAGCCCGGACAATCCATAGTTTTGTGAACTGTCTGACGGATTCTGTCATTCCTTTCCTGTGTCCTACTGCATGTAGGTGCCCTTCTATCAAACACCCCAGTTGCCACTGCTGTACACAATACAGTCTGTGCACTCCTAGACCGAATAACATAATTCTTGCGTGCGGCCAGGCTGGTCACATGTCCCAAAACGACAGCAGCAAGTCAGAAGTCTCTGCCGAAATTAGCGATGTGTATTACGGTTCAGTCTCTTTTTCCACTTGTTGCATCACTTGGTCGTCTGCATCAAAGAGAGACTGTGAGGCTGCAAATTCCCGTAACATTAAAGTGCGTCACTCTAATTGTCTGATCATTATAAGGCTGTAATCAGGCCTATTGCAAATTACAGAGAGGTAGACCGGTACTTTGGCCTTATTACTTCATGGTGGGTCACTAAGATACTATAGATGGGGTTTTTAACAAAACTACTGAGCAAAAGTGATCAAAATGACGAGGCGGTTATCCTCATGTTGAGAAGACACTACATATTTCCTTCACTGATTCACCTACCGTCATCCTGAAGCTAAATGATAAGGTACAGGCCTATAACTCATCCACGGTAAGTTGCTTATCCGTTACTACGTGTTCAAGAAAACCGTCTCAACCTGACAGCCACGCATTTGACGACAAGAATTACCGAGAATCATTAGGTGCGCATCAGTACTGTCGAACGAAGTTAGGTAACTTGCGCAAATATGAGTCATCGCAGCAAGGGCCATCGCCATGTAATTGAACAGTGATTTTTCCGTCTTCTGTAGAATAACGCCAAATCGCTCACAGTTTGTTCGCAACCAAACATTGCTGACTGCAAGGGTCGTCACGATGTAATAGCATTGTATGGTATAAAACCTCAGCTGCTTTGAACACTAATTAACTAACTCAATCGAAACAAAATCGGTTTTCCATCTGATTCTACCGATTTGAAATAATTGGAGTGGGCGTATGCATCCTATTAATACCGTTCTGAATGTAATAGCGTGAGGTGACCACCGTAAACATATCTGCAACATTTTTCGATTAGTAACAAGGTGAGAATTTCCCAGACACGTACTTGTTGGGCTATGATCTGTCAGACTTTACTATGTCAGAAAGCCTGGTGCTGAACAGGCGCCTACCACAAGCTCAAGTCCAATTTACCAAACACTAATATATTTTGAAGAACATGGCCAGTGTGCACGCCAACTTGGTCACAATAGATTTTCTTGTACTGATCATTTTCTGTCTATTGAAAGCCCTCTTCTTAATATTGGATAGAAAATGTTGATGTGACCTTTAGGCACATTTGCGTTATACATGTCCTCGTGGTCGCACACTGACACATTTTTGACACATTTTTGTCCATGTCTGCACCAATAACTGCTTTGACATATATATATATATATACATATATATATATACATTTGTGATGTCTTCCCCCACACAGGGAACTCCAATATGACCTCGAAAAACAGTCGTGTTCTTTCATTGTGCACCCGACACGGCTGGCAAGTCCGGCTCACCCGACACAGCTTTGGTCCGTCTCACACCAACCAACCCCAAAGAACACATTATCCCGCTCATGGTTTGCGATTGTCATCAGTCATGAACACTGTCAAATCTAAAAGTCATCTAACTCCTTCAGACGTGTTCACGTTACAAGAGGTTTGAAACGAAGATGGCAACACAGCGTTCCTTGATTAAGGTCCACGGGCTAAGCGATACACGGTCACACCGAACGGATTTCGTCTCCGAAGCTTGTACAGCTTCACGCAGCAAAGGAATTACAAGTCAGAGTTTGTTCTCACGTCAACCCATCCCTCGATCACACTCCGCCACTCTCCACATGATCAACCAGTGACTCACAATAATTATCGCCACTGTACTATCAGGATTTTGGTAAGTCCAAACACCTTGTTATCTAGCTTGTTATTTGCTTATATTTGGCACACTGCTATTTACATGTTATATCTTTATGCATTTTTATTGACGTCAGCCAAATACACTACATTTGATCTAATTCCCAAAATTCCACACAATGTGGAAAACACTGATCAGTCCGTTTGATGCCATCATGTGATCTGACTTAAGTGAGGTGTCCCAAGCACAGGTGAATGATTAGGCTGAAAAAGAGGGCCAGTCGGTTCGTTTACATTAAGTGAGCGGGTAGTCGAACCTTATCCGTAAGAGGTTGCAGATGTGTCCAATGCAAAGTTAGTGAACCGACAGTTTACACGTTTGCCTCGCATTCACAAGAGTCAGGGTAAAAAGTTACTGGTTGGACGGGGATAGGCGCCAGTGATGAGTGCTAGCTTATACATCTGCTGGTTAATAATCTATTCACCGACGTAGTAGGGTTGCATATAGTAAATCTTGATTAGAAACTACACAGGGGCCTGAGTGAGATATTCGGGAAATTTTCTGAAAAGATCAAATCAAACAAAAGAAATCGCCTACGTAAAGCGCAGTAAATCGCAGTGTGTTGCCGTGTCGTTGACGTTATTTTAGTTTTTGCTCGTGTAATGTGTGTGCATGGCTTACTGGGCTTTGGTGCTCATGCTTGTTCGGGTTACTTCATTTACAGAACTGTTGCTGGAACCTCTGTTTCAGAAGAACGCTATCTTCTGGTGTCCCCGTGTTGCCCAACTTTGGCCTACGAGTGTAACGGACAATCAGACTAAAAACTGATGGCTTGTAAACTACACGTATATTCCTACATGATTAGGGTCCTCCTCTGTTTTGAATATGCCAGTGAACGCTTCATGTCAAACTTCCAATGATGACATTTTGAGAGATTGTGTAGAGTTCACCTAGCCTGTGCTTCACCACGTTAAACCATTCAATCGGACTCACTGGCACAGTTCGAGACCGTTTTCAGTAGGATGATTCTACATGTTACAATGCACACCACGGTGCTAAAATTGTGTCTAAGAATTTGTCTACAATGTGGGCCACAGCGGCACTGTTCACCTTGAGCAAGCAGCGTAGATTTTTGATTCCAGTGCTTTAAGCCACGCAATTCAAGCACACGATCGACATCTAACCGATCCTGAATTGGAACAGAAACTGGACTTGTTTAATAGCGTTTTTGTGTATCTGAAGGTGTCTTGTGACAGAAATGTTTTGCAACCACTGCGATTTTGAATCAATTATTATTTGCACGGCTGTTACTCTTGCCGCGTATTTGTACTTTTGATGGAAGCCACCAAACGAGACACCTATGATTATACGAAGTATTTTTGTTCTCGGTGCTATAAACAGTTCAAACCCTGGAGAATTTAAATACCAGAGTTAGTCGTTTAATTTAAGGAATAATGTTACCACTCGTAAAACTAATTCGTTAGCTAACGACATCCAGATTATGCATTGCACAAAAGGTTTCTTGCGAACACATGCTCCTGCATTTTATCAGATACATACGACAGCCTGTTGGTCTACCTATGCGTGATATTTCATGTCGCAGAGCTTAGGAAATTTAAACATACGTAACTTCGATCACTACTTCACTTACATAGTCGAACATGTTTTAGGTAGACAAAGACATCGAGCATTAAACATCTCATCAGAAAAATGGTGTGACGAACAAGCTCGTTTTCGGTTATTCATCATCAGGCCAAATACATAACATTTATATGAAACAGAGTTGTCAGGGCGAAGCGAACAAAACAAATGGCAAGTTGAAGTGAGGTCAGACACGTCATAGGCACACACGGACACAACGTTTTGATACGATTATGTCACCATTATGACGTAACTGGAACCATGGCGTTTTTAATCAGTCGTGGTGTGGGTGTTTGGTCATGACAACTTTAACGCATTAAATATCTTGCTGATGAGTAGTCGGGGATTTGGTTTATTTTCAAGTTGACCATCACTCACATTTGATCGCAGCCTTTGCATTCAGATAGAATTTCCAGCCAGCCTCTTTCGAAAAGAAGTACTAGACTCGAGTTTCGCTCTCATTACAGCTCGTCAGGAGTGCATATCCTTGCCACGACCGGCACAAGAACTCTGGCCATGCATTTCATGAGGCGACCGTGTTGACCACTGCGCCACTGACCTCACATTAGGCACGACCGAACTATCAACTCTGAACGCTCAACCACTCTCGCTTGTGAGCAATGATCAGGTTGTCCGATCGTCTCGAGAGGAGATGCGGTAACTGTCCTGTTAACTCCAATCGATAACCCCGCGATTAGACTTCCGAGACAGGTCGAGGTCACTGAACTCATTAAACCCGCAAGGCGATATTTTAGATTAATGATGGGTAGTAGGAGATTTGGTTTGTTTTCACTTTGGCCATCACTCACATTTGATCGCAGCTTCCGCATTAAATCTCTGTTCAAAGTTTCTCATAGGTTTAATTTTCGGCTGGTAGTTCTGAATTACAATACGGGTAGAACATAACTGACTGCTGATATTCATGAAAGAATGATTCGCCACTGCATATTGTGCAATTCCTTCTCAGATTATGTTACGTGACTGGTTGCACTTAGGCTTCCATGATACTGGTAATCAATATAGTAAAGTGAAAAGTATGGTTAAACAGTCACTCCATAAAGACGACCGTGTGTAAATTTTTTGACGTGGGTCAAATCACAGTGAGGTTCCACACCGTTGTGATACCATCGTACATGACGGCTGGAAGGGAGCACAACGGTTTCGTGCACCGGTGTTTCTTAAATGTTTCATCGATCCCCTGAATCATTTGGTGGATTCCATATGAGACAGTGGGACGGGTGAGTAACAGAGTCCAAATGTGAAATTTCCGAGCTCCTAGTGTGGCTTCGTAGCTCAGCTGGTAGAACGCTTGCCGCGTTGAGGCATTCTGTGTCTGTCGCTGGTTCGAATCCAGCCGAAGCCCTGACTTTTCACAGTTGGGTCTCATCTAAAATCATAAATCTGCCATACTACTCATTAGTAATACAATTCTGAAGTGGATGATAAACGCCATGACGCAACGGACATTGGCAACAGAACGGCTGAGACGAAATCCGGCCTCATCAATCACAAAGCCCATCATGGAAACAGGTCACGTTGTTGACCAGACCAACTCGTCTCAAGTTCTGTTACGTAATAAGAACCCCAAATTACTCGCTTTCTCCGAGGCGAGGTTGATCAACACTCACTGTCCGTCTCTGTGTGGGCATGAACTTTTGACTCACGCAGTTTGTCTGCCTTAGAACTGACGACAGTCCTTGTTTCATGTAAACCCAATGGTTGAATGTGTTTTATTGTGTTGCTAACCGCACGTCCTATATATTCCAATGTTTTACGTTCGTGACTGAAGAGAGTATACGAAATGTTAATATCTCACGATGTATGTCTTATATCGCTATTGGAGAACTGGATCAAAGGAACTCAGTGTTTTAAATGGTTAATATTACCCAAATCATTACGTAACATGCCACTGTTAACATGGTTGAAACATTATTGCTTCGTTATGGGCACATCAGAGCAAAGTAAGCTAATTCATCGACTACGTCCGGTTTGTTTAAAACCCGGTGACAGCACAACTGGAGTGCTCAAAAACAAGTCCACACTGTGTTTGCTGGTGATTTTTGTTTGATGTGAACCAGTTCAGTCATTTTATTTGAGAAGTTGAACGGTCTGTGTCCTGTTTGGCGGCAACCTAATTTTAGAAATATCTTCAGACTGGTAGGTACAGTTGATATATGACAGCTGAGTTCTCTCATCCTGGCCATTTCGGATATTTACCTGCTACAGAAAATTAGTTAGAAACGAGAAGTCACAAAGACTGAAAACGTGTATTTCGGCATGTAATTTCGAGCAAACGAACAAGTATGTTAAAACGACTGCAAGACTTGGCGGACTAGCCGATGTGTTGTAAAAAGATGTATAGATAGGAATCGTAGTATGTGACGGAATAGTGTGTAAACACCGTCTTAAACGACAGTATATATAGGCAATCCGTAAAATATGTGGCTGCCAAATAATGCAAAACAAGAAGCTGCCAATAAGTACTACAGGGACGACAAAACTGGAGATTTTAAAAAAAATGCAGCAAAGCTGTTTATATGATATTGAAATTGAGGCTCCTAGGGCGTTTGTACAAATATCCTTGGTGCCTGTATCGAAGACGTTGACGGAGATCAGCACGTTGCTGATGTTCATCCACTGCGCGTTCTTCCTCTTCGGAAGGCGTGTTTACTCCGGGATTATTCCAGGCTGTTAAGAATCGGTTTCTTGCTTGGCTGTCTGGAGTACCCGAGTGTCGGCATGACGTAAGCCCCTAACAAAACCAGGACAGGTCTTGTTCAGCAACATTCACCAGTTCCACGAGGTCAACATATCGATCAAACAGACGAAAGGTATATTCTCGGCAAACGAATTTGAATTTATGATTCGTCTTTGGACCTAATGAGTCTGGAATGAACGCGAAAAGATTCCCACTCTTGGTTGCTCTGAGTGTCTAGGAAACAGAGTAGTTTACGATCGATGCTGAATTGTGCGCAGTATTTACCTGTCTTTATCCCAATTGTCCATTAAAGTCTAGTCATTGTTTACGGGACGAATGACGGACGATTGGATGTATGCTGTTGCAGTTTTCGTTACAGAAGCATACTTAGTTGAACCTAGACGTTATGGAGTTGGATTCGTGTTCATGCCGGAGCGGTGAGGCTTCCCAGTAATGTACGTCTTCAGATTACTAAATGAAACTCGTGTGAGATGTTTTCAGACGCAAAAGAAAGCCTTGTCCGAAAACTTCACACATAGTGTAGCGAGAAGGCGTCCAATAAAGCACAATCTTTATTGTCCAAATCGCCAGTCACATGCAACGCGCGCTCTCTTTTATGAGTCATAATTCCAACCCGCAACACCCCCCCGTTTCCGTTCACACGTCGTGTGCACTTCTGACCGGTTTACGTGTGTGATCGGCGCCTTCTATTGGAGGGTTTTCCGCTTGCCATTCCTCGTCTGGTTGTCCATTTTCGTTGCGCGATCGCTCGTCCGGCTGCTCGTTCTGTCCGCCATCCACCCAATGTTGGCCTTGACCGTATTCCAACATCGTGTCGAGATGTTCCTCTAAATGTTGGAAAAACCACGTCTCCGATCTGACCGTCTGTCGTATTTCGCCTGCCCTGCCTCGCCCGTTGGTTCGATCCAGTCGAGCGATGACTCATCCGGTCGTGCACGTTGTTCTTGATCCGATCGCAGCAGGTTTTCGAACGTACCTCCCTCCCACGTTGAGGTATTCGGCCGAGCGTTCGAAAACTCGCACCTCCGACCTGACAATCCACCACATTATGTTCACATGAGTGCTTTTCATCGCTCGTAACCATCAGACTGTACACTACCGTTTTCCTTCAGAAGACTGACCTCTTCATCTGTGGTTGAACCCCTTCAGCAATGATGAATTACGTCAGCAGTTTTTTGCCGAAATACTGTCCATCATTCGTACAATTAAATTGTTCAAGTAAACAGTCTGTTCCGCATTCCAGATTTACTCCTGATGAAGGTACCCGATAGTGACTAAGAAAATCAGATTGCCTATTATGCAGAGTGATAATGCCTTTCCATATGTTCACCTCTGACAAAATAAGCCGGCTTCTTCGATAGGTAAACATCTGCTGATGACCAGTCCTACGGTCGATCAGACAAACGTTTGCTATGTTTCAGCCTGTCACCACGGGCCCCGCATCCTGACATCACTTCAAGCGCTACTGGTCACGCGCAACAAGGCGATCCCTTAGGAACAAATGTTATCAAATTGGAATTTTCACCTGCCACGGTTTTGATCAATGACAGACTGATGTATGAAAGATTCTGAGTAATGTGCCTAATTCGTATAACTAATTTGTTTCGTCGTTGTAACATCTGGTGGGAACGGACAAAAGGTTATCAGTGCCTTACAGATTATGTCTTTTAGTTTCGTTATTCTAAGTGGTAACTCGAGAAGGATAAATTTTATTTTTGTACCCAACGGTATTATCAGATTGTGTTGTCAGCGCTCAGGGAGAAATGGCAGTGTCATATGTGGGAGAAAAACTCCGTTTTTCATAAGTCCAGTAGGTGCTACTTATATGACCGGATGACGGGTTTAGCTGGATCGTACCCTCAAGGAACATAGCTTTGGAAAATGAAAGTTCTCTTAACGTAGATGTGCTGTTGGACGGAGATCGCAGTTCATGGTAAGAACGCGTTGTGCATAAACTATCAACAAATACAGGAGGACAGTAACACACAGAATATGTTTATACAAAAATATACTATTGTAGTTTCGACAGACATGAGTTCCCCAAGGTCTGTATGATTATCCTCCTCAAGAGCGCGGGAACAGAAGAAACGTTAATGGAGGATGGGGTGCACACTGGCTTCAAACAAGTGGCGAGGGCTGTGTAGTTACATTAGACCAAACGAACAAAAATAATGTAAGAGGCAGCATGAACAGGCAATAAACTGTTCAGTTTATTCATAGACATATGTTAAGTGGCACAAAATTAGACAATTCACACACAGTAGAGAAGATGTCTGTTTATATTTCATTGCCTTTCAAGGTCGACAATGCCTCCAAGAATATAAGCAACAAACTTAACATAGCCCTAAGTAAGACCTATTTTGCTGCAAAACTGCTAGTCCAGTTTAGCTCCATACCGATTTTGCGTCCTCAGTTGGAAGATGTATTGCCTGTTCATGCTGCTGCGTCTTACTCTGTATAACCTTTTGTTTGTTCCTGTGGAACGAGCTCTGTAGGCCGCACGGCACGGCGACTATCTAAACGCATTCGGGAGCATCATCCGGCGTGGCTAACTCGGGGCTTGTCAAAATCTTGCTTGTCTTCTATCGCTGCACACCTCATGGAGTCCGACCACTCAATCGACCTCAATGACTCATTTCGTCTTATCTATCGCGCACCGAGTTTACAATCGAAACATCAAAGAGCGCTTACTGGCAGTCGCGGAAGCCATAGCCATCTGTTTACTCCCCTCCACTATGTATTCAAAAACGTTTCGTAAAAATAATGTACATTGGAAGAAAAAAATGGAGTTGAGTAATCTATAGAAGTCCCTCCATAGCACTGAGGGATAGCAAACGTTCATTAATGAAACGGAAAAATAAGGCGTGAGTTTGCTATGCCTTTTGAAAATCGCTGGCCGTCTAACAGTTTGACCTGAGCGGGTGCGAGTAAGAACAGCTGGAGGTTCAAGAGAGATGCTGGACAGTTTGTTCATTGTATGTGAGTTCATTGAACCCTAGGTCAATAGCGGAAGTATTGGTTACGGGGAGTCAACAGAACCTCGGTGAGACCTAACATGTTCATATTGCTTGTGCAATACGATACATTAACATTACTAAAAGAAAATGCCGGGTAATTTCCGATGGCACACAAATGTCTGGTGCGTGGTCACTGAAAGGGAGTTTTAACGGCATAAGCGTGGATGAAGTGAAATCACAGAGGTCCATATATGAGTGCTTCACTTCCAGTCCGGGGCTTAATCTGTTCGACATATATTTGATGCCTCCGGTGGACTGCTTCAATCGGTGAAGTATGTAACGCATCAAAATCAATATTATCAGTATTTGGTTGATAAGGTACTTTTCAAGCAGGACGCATTATTTCACCGTAAAATAATTCAACGGTTGAACAACCATTGTTATCCTTGATGGTCAAAGGAATTTCCAGCGTCCTAATAGGTAAGTGATCGGCCAATTTTTAGGATTTTGTTGGGCAATCAAACTGACCTTCACCTGATGATGGAAGCATCCAACCAGATAATGTGAAGCAGGAAATACCGTCGATTTGATGTGATGGGCTCCGATAAGGATGTCGAATTAGCAGGATGGAGTGAACTGAAACTGTGTGCCTCTATCCGTAATTGCAGTTGTTGGGTCATCTTGGTGAATAACTAATCCTTCCGATCTTTTCTTCACTCGTATTAAGAAGAAATTTGTCACCGGGCACCTGGTGCAACCACCCGCAAACGTTTCAACATACGAGTAACCTACTGAGTGCAGCGAAAGTTCGGCGATTTTAATGTGAACAAGACTAAAACGTACAGTTCATAAACAAGTGGAAGGTTTTTTGGACGGAGTTGGCTGCTCTGATAATCCGTGCATGATCTTGTACATATTGGAGCATCCCTGTTCATAGTCTACCAGAGAGTGTATTCTGAAATCTGCTTGCTGAGACATACAATGAAGGCGGTTAAATAGGGCTACTGATACGAGTGGACATGGAGTGACAACCGTGGTATTACAAACGGACATGCCTTCTAAGTTCGCTGGAGGTACCTCTCGAGGTTTGAATCAGAAGGATGCCGGACACTGTTGTCCTTTGGATCGTTGTATTATGCATACGAGGGTTAACGAGGAGTCAATGGTCGGGTGTTTATTCCGTGCGATCTGTCGTACATCGGTCGTAGCATGCGAAATTTAGTCCCACTCCCGAAGTTTCCCTGAGTTTAGCGATCTACCCTAGCGTATAACTGGTTAACAGAACAAGGCCAGGTCCTTCCGGGAGATGATGGAAGTGTTTTATAGCAAGGCAACAACTCGCATCTAAATGTGTTGTGCGGCATCCTCGCTGTCTGAACCTTGCTAGAGAATATAGATAAAAGCTGGATATCGCTGTTACTGCTCTTCCGCAGGACACAACTCACTACCGTCCAGAATGTATGATTTTTTCAACTTGGTCGTTGAACATAAGTAAGCACTTATGTGAAGCAATTCGGTTACCTGATTTGGCGCGAATTTCCCGCAGGAAAACCGCATTAACTTGTGGGAAAAACACTACACAGTGTGATTACAATTCTACATTATGGACAGCATTATGGGTAATTAGATTATTTTGGACTGAGTATAATTCACTCCTGATGGCGGCTTTTCCACGCGACTTGGCCTATCAGCTAGTCCAATTTGAAAGGGAGCGCTAGACGCTAATTTCACTGATGTTGTAACTCATCGTCAGTGTATACGTTTTTAGGATCGAAATTACGATCCTGCTCCTCGTGCTTGTGAGACCTGTGTTTCTAGTTTCACACTGTACTAATCAAAGCGTTCGAAAACCTATCAGAGATATCATCTGTGCCAATGTGCGTCCTGATTCACGACCCAAGTGTCACTGATGTGGACCAGCCCAAAGTCCAGATAACGAGAATCCCAACCTATAGATCGTTGAAAATTCGGAATTGTGCTTTTTAAACCAACTTGGATGCGGGCAAACTCCTAAAGTTTAAACGTCTGAGGTCTTTTCCGCCACTCCGTCTACAATCACCGGGAATTTGTAGCACGCCCGAATCGAGGCAAAGTTCTAGAAGCATTGTGTTCCAATGGAACGTTATGAATATGTGTATCTTTTAGAGACGGGATGTTGCACAGAGTTTGATTAATACCTTATGGATGCCAGTGAAATAGTGAGTTCTTGGATGTCAAATTGAAGGATGTGACCCATATACTACCGTAAGTTGCATGTGTCGAGTTGCAGAAGATGCACAAATTCTGACAGGGTGATACCCTAGTTACGATGAGATGAAAAACTTAATATCTTATTTGTGGTTGAATAGTTGGCTGATCACTAAATCACGGCAATTGTCTAGGCAGTGCTGTGAGTGTATTCTTTGACAGAACCGAACACAGTCCGATAGAATTGATTAATAGTTCCTTACCACGCATAATCAGAGTGATACCAGTATGCAGAAAATTTCTAACTCTTACTTGCAACAGCTAACCAAGTGAAATGAAGTGATCATTTCAGGTAGTCGAGTAATCTAAGTCTGTTGCTGTGAATTTACAAGAGAGTTTCCCCTAGATCGAAGGCAGTGGTAGTTAGTTTTTCCCCACATAACGGTGCAGCTTACAGCGTGTGGATTATACAGTGTCGGTTTTACTTCGTACTTTTCAACAGTAGATGTATTGACATTAATCTCCGTATCCAAATCAAGAAGAATATTGGGAGAGGGGAGTTAACAGCCGAACTTGTAAAACGTTGGACCCGGCAGGGGGGGCGTTAAACATTGCCAGTACTTCAGCCTGACCTTGGCGTTCCTCTGTAGCAACTGGTCTTTTTTGCAAGAACATGTTCTGCTAAAACTTCACGTTTGAGGGCCAGAACGCCTACGATAACGGCCGAGTTTGTCAATCGAATAGTCCACGCGACCGACTATTAGGGTAGGACAAAACAGTTTTGCTCTAACTAGCTAAATAAGCATGCCGAGCCGTGGTAACATTTCTAAAAACAGAATGCAGTTCTGCCTGTAAGTTGGAGTTTGAGGATCCATGACGTACATGATTTAAACACTGCTAGTCCGATCGTTATCACGCACCAGGTCATCAAGTTGTCCTAAATTGTTTGAAAGTCTCTTGGTCTAAAGTTATAAGGAATTTTGGGGATTGATACTAGCAGACATAATTAATGAAAACGTGCTGTCTATTTATTAACTGAAGACCAAAGATGTGCCTGATAGGAGCAAAAGACTAAAATACAATATAACGTTGCTTTTGTAACTAGCGTCTGACGGTAAAAGTACGGGGACTCAACAACACTTTGTTGATTCGAGGGAGCATGATAAATCCAACCGGTGCGAGACTTGAAAGTTCTGATCGAAGGGCAAGGTGAACTGTCAAGTTCTGGTAGATTTGAATCTTCAAAGTCATTAGAATAGGCAGCAAATTCCGGTCAACTTACTACATGAAGGCAAGGCTCACTGGTATACAAGCTACCTGCTCCAACATGGTAGGTTTGAACAGATACCACGTACATACACTAAATGACCTCTACTCGAGGGTGTCCGAGGTGTTAACGGTCCCAATCTTTACAGTGCAACTTCCGGTCCAAGTTATGTGGAACTGGTTCAGACATGAGACCGATAAAAACGGATTGCAGTTTTGTGCCGCTGAAATGGATCCTGATTTGAGAGTACTGGCTGTAGACACTCGCGGAAAGCACTGGTATGTCCTTGTTTTTGTTAGTGTTGGTCCATAAAACGCTGCTTAATGGCCAGTCGGTTAAGGATAGATTGCTAAAAAATTACATTGCTTAAGCTTGGGGTTTAATTACTTTCAAGGTAGGTATGGGAAAGCATGCAGCTTAGAAACATATTAATCGGTAACACTAGTTTGTACTTGATCGTCATTCGTAGTTTTTTTGATCCTGAATTACAAATAGCCCCATTTATGCGCGCTGTAAAGTGTTAAAACTTCGATTCCACTTGAGATGAAGTTGAGAAACTCAAAGACTCATTAATTTTCCGATAGATTGGTTTTGGATTGCATGAATTCATATGTTACGTCGACCAAGTACACTCATCAAGTGGGAAAGCTTGTTTTCAATCTTTCGACCTCTTCTTAGATGTTACTGTTTATGTCCCAGCGGTCATATAACACATACAACGGTCATCAGTGTTTTAGGTGATAGTGAAACTCAACGCTACTACGGAATTACTAGATGCCTGGCGAGCTCCAACGTGGGCGCATCTCGAGCGTAACACTTCTTTTCATAGGAGCCTGACTGAAAAGCCCATGGGATCAAAATAGTTGCGACCAGTTGAGTGAAGTTCGGTTTATTTAACAAACCGACATCTATCATTTGCCATTAATCAAAATATTGCCCAAAACGTTGGCAAGTTCTCTAACTTCGACTTACACTAAAGCACTAGTCATGTGGTCATTGACTGGAACTAGTAAGAAAGTTACTGTTTCTCCCCGAGTCAACTGGGGAATCTGAGCGTTAGCGGCAAAGGAATGTGGCTGAGTGTTTACACATGATGATTCCTTAATACCTGATGTGACGTCAATCGCGCAGTGATCGACTCGACTGCCTCATAAGAGCAAGGATGGAGTTCTAATCCCGGTCATGACAAGGAGGTACACGAATGGCAAGCCCTAACCAGAACGAAACTGGAATCTTGTGCTTCTTTCAAAAGGAGCTTGTCAAAAAGTCTATGGAAATGAAAAAGCTGCGATCAGTAGTGGGTGAAATTCGGTTTACATATTAAGCCAAAATCTTGTAATACTCGCCGGTAATTTAATCCCTTATCAATTCTCTTGATATGGTCTTCAGCATTTTAAAAACGATTAACGAATTTTTACATTGAAACTGCTGACAAATGATGACTGAAAAAGACCATTTGTGGTTAGTAGGGTGTTTGACTGGTACAAATCTGGCATCACCCAAAATGGATCGTGATCTTCACGTTCGCATTGATGCTTCAGCCGGATTGTTTCAAATAATTGTCGTGTTCCCGTTCTAGTGGAAGCTGGTTTCGTTTACTAGCCGACAGAATCGCGTAACACACGGTTCTACAGCCTACTTGATTGATGCAAAGATGGAATAACAGTCAGGCCTATGTTCATAAATGCTGTGCGACAGACAGTAGATTTTTAAAGGCCAGTTAAGAAAGTTACAGCTGAATACAGCTCAGGACATGTATTGGAATTCTTGAACTCTATCTCGAACCTCAGTCTGGATAGGAACGATACGTAAACTGACAATGTATCTTCGCTGTTTTTAATCTTTTTTCCCAGCCAGACCCGTTAATTTTCAATGAAATTGCAGCAAAAAGAGCCGTCGTTTCATCGGACCCATAGGAAAACCCAAATACTTTTACTGTTCTACAGGGGCGACAACAAATTTCTGATAAAGAGTGTACCATATCGTTAGTGTGATAAGGCTGATATGAATTAACTGGTAGGTCCAACGCTTGCTAACCCCTTTCGGTGACGTTCTTTAAAAGAAAAAGCTGAATTAATTTTTGAGGAAATGGGCTTTTATTAAAGATGGGTAGACGCTGTCTTCTTCTTGGTTGATCGGCTGGAAGACCATAAGAAACTGTTGTTAATATGTTTTTAGGTTCACATAGGCTGTAACTTCATGTTAAGAGGGGAATAAATAAGCGAATGTAACTCATAGTGTTAATAACAATGCCTGGGTCAGATAGGTCACGCACAGCGAATTGTGTGTAGGAATGAACTTGAAGTGGCCCACAGTTACGTTTTAGTACGTATGTGCCAATCAGTTTCAAACGTTGCCTTGTCCATTGTCTGATGAACAACACAAAGGAGATTTTTACGGATGATACAGTGAAGTTATGAATAATTACGTTAAGCGGGATTCCTCGTGGTACTGTCCATTCTAGAAAATCGGTCGACGGTAATAGTTAAGAGAGAAAACTGCAACGCTTGGTGAACTATTGGTGAGAAGAAGTCAACGTAACCCAAACATTCAGAGAAAACGTAACAGTATGGTTGGTAATACACCAAACTAAAATAATCAACACGATCTAATATACCGTAGCTTCCACTTTCACAGTTCACCCAAAACTGGAGGTATCACTCTACCAGTCGGGTAATATGCTTCAACTTGCTACCTCGTTTTTTCCAATTCCTCTGACTGGTCCTGTGATGCAACTTAGATGGATATGGCAAACAGGCATTCGGGAGACGATTCGTAGGCACTGTCTTCCTTGGTGTCCGTTCAGAGAAACACACTCATTCTATCGATTGTGCTAGACGAGCAGCCAAGGAAAGGGTATGTTGCACTGTCCGTTAAATCCTTCTCATGTCAGTGCATAATGACAAATACTGTGTCCTGTCAGCAACTGAGGCGATCGCTGTCAGGACTGACGTGTTCCGTAACACGTCGCCTAAAGCATGAAACCTTCATAATCAGATAGGGCCGCACAAATGTTGGAACAGGGTGTCCCCCTCACATCTGTCGAACTTGGTTTGTGCTGACTAATTATGTCTAACCACGTCTTTGCTTCTAATCCCAATGAAGTCTTGTTCCAAATTCATTCAACTATCATGCGCCCCGCATTTTTTCAACAGTTACCTTCAACCCGTCATTTACCATTTTACAACAATGCCATTCAAGAATGAACATTAATTGAAAACGGCTCTGTTTGCGCACACTTCGTAAGCACTGAACGACCAATGACTTTACGGGAGAGTCTGAGTGAGTTTCAAAGATTATAGTGCTAATCATTTGAGAAACAAAGTCAAGCCAACGATACGCCTTATGCACCAAAAGAGGTTAAGTTTCAATCTTTTACAGATTCACATTTTCAGAAAACAGATTAGTTGAGTAAGTTTACTTGAATCGCAACATACCATTAGTAATAACCAAGAAGGATATTAAGAACCTGGAGGAGGGCCTCGGTCGTTATTAATTGTTTAAAAAATCCATTGATACCGTTTTTTGGTTGGTTCGAAAAATAAAAGATCTGGGTTTGTGTAGAAATCGAACTAAGTAAGGAACAACGGACGAGTGGTAAGTCTGGGTGTGGTTGTACCGGGATTCGATGGAAAATGTTGAAGTATATTTACGGAAGTCTTAACAAACGGGAATGGTTGTACCAGGTAGGAGTTTTCCGAAAAATGTTCTCAATTTGTGGGGCAATGAGAGGCGGTACAGTCAGTGAACAGTATACTGAGAATGTCAACGCAATGGGATAAATATTTTGGAGATCTAGCAAAGCGTATGAGGACCTTGGGTAAAGGATCAGGAAAAACAAATGGTAGGCTATACCTTCAATGGGGGAACACAGAGGCCTTAATAAATCTACTGATTAAGTAGCACGGAATAGTCAGGTTGTTTAAGTACTTAATATACAGCCAGAAATTCGGACTTTGGATAAAACATCAGTATCATAAAGTGAATAGATCGTGTTGTTCTAAGTAAGCCCCAGATAATTATCAGAAAGCATTTCAGGTGTGGTGAATGTATTTCTCTGGTAATCGTTTGACCTTCAGGCTTGCTTATAAGCGTCAGCTATGTCAACAGTCTTCGTTGCGTACTTGTCCAGTTTTATTGCATAGCGGTTCATCGCACACCGTACTGAAAGGATGAGGTAAATCTTAGCTGTTTATCTCAATTCAACTTCATTTAATGAACTGGAGGTCACTTAGAGACGATTCTTGTTCCGTCAAAACGTGACTGCTAAGTGCGGCATGGTAGGCAACTTCCAACTATGTTGTTCATATCTTTCCCTGTTGACAGCTATTTCGATCACACTGCTTGTGCACTTTTCGAACTGTGTAGTTTAATGTTGGATCAAGGTCGTTTGAAATTTGGCATGACATTACAGCTTGAAGGTTTGCAACAATCTAGCACGTGAGACATACCCGGCGCTCCAAGGTTAAACAAGCGCAAGGGCGATTGCGCTAAAAACCCAGTCATCTTTTCACTGATCGGCTACTGACACATCAACCAACGAAAACTGATACGACTGGCATCATTGTTAGACGAAAAGTGGCAGATGCGTTTAACGTTGTTCAGCTGGAAGAGATTGAATGCAAAACTCACATGGCACTCTGTCTGGGTTTCTCATGCAATCTACACTAGATGCACACTACGTTCACACATTACGGTACTTTGTATCAAGTGAGATAATCTCAAAGAGGTCGAGTCCAAGGTTGAATAGAGAGTGATAGCTGATTAAGTGAGTGGCATTCAGCAGAGGTCGCACAGATCTCGATTTACTTGGACCCCACAGCGACAACAACCAAATGCCAGATGCTTTATGGAGTCTCGGTTTTCTGCTATTCCTTTGGTGTGCCAGGCCTGAGAGAGGGTAATGCGTTTCACATTTACATAAGGCCATACCCATAGAATCAAACAACCTACCACCCGAAATTCAAGGACCAAAGGGGAAACATGACTAAATACTACGAAGGATCAGTCCCCGAAGGTTCTGGCAACGTGTGATTACGCTGACTTGATAGGTCCGTGATACTTGTATAAAATAACTGACCATACACGTGGTCACGGTCTGTGACGTCCACGCAATCCACGTTTGTTTTGGGCAGGATATGTCTGATTTTCGGTGACCTGGCAGTTTTGTGTATGAATGATGAAGAAAGACCCACCCAATTAGAGACCGTCAGCGGACGGTGTACAGGAAAGAGACGAAGTTGAATGAAAATTTCTTAAATGTTGGGAGGACGTTTGTGTTATCGCTCAGAGGCATGGCCGTTTCAGCGTTCCGTAGGAATGTAGTCAACCCAAAATGACTACTAGCAAAAGAGGTTGACACCTTTTGTGGATAACCGAATAAAAGCCCTTTATTTCTGTGTGCTTGCTGAACTCTTATTGGTCATGAACACGTTGCGGAACATTTGACTGGCATCGGAGTTCTATTCAGGCATGCTGTAGATCTGTGTCGTATTCTGAAGGACCACAGAAAGACAACATTAATTTGAGACTTACGATGCCATGAGTAACGATGTGTTAAGTGGAGTCGAACCAAATGTACAGATTAATCGACAGTCAACTCACACTATTGTCATGTGCATTTCTGTGTGGAATACAAACAACTGCCGTGGCCTTCACGGTTGGCGGCATCCGATACGGATTTGCCTGTCACAGTGACCGAAGCCAAGGGACGCCTGCGTTTAACAGTCACCGCAATTGGCTTGCGCCGCACTAATTGCGGTTCCACCAACACACCCGAAGGAATAAGACCGGGAGGTGTGACAGTGAGGCCTTTCTGTCCAGCCGGCCAATGCCGGTTAGCCACTTGATTGGCTATTAAGGAAAGGAAACCCTCATCTCTCGAAAACTAAACAGAGAGAGGCTGTAATGACGAGCTCTAAACGAGGAAGAAGGATATCTGAAGTGCAATACAAGGAGCATTGCAGTATAGAAGTGCAGGTTAGTGCATCCCAGAGGAGATAACGACAAAAAACGAAATACACAGTGAACTAGGAAAAGCCAGATAGACCACTCATCATACAGTACACCAACAAAGCTGAAGAAATGAATCGGTAGGAGATTGCAGACACGGGTTTCTGAAAAGAGGAGTGGATTGGTTGTCAGTGACCAGGCTGTTCGCCGATGCAGTCATTAACAGCAGCAGAATGAATATACTGATATGACCTACCTGACCGGAGCCTAACGTACTCGTCGTCTCTTCGCCGACGGTGTACTATGAGTACGTTGGTGGCCTACTAACCCCAAACGGCCAGCGCATTCGCGGCCGCACACATCGTAACGCCATATAGTCACGTCACCGCGACCAATGACACCGATGGTTCCCTTGTGTACCGCACGCCTTCGCTCGCGGCCGCGCAACAAGTGTTCGTTGAACTTTCGGACGCCCGTCCGGACTGCGTTCCTCCACGCCTTCCGGCTCAACGCCAACCCTTCCCAACATCTAAAATCAATGTTACACCGTGAAAGACTTACCTGCACAACATCTTGGTATATTTTTTTATGACCGCCAGGAGTTCGCCTACCTTTTCTCACCTGTCCGTAAAAGAGCTGCTTCGGGATGCGGTCATCGCCCATCCGACGAACGTGACCGAGCCAACGGAGCTGGTATAGCATCAACATGGCTTCCATCCCGTCCATGTCCGCTCGCCGCAGCACCTCAGTGTCCGGAATCGTGTCTGACCATCGGACGCTGCACATGGAAGCCGTTCAGATAGCTCACGTTCCGCTGGTACAGTGTCCACGTCTTACTGCCGTACAGCAGGATAGACAGCACCATTGAGCGGTAGACACACAGCTTGATGGCCATCTTCAAGCTATTACTCTTCCAGACACGCCTTTCAGGACGTCCGAAAGCAGCACTAGCCTTCACCGCACACGCTCTCAGCTCGCGGTCCACAGACAAATTTATCGATAAATTGATACCTAAGTAGCAGAAATCCCCGCAGCTGCCCACAATATCTCCATCGAGGCGGATTTGGGGTGGAGGTGCACAAGCAGCAGCTCCACCAGGAGAAGGCTGAAAGAACGAAAACGTCTTACCTGTGTTGATGTCCAATCCGAACTTCGATGCTGCTGACGCAAAGGCTGTAGCCAGTCGTTGCAGTTCTTCTTTACTGTGTGCCAGCAATGCGCTATCATCTGCGAACAGAAGCATGCGCGTCGTTGACGTACGTAACTGGGTTGGGGCCCCAAAACGTCGGATATTTAACAGGCATCCGTCCGTCCGGTACTCACATTCAACGCCATCCTCTCCACAGTTCTGAAAAGCAACTGTTACTATGACAGTCAAATATAAGCTAAATAGTGCTGGGGCTAGAACACAACGATTTCAAAATCATCAGAGGTCGATCCACACGATTGCACCTTTGCCTTCGTGCCTACATGCAACAATCTAACCAAACTGACGAACTTACCTCGACACCCAAACTTACCAAGCACCGTCCACAGCGCCTCGCGGCTAACGGAATCGAAGGCCTTCGTGATGTCCACGGACAGAGCATACAGGGGCTGATTCCGTTCCCAGTACTTCTCCTGAAGCTGTCGAGCAGCAAAAACCAAGTCGATCGTACTCCGACTCGACCGTAATCCACACTGCTCCTCGGGAACATTGACCTTCAAAACGTTTGCATTTAATCGATTCAGGAGGATTCTGGCAAGCACCTTGCCTGCACAGCTCAAAAGGCTGATACCTCGGTAGCTGTCGGTGCATTGCTTGCTACCCTTCCCTTTGAACAAGGGTACGATAATGGCGTCCTTGAAGTCTTGTAGCATCACCTCGTGCTCCCAAATGGAGTGAACCAGCTGGAGCAGAGCGCGTTCCAACGCCGGACCGCCATTCTTCAGGATCTCACCTGGCAGCCCATCCTCGCCTGCAGCCTTCCCGTTGCGCAGTTGACCAATCGCCCTCTGCAACTCCAGCAAGTCGGGGGCGAGAGCAAGCGAAGATTTGACGTCCTGTTGCGGCAGACTGTTAACAGTCGCCCAATCAATTGTAGTAGGGCGGTTTAACAGGCTGCCGAAGTGTTTGCGCCATATTCCCATGAAGTCCTCCGGCTGGCTGCAAGAATAGCCGGTGTCCACGTCTACCAGTGCTTTAGTAGACTGGATAGACGGACCGAAGATAGTCTCGAGCGAATCGTAGAACTCTTTGTGTTGCCGACGGTCTGTGAAACCCTGCATGCGCTCGCCCTGCTTCCTCCACCAATTGTTCCTAATTCAGCGAACACCCTCGGCAAGTTGACGGCGGACACTCCGGAACGCAGCCTTCTTTGCTTCATTGCCCGGGTCCATTATAGATGTGGCGAAATCGGCATTCTTCTCTTGTACCAATCTGGAAATAACCATGTTGTTGTCATCGAACCAGTCCGCGCGTTTCGTCCGCTCCACATCGATCGTCTCGGTAGCTACCGCCATAATCTGTTTCTTGAGTTGTTGCCACGTACCCTCAGGGGTAGTGGATACAGGAACATTGTGCAGGCGAGCGACGACTGCACGTTGAAAGGCAGTCTTCATCTCCCAGTTCTCCAGCCGTCTGATATCCAGCTTCTGTCGTTGTCCGGAAGATCTACAATAAACAGCCTCACGTACATGGATAAACAATTTGGTCCTGACCAGCCTATGATCTGTGTTGCATTCAGCGCTACGCATAACTCGCGTGATGCGCACTTCACGAATGTCACGCTGCCGCACAATCACGTAGTCAAGCAGATGGTGGTGACCGCTTCGTGGATGAGTCCACGTCGTGATGTCCCTTGCAGACAGCTGGAATCAGATGTTCGTGATAGCCAGCTCGTGAGTAGCACACAGGTGCAGCAGACGATCACCGTTCTCGTTGACTGAACCAATGCCGTAGGGTACGAGGTTTCCCGGCGAAACTACCGAGTCGCGCCCAACTCTAGCGTTCAAGTCACCCAAAACAAGCAGTCGGTCACTCACTGGCGCAGACCGGATTGTGGCGGACAGCTGATCATAGAACTGGTCCTTTGTATCATCCGTGTGACACATAGTTGGACCATAAACACTAATAAATGTAGCACACTTACCTCGACCGAGTCGCAGGCGCATCGACAGCATTCGGGGGCTGATGTCGTGCGGTTCGCCTATCATCAAACCATTGATGCGATCAGCGACTGCAAAACAGACACCATGCTCCCAAACACTGTCTGCCGGGTAACCTATCCAGTAGAAGGTGTACCTAGCACCTGCTTCCCGCAACCTACCTTGGTCTGTAAGCCTTGTCTCACTCAAGGCTGCCATGTCGACTCCATATCGACGCAGATACATCGCGATCAGGGCAGTGCGTCGTTCCGGCCGTTCTGTGGCGCTGCATCGATCCAGCAGCGTGCGCACGTTTCAAGTTCCAATGATAAGCGTCCTGCGTCCTCGGGCCTGTCTCAGGTTGGTCCTCGGGGCACTGAAATCTAATTGAGCATTATCGGCTCGGGGGCTCGTGGATGGGGGGAAGTATGAGGGTGAGTGTCTTGCGGTAGCATATTTTCGCCTATCCATCCTGCCATGTGCAGCAGATATGGCGACCCGATTTATCCTGCACGACGACCGATGCAATATTGTGTTTGGTTTAGTTTGTATCATCATTGTATGTATGGGCTTTGGATACTGCCAGGACGCCCAGACCTGTGCAGGAGAGTGATTAGGGCTCTCAACCAAAGCCTGTGGCTAAAAAGCCTAAACCCCAAGGCAGCAGGTTACTCACACACACATGCACACGCGGCAGCATCTACCACGAAAGAGAGGATCGACAGCCATATCAAAACAGATCTAGCACCCACTGCACACACGATCCAAGGAGACAGACATACAGTCAGTCAAGGCAAAAACAAGCACCGTGCCCAACGAAGCCACAACTGAGCCACAACACACAGCCACCACGCACAACAAACGAACGCATCTGTATTTTGTCTGGCTACTCTCCGTTGGCCAATCTGACAATGTTGAACCTGCAAGGACGGAAGTCCCAGTCAGCACAGCCCTCCGGAAAAAAACAACACGCAAGCCTGACCACCACGCCAAGGTAGCAGAAAAGGTCAGGTCACACACACACAGTCTGCAGGTTGAACCGTTTTGTGTCCGCAAAAGACGGTTAGAGCGCAAAGTTGAACATTATACCAAATATTGTCCAGGTTATGATAAAACATAGGACCATGAACGAGTACGCTCATTTGTGTGGGTGACGTATACTCACACACACTGGGGAGCAATACATTATCGTTTGTCCGGATAGCACGTCCCCCATAGCGCGTACACATTATTCCAATCGTCGCTTCAGGTCCATCATCTTCCTGGCGTTGATACTCACCAATCAGTGCTCAAATGTGTTCCCAAATCGTAAGTACTGTACTACTCACTAACGAAGCTGCCTATTATGCAACACTCTTCCGCCTTCTGAGGTTCTTTCGCTGTTGTGCACCAGCTGACAAAATCTTTTCAATCGACGCAACGTCGCCCCCCGAACTACTCATCTTCCGCTTATTCGCCGCGCCGGCATACCATCCCACTGTTTTAATTCGCTGCCATGCACTCGTTTCTTCCCGTCGTCTTTTTGAAAATATATACGAGACCCTGTTTGGAAATTACCAAATACGAACCTTTCCATTTAGGCAGAAGTTTTCATGAATATGGGCCGCTATCACTTGTGTTCCGATTACCTCGATATTTCGCCTTTTCTCTTAAGTTGAACCTTCTAGATTTGGCGAGTCGTTGAGCTGCCAATTGATTCTTTGCATGTGTCTGCGACGCTTCTAGATTTCTTTTGGCTTCTCCTCTTTCGGAAACCAATTCTCTGGTGGAATCGTTGCATTGTGGCCATATTCCAATATCTTGATCCATCGGAAGTAGAGGCTTTCTGCCGTACATCAGCTGAAATGGAGAGTTCTTCGTGCTGACTTGCACAGACGCACTGTGGGCCAATAACACCAGTAGTAACGCAGACTGCGAGTCACCTCTCTTAACTGACAACCATCCACATGTGAATCGTTTCGCGCGAATCTAGGCGAACAACCCCAGTGACGTACGTTTTGCACACCGTCTGTGTTTCTTTGTTGTGGCTTAAATTGGAGGAGGCGGCTTATAGAGCTTATATCAACATGCCTGTTCCTTGAATGGTGCTAACCACCAGGAGTATCTTTTATGCAAACGTTTGGGGTGATGTTTCCAGCAGTTAAACTGCGATGATGAAACGTGACAGTTTTGAAGTGTACACATGTCTCAGTAAGACAATTAATCTCCCGCTACCCTGGTCTACCAGTTATGAAATAACAAACAGAAGCGAGAGTAAACAAACCAAATCTGGGACAAACAAGTTATAATTACGGATACCACAACAAACTGATCCCTTTATGATAAGGCGACTTTGTTTGTTTCATTCGTTTCGAAAGAAGTTTGAACAGATTTCTGCTTTTGTAAATGTGAGGGCCAGTTTATTGCAACAGTATATTCGTCAAGGTCACACCATTACCCTAGTAAGTTCAATGAGGGAAAATAATGAGGGAAAAATACTTTTATGTTACACCATACCCATAGCTGATTCTGTCCAACTTTGGTAATATTGCCAATCTCAGTGCATACAAATCGGTAAACGTGTGTAAGTTGAACTCACTGATAGAGCCATTGCGTATATTTTTGTGCAAAGCACCATTAAACTAAATAGGCATTCTTTGAACCTGGCTGCTCAAGAAAACTTAACCATGCATATACAGTGATGAAATTTCCGCCATACCAGTTTCATACGTGAGTTCCGGGAGTGGGTTAGTTAAATGACCGTGCAAGTTAAAATAGTACACACTGGCTAAAGCTCGCTGCTGTAACACGTGTTGATAGCCAGCTCATGAATTTCGGCTGCATATATTGTAGGCCAAGTACTGACCAGTTAAACATATCACTGACCGAACCACACAGAAAGGCAACAGTGCTCCTCCAGTCAGCTTTTGACAGGCCTGGTCAAATGTTTCGGGGGTTGGCATTTTCTGTCAAGAAAGCGCTACCCAAACAAGCTGATGATGCCCTTGAATGGCACCACCCACCGAACAAGTATGAGGTCAAAAAAAACATATTCATAAACTGCTTTGCAGTAAACAAAACACCTTCGGTGCTAAGATGGGGGAAATTGACAACTTTCGAAGACTTCTGCAAACCATCATGAACCCCACTACTTGAAACGACGTTCAGTAGTGGCTTGTGAAAACTCAATAAAATTGACATTGCTTAGTGTTGCAAGTGCTGAATTCGTCTTTGCCTCAGAAAGTGGCAAGTTTTCAACATTGTGACCTGTAAGATCACAAAAGCTTTCAGAATCCAGTTACATGATTGACCTGTTCCAAAGTATAACGACAGATTGTAGTTTTCGTGCTTTGTCCTTAACTTTCTAATCCGGTATTTGGTCTAAGTGGTCAATAATTCGGCCACGTCATTTATACGGGCAACTGATCGAGACCCGCCACTTGTTCCGCTCCAACGTGGAACAAGTGTGTGGCAGGCATTCTTAGGCCTATGCCAATCAAGATTTGGTTTTTCAACTAGAACACCATCCACAGTCAATCACAGTCGCTGAGTTCAGACAAGCCTTTCGGCCGGCCCAATTCGTGAGGAAGCCCTAGACTCGAGCTTCGATCATGTCAGAGCTCGTCAGTAGCGCACGCCTTTGTCCGAGTAGGAATTTGTACTCCGATCCTCCGGTTTGGAGACTAGCGAGTGAACCACAACGTCAGTTAACTTACACCAAGCAACCTTGTGTGAACGGTGGTCAGATTGCCCTACCTTCTCGATAGCAGACACAGTAGCTGCTCTGTTAACTCTAATCTATAACCTCGCAATCAGGATCTTTTTCATGCGAATCCACTGGGTTCGCAGTTCACTTGGACAGAGACTGAAAACAGTAACTCGGGCGTTGTGAGCCTACTTTATGATCAGTAAGCCACTATTCTTTCAAGCATCGATTCAGTAGTGTACATACAAACGACTGTTTTCGGATCTCATTAAGAAAAACGAATGTTAAGAGATATTGGTAGGCAATTTGTTTTCTTTCTCGCATTAATAAAGACTGTGCGCAATTTGTGTACGGAAGAATGAAAGTTAATTAATCTTGCCGAATACATCAGCATCATTTTGCGTGCACATAATTGGCCGATACTGTTTAAGCAAGTTAGTTGTCGTGACCACCGTCAGCTTCGGATCTCGATGGCGTAGCAAAGTGACGATCGATGGGGTCAGACCAACCAAATGACCTGGACCCGTGGAAGTGATCCTGATCAAAGACAGTGAGTTCTGGTTATTTGATAGGTTGTTAGTTTTGTTACGCCAGCACGCTCGATCTCCCCTTCAGGATGTGTTCAGTCATTTACTGTCCCGGTCGCCCCAACAACATACAGGTCACCGAAATATGCTAATTTACACGAAGTTCAGAATCTTCCGATGATTGATGATGAGGAAAGGGGAAAACAATTTTACAATTGGAAAGCGATAATCGTAATTCGGCAGTTGGATAGGTAGAGCTAACCGAAACATACGACACCGGAAGGCGGATCACATCCCTAAGTGGCTAGTGCAAACAGTGGCTCAACGGGGGTCAGTACGTCAACAGCCGAGGAGAAATCTGGCGTCTTCGATCACGAAACGGTCGCATTAGGTCATATGGTTCACCCCGTCACTTAGTTCGTGGTCTTATTTTGCAGTAGCAACGTTAGACCGTTGGCGTTGCCAACGCATAGTTTATCAAGCGTCACTCAACGTTCCTCTGTTGACAAAAGGTGCTGACGCAATCAGTTTCGTTACCCTGACAATGAACCTTGATTGCACCTATGTGACGCTCGTTCATTTTATTGCCATGCCCTTGACCCGTATGGATGAATGTTCTATGTAGTCGATAGATGAGAATAAACGGAATGCTTAAATCTCGCAATTTGTGACATCTTGCCGTATTGATGAGTAGCGTAGGTGACAAGTAAACAGATTTGCAACTTTCTACTCATATAACACGACCTGAATTTTCCTAATTTGTAGGATGAACGGGATTAACACCATTCACTACTGAGTGTGTTGGAAACTGAAATTGTTTTAATAACTTCCGGTGGTCATCCTGAATTGCCCACTCTGGAATGAATCCCGACCGAGAACGGTGGCAATCATTCTAACCAGGCAAAGACTAATCGTTCAGTCTGTGTGTGTACGTGCGTAGAACGAAAGTATGTTCAATTTTGAAACTTTATATCGATGGCTATTTAAAGTTAGTCGAAAATACTTCGTTCCAGAATAGACAGACGTTCATCAAACAAACATTAACACAATTTCCAGCCGTGACACCATAGCCTTGCCTCTGTCCTGGTATTTCTATTTGTCTTGTTCGACCGAGGAAGAAACCGGTCGTGAATTATAGAAAAATTGGTCGGAGGTATGGGGCAATCAATCAGACCTTTCTGTTTATCTCCGTGAACTTCAACGGTTACGGTCAATAATAAAAATGTACTTTGCACGGTTACGTGTTTCCGCTACCGCAGTTGGTTTATCCGCCTGTGTACTGGTTCAACTTTCCTTACGGTCTACTGGCAAACACACCAGATGGAGACCGTGTTGAGCTCCGTCCATGGGACTAACTGTATGATTCAGACGTCCTATATAGTACGTCTTGTTTGTACAAGCTTTTCCTATTGCTGGCTTAACGGATACAAGTAACCGTGCACTGTTCATGCAGACAATCAAGCAAATTGGGTTGTGTAACACAAAGAAGATAGTTTCCGTGCTTTTTAAGAATTACTTTTCTATTAAATATTCGCTCCTATGGTACCAGGTCACAAACTCACAAAGAGAGGTGCTCTCAAACTGAAACTGTCTGAGTCTAAATTAATCAATCACCCGGACTTCGGATGTAAAAAGGTTGGAGTTCTGTTTCACTTTTATGGCTTCATCGACCAAAATTCATTGCGGTTTATGGATAAGAATTAATAAAATTTGGGGTTCCATTAATCTTCATCAGAGTCAGCATAGTCTGTGACGGTACACTAGGTGCTTGTTTGAAGATGATGGGTCACTCAACCCTCAGTTGAAAGTGATTATTTTTTAAAGCAACCAAGAAATGACGTTAACTCCCTAGCTCAGTTATTAGTTTGAATGAAAAATGGAGAGTTCTTTACGGGAGCCAACTTCGATTCACGTGTGGTCGCGTGTCGTAATGACTGAGCACACTGGTCGATCGACACCGTCAAAATATTGAATCACAGTCAGACTTCTGCGGTTATACACGCATATAACGTTTAAAAACCTGTTGCTTATTAAGTGGTTTAGAAAGTGTGTTGTCAGCACGGAATAGCCTCATCAAATTGCGTTATTTTGGAAGCTGGATCCGTCTCTCATTTGCTCGTCAATAGCACAACGGGTTAACGTAAACACCACAACATTCATGTGAAACTGAAAAAAATTGCTAATCACAGCAAACGTGTGATGTTGATGAGTCTGCTAAGACCAAAACAGCTCCTACCTGGTGGCGGTGTTGTGACCGCGAAATACGCTTAGCCTGCGAAGTTGATTATTGCATGAACTCCCGAACAGGTAGTGTTAAACTATAGGACCACGAGCCAGTACATTCATTCGCATGGCTGACGCGTATTCACACAAAGTAGTTAGCAGTACTCTGTCATTCTTTCTGGTAGCACATCCCCAGAGAAGGTACACATTATTCCAATTGTCGCTTCAGGTCCATCATCTTCCTGGCGTTGAGACTTGCCCTTTAGTTTCCGAATATAAGCACTCTACTACTCACAAACGAGGTCGCCTTTTATACAACAGTGGACAGCTTTTGGACATTGAGTTGCGGCCGGTGATTATCAGTAACTAGGTTTCCATAAAGTTAAACAACGGATAAGTGGCCATGGGGAGCGGTTGTTTTGGACAGGTCTTAGACATGACCGATATCTAACAGATATATAGTAGTCGATAAAGAGATCGTTTACGGATTCGCGATCAAGATAATTAATTGCGGATGGCTAACCATCTCGAGATATATTTAGTTTCTCCGTTTTGCATCAGCGCATCGGCTCTGCTCATCTATGTGTGATGGCTACAGCAGGTGAAATCAGTTACGTCAGCGAGAGAAAATGCATGCCTCTACTGATGTGGATAGGTGTACTTTCTGTTCGCAAACATTTCCATGGCAATCAGTTCCGTAGGGTAGTGCGTTGTTCTGCTTGCTGTCTTAAGTCTATGGATGGTTCTTCCAGGCGAACTGTCCACTGTGTACTTCACGTTAAGGAGTACATCTTTCTTCGACACAGTTTCTACCGATTCCTTCTGCGTTACTTCTTCATGTGCCGGTTTAATGAACGTGACATAGTAGTTGTTCTGTCACAAAACATATGTCAGAATCCATTGTTTCCCACCACTAGTGTACGGATAGCTCGAGTTTGGTGAGAACGGTTTTTCACTAAGTCCTATGGCCTCAGGTAATCTAACAACTGCTTCAAGCAGATTGCCGTTCCATAAACCCAGCGCTTCGCATTCCTTGATGTTACAAGTGGGAGTATAACGTTAAAGCTTGCGAGCGATTACTCGTTGCTGATCCACTGGACAGAGCTGTCCATATGTTAGATCTATTTGCCAGTATCAACTGAGATGACAATACACTATAAACAGAAATGTACGTTTTTGAACGTAGCCATTGTCGTCTAGGCCTCACACATCGAACGGGCCAGTTAGGTCTATGTCATGTGTAGTTTCGTCAAGAATACTATCCACAAAGTGGTCACATTAAATGTCTCGCTCTTATTGTATTCACCAATTCACGTGTTGCTAGTATGATTGGTTCCTAAAAATGACAGACGTGAATCTGACCCCTTGATTGTCAAATGCACGCCCCAATTACTAGCCAGACATATTAGGATTCAAATGGCTGAAAATCGCCGTAGAAATCATGTAATACAATTTTAGTGTCAACAAACAGAGCTGTGTTCGACACATTCTCATCCTAGACAAGTACAACTGTAGATCAAATCAAGTAACACTAAGGGAAGTTATTGATCAAAAATGGTGAGGGGACAAGGTGACTGTGTAAAACACAAACACGACTTCGTTGTGACAATGCTCACAAGGCAGGCGGGTTTTAGGAGGTCAGTATTAATTAGGATGAATTGGGAGGACGGGATCAAGTTGTCGTGTGGGTTGAGTGTATATGTTTGGACATGGTAATCTCAGGGTGTGAACGAACTCTCTTTGAACACGCAAACCCGGGTGAGGTAGTCGGGTTGCTACTGCCTCAGATGTAAACAGCATTTGCAAATCGATCTTTCATGAGGCAGTGTTCAGGGCACGGTAGACGATGCGAAACATCTGCGTTTGTGTGTCAGTCACAGTCAACCAGATGGGCCAGAATGGATGAGTTAATGCTCTTTGTTATCCCGGAGGGAAGCAACGCCGGACAGTGTTCACGAATTATTTCCGATAAACGCCCAATTGTGCTACCAGTGTGCACTGAACCACATCAACCGTCCGATGAATAGATCTTACTGAGGCTGCATTGTTAGACATGTTATCTTTCAGATTAAGTGGCTCTGTCCGTTTTGAGTGGAACGTTACGAGGGGACTTGCAGCATAATAGATACTGCCGGACGCATCATTTAGTTAGCGCGTTATCACCTCGTTTACTGTGTCCGCTTAGAACGGTAAAGTTACATAGATGTTTTTCCTTATCAACTGTTCATTGGGGGTTGCACTGGTCGCTCTTACATGTTTCTGTCACTTAATTTCTCAGGAAAGGCATTATTAGAAAGGATATCCTGTCATATCTTCCGTACAGATTCTTTTTGCTACGTTTGTCAAGCAGTGTACAAGGCTCTCTTTCAGACTAATCGACACATAGCTGTGGAAGTGTAGATATTGACCACTTCAGGTTTTCTTTCTATATAAACTTCGCTGTAACGATCTATCTGATCTCAGCGTTAGTGTTATGTCCAAAAATGGCAAATGGTCATCAGTTTTTTTGTTCCAAAATGAACAGGATGTTCTTATGCGCGTTGTTAGAAACTGTCAAAAGCTTGTGTAAGTCTTTCGTTTTGTCCACTACGCAAAAACACCATCTACATATCGTGAACACTAACTAAGTGTATCGAATTTTTGAACTACGATCATGTGAAAATCCGACTCAACCCAATTCCCCTAAATGTTCACCCCTCTGCATTCAACCCCCCGTTTCTGGACGTTAAGTGGACCTTGACCTAGACGATTTTGTTTTGTCACGTCAATTTGATGGTTGTGCGATTAGCCAGTTGTCGGTCATTGTACTTTACTTGAGTGGTGCGTGCACCCCCCTTTTTGGAGCTCGGCTCATCCACATTGTTTTGAACCTGTTGACTGCTCGGAAGAGCTTTTTTGGGTATGAATGCCTTATTGTGTGATTATAGTTCATATTTAGCCCGTTCAGCAGCAAACTGTAACCCATTCCCCCGAAACGATCTGTCGGTCGAAACTGTTGAGGTTGTCTAAATATTCACTTTGATAATTTGTTCAATAGTACCGTGGCATTACGATCCAATCTTGTTTTGAATATTTTGGATCATTGGTTTATCGCTACGCGTTGCTCAACGTCTTAGTGGAAGATCGTACACTGAGTGTTCTGCTATTTTCGTCCAACTTGTTGTTCTGTAGCATACTTTTGAAGATGTCAGCCAGTTCTGTGTCTAACAGTGAGCCCACAGCCACACCATCAAGTTGGCGATAAAGCTCACCATTGAACTGAAACTAACGGTCACCAGTACAAAACAATACTAACTCTTTCAGTTCAGCCACAGGTAGACCGATGTTAATCCGGCAACTTTCGAAATAATTATGTAAAACTTGTATTATTTTGACCAATGGTCGAAACATCTAAAGACAGCATTCTCTTGTCCGAAACAGTGTGTTTAGAGATAAAATCAACGAAGTCAAATGAATCCTCCAGACTGTTTTTCGCAACTTCTGTCTTAACCGGCTCCGGAATTTCCACAAGCCACTGCGGAACAGCACGATAGGGCGAATTACGTACGCCAAGTATCACCGTAAGCTGTACTTCACCTTTGTGTATCTTTGGTAGTCCGTAGAGCCGCCTGATATGGGTTTTCCTTGGCATTACCATGGCCAAACATATACACTCAACCCACACGACAACTTGATCCCGTCCTCCCAATTCATCCTAATTAATACTGACCTCCTAAAACCTGCCTGCCTTGTGAGCATTGTCACAACGAAGTCGTGTTTGTGTTTTACACAGTCACCTTGTCCCCTCACCATTTTTGATCAATAACTTCCCTTAGTGTTACTTGATTTGATCTACAGTTGTACTTGTCTAGGATGAGAATGTGTCGAATACAGTTCTGTTCACTGAAACCATAGATTTTTACACTTGGATTCATCCACATTGGGAATGGTACAGATTGGTCAAAGGATACAACACACATCCGGCTGAATTTTGTCAACTGTGCTCAAACTTACTTTGTGCGGAACCACACCCCCTGATTGTGTAGCAGCTAGTGATCTCAACAGCGCAGTACCATGAATACACTTCATTTTACTAATGAAAACCTCTTATAACCAGTTGATAAGCAAAGCATTTTTCAGTAGCGCGGTCATATTTGGTTCCGTTATAACGTTTAGGAAATTATTCGAAATTTAGATTCTACTTTGTTTGTCCTGGCGGGATTTCCGTCTCCTCTTAGGGAGTGTTCATTGCGCCACTTTGCGTGATTTAGTTACCCATTGCGTTAAAAAATGCTGTCTTCCGCAGTTTTGGTTGAAAATTTTGCGACCTATGAGTACCATTTTGAGAGTTGTGCATGGATAATCGGGAAACAGAAGTGGTATCCGAAATACAGGCTGCGCATTGAAATTCACGGCAGCCGACGCGGTTTTGGACTCACGAGAAAGTCACACAGTCGATAATTTGCAATTTCATTAAACCGCTACACTGCTAGAAGACATCTGTTTGAAATCACCCACAGCCTATCCTCAACATTCAGAAAAGATGTTCAACTTGAAAATAAACCAAATCCCCAACTACTCCTGGGTAATCTAAACCAACGCCTTGCATGTTTAACGAAATGAGTAATTTTGACCTGTCTTGGAAGTCCTAATCGCGGGGTTATCGACTGGAGTTAACAGAACAGTTACTGTGTCTCCTCTTGAGATGATCTGACAACCTGATCATTGCTCACAAGCGAGAGTGGTTGAGCATTATGATTTGATAATTCGGTCCGGCTTAATGTGAGGTCAGTGGCGCAGTGATCAACACGGTTGCCTCATGAAATGCATGGCCAGAGTTCTGGTGCCGGTCGTGGCAAAGATATACACTCCTGACGAGCTGTAATGAGAGCGAAACTCGAGTCTAGTACTTCTTTTCGAAAGAGGCTGGCTGGAAATTCTATCTGAATGCGAAGGCTGCGATCAAATGTGAGTGATGTTCACCATGGCAATGAATCAAATCCTCGAGCACTAATCAGTAATTCAAAAAAAAATTATAAAGTGGTGAGGTTGTCTTTGTTTCGACTAAATGTTGTCATAAAACAAATAAATGTTGTTTTTTCACTCTTGGTCATTTCGTAGTGTATGCTTGTGAATAAAATGTTATACGAAAACGCAGCATCCTTCAATTGAGCTGTCTCATAATATGTGTCTAATGGTATCATTCAAATCAACGACTGTGATTCCCCAAACAGCCATTATACAAGCGGACGATCGTCCAGCTACAGTATCACACCGACCCTTTATGGAACAGTGTGAATGAAAGTTTGAAAGCGATTTCACGAAAAGGTGTGTCAATAAGAAAAATTCGTCGGGTTTGTGGGAAAATTCACACAAATACAGTGTAGGAAACGAAATGGAGACCTTAGCAAAATTGATGTTATTGGTATGCAGTGCGACGAATTGGTTAGCTGACAAGAGATCCAAGTGTAAAAAAACAGCCTTTTTGTATTTGAAATTGCATTTGGGATAGAACAGCATATGTCGGTATCAGAAATTTAACATTTCGACTGTCACACAGCCACCCGATTGTGTTACATGGAGTTCATTGGAAATGTGAACAGTCATCGAAAACTGTGGCAGAGTTCGATCTAAACTGTTGGATTAGACCCACCAAAACTGACTTCTGTGAGGGAAGTAAGAAGCACAAACAACTGAGGTCAAATATATGATGTTTGAACCACCATGTGACTGTGAGTTCAGCTGGTGAAACTAAGACCCGGTACAGACACAAGATTCTTGTCTCTGGGTTGAATTCAGTCAGAAAAGACGTTTTTTATCAGTCGGTTCAGTTGTAAGATAAAAGGAACCATTATATCACAGAAACCGTTTGCCAGTCCAACTTGAAATGTTAAGGAGCTATGACAAAGCAGCAAACAGTACGAAAGGTCTGACTGTATTTGGCTGAACAATACCTGTAGTTCAACTCGGATCACTGACTTATGAATTACATCTGGAGGCAAACTTGGAACTGCTGATACAAAAATTCCAGGTATGTTTGAACGTTCTGACAGCATAGAAACCTGACTCGGTAAAAATTCAGTGAACCAACGAAAAAGCGCTTTACAGCCTCATTTGGACAGAAATGAAATCCAAATACTAGTGTATCACGAGAAAAGTATTACCCTAATCAAATGTCGTGTTCAGGTGACCACAATGGACAAAGAAAATGTAACAATCCCCCAGGAGTGATAAGGGACGGAGTGTTGAGTCTCGACTTCCAGACCCACGAAACCACAGCACCGGCTACTACACTAACAAGACAGGCCATATACATCCTTCGCAGACTGTGATCATAAAAGACAAATTGCTTTCATTTGCCAATCGATACCCGTCTTTCCATACTACTGTTATCTTATGATGACTTATGCGTTGGTCGGACACCTAAGCATTTAGCCGCGTCTACCCAAACGAAATTTTAATAGAGCAATCAGAAACGTTAATGCGCATAAGTTGTGGTGTGGAAAATTTTGTTGCATATTACCAGCTGCATGCTACAAAATAGGGAATCATAAGTGGACGACAAGAGTCAAATCTGAAACCGAACGTAAAAGAGAGATATACGGTCGTGCTGTGCCCATGTAAGGCCCATCTGATGATGGCTATCCAGGAACTGACGAGCGTTCGGTGATTCCTTGGGACTGTGTTGTTAATCTAGCCATTGATATCAACTAACGGTGCTTGGAAGTGGCGTGGCAGAGCCAAGACAGGTTCACCTCTAGCCGATAGTTTGTGCAAGCTCGCAGGCAATAAAATCATGAACTGTACATTCCGATCTCACTCACATTCGCACATTTCCCGATAACTCCAAGACGTAATCGCGTAGTGGTCGCCGAGGCAGCCGTCACCAATGTGAGATTCATTAGTTGGGAGGTTAACGCATGAAAAAGTAGCTTTTCTAAGTTTTCCATAGTGGTTACTTGTGTGTTCAAAAGTTCCAAAGTCCCTCATTTTCGAAACGCGTGCTTCGATCATTCAATACACTTCATGGTATTCCGTGATCTGCAACCCAGCTACCGTACTTGCGAGGTGATTAACTACATCGGCTACTTTGATTCAACCTGCAAGATGTTCCGTGAAGATAACGATATATTGGTCTTCGTAGGTAGTTAATGGAAATAAGTCGCTCAAGGACCTCGACAACAATCTCCCGATTTCAGTGTCTGGAACTGGCCGAGTAGGATACTGACATTGATACTGACATTGTTGGCATGCCAATACATATTTGTTGACATCATCTTTTATTCGTGGTCAGTAAGCCATTTGCTTCAGCACTTTGTAAGTTCGATGACATCTCGTATGAGTCAGCTGATAAAAGTCCTTCACAAGCGTTTCTCTCAACCCTGCTAGTAGTGACAGTACGCTTATTCAATCCCGCGGTTGGAACCTCATTCAATCGCAAGTCTGTCCAATGCAATCTGAAAGCTTTTACCTCAAGATGTTACTCGCCTTTCGACAGTCGGCCTCCCGACAAAAGTTGACCAATCACCCCTTGGGTCACCGTATTCATCCTCTGTGCTTCTTGTTGTTTTCTGGGCTTGTTCTGCATCTCTATACTGGCAACTCCGATAACATCCTTGTGGAACTCATCCATGCGTTGTGCTCGAGAGAGTAAATCAGTAACATGTTTCTCTTTACAAGGTACACAGCGAATTGTAGTCGTATTGTTGTAGTTGTGATGTCCAACAAGCCCACTCTTCTCAATGGTCCTTCGCTGGTTTAACCCACTCAAAGCTTACGTGTTTACTGTTCACATGAAAACATTAACCCAGCAAGAATATTCTGCATTTTGCCAAGGTCCACATTATCACCAAACACTCCTTTTCTGTCACTGTAAATTTTTGACTGGTATATTCAACAGCACCGCCTTCTTGCGTCACTATGACTCCGATTCCCACACTACTCACATCCGTTAAAAAGATGAAGACCTGTGCAATCACCGACAATTTTGTACGATGGGCCTGCGAGGACATTGGAGTCTGGAGAATTGAACCAACTATCTGCCTCCTCAATCTTTTTTCATCACGTCCTTCACTTGTGACTGAATTTCCTTCGGCAAGTACATTGGAGTTCTTCTGAGATCAAACTCACTAAACTGCTTTGATCCGATGGTGATTTCATGTCCAATCCATTCCCAGTGGCCGTAATTGTCTCGATAGGTAGTGAATAAATATCGGAGTTTGCATAGCACTTCATTTAACAGCCGGTAGTTTCAGGTTGGATCGATTTGAGTGCGTTAGCTTCAATTTGTCCAAGCTGTGGTTTGCGTTTTCACATTAGTGGAAACACCACATTCTTGGTTACAAGTTCATTATGCTTCAGAACAACCACGGTCTCAGCAGTCAAGAATATCTACTCCCAGTGTCTTTTGACGTACATCGGAAGCAGCTACAAAATGTAGTTTGATAACGTGACAACCGATTGGGACATCATATTTTGTGAGGTCGTTCACTTTTGGAATAACTTCATCCACTGTTCGATCAACTAATGTATACCAATGAACGATCCTCCTTGATCTTGGCCCAGCCAACTAAAAGGAGCGATACGCATTCGGCAATTGTGTTCGCCTGTTGGTCACGGAGGAGTTTGTACTGGAACCGTGGACCTTTGTCTACAATGAACCGTGTTAAGTATGTGGAGAACGACATCGTTAGGTGTAGTAGGTTGCACTGTAAGGGACTGTGAGCTCGCAGTTGAAACTGTCTTCTTGTTGGAGCTTAACTTCCTTTCAATTACCCTGTATTCAACCAGTTTGTTTTGACTAAAATACTCCTCGCTTCTTACTGGCTTATTGGTGGCTTTTTCCTTCATTACCTTTCCGCATTTTCTCTGGTCACTTGCTAACGACCAACCACATCCGCTGAGTATCGGATATCGCATTGTTGTTGGACCTTGTAGTCACCTGGCCCTGACTATACACGTGATCGGCTGCACTTGCTTCCTCTATACTGCTGTGGATGAATTCAGAGGTTTCCACATATAAGTTGACGTGTTTACTGCATAAACTGTTCGTGGAGCCAATACAAGAAGAAGATAAAAAAAACTGTTCTCCTAACTTTGTTCAGGAACGATTTGTTATTAATTGATGAAGGATTTATCTTTTTCCAATTGCTGGAGTTTGCTTAAGCAAACGTGTGCAGTCTATGGATTTGAAGGTTACCGAGTGATCTAACTTTCACAAGTTGATGCAGGAGTGTAATCAACTGATATATAGTTTTCTTCTCATGATACACGCAGAGTTTACTGCAAGTCTGGTGAACATCTGCACTCCAAACTCAAAGTTGTCCTTACTGCTGGCGCTTCAGCAAATCTGTTACACCTATCAAGTTCCAAAACGAAAACTGCATTGAATCTGTGTGCGCAATTTTGCAGTGCAAAATAAAATATCGTAACCTTTTATGGTGGTGTGCAATATGAATAAGTCGGTGAAACTCAAACCGCCTCTTTTGAGTAAAGTCAAGCAAGAAAATCGGCAGACTTTTACAGAAGTTAATTGTAACTCAACGGAGGATGAGAAGTAAATCAATGCACTTCGTTGAAATACTCGTAAACTTTTTAATACTAACCAACCTCGGCCGACCCTCCCTTGTCGAAATGTGAGAAGCCTTATATGTGAAAAAGCTGTCTACATTCAGGCGGAACATCATCGTTCTACATCCTGTATTACAGAAATTAAACAATCTTTCTTGGCTCAGTTTGACACAACTTAGTGACATATTATCCACCTAGAACTGACGTTATACCACGAGGATATCTGGCTCATATCCGACATTTAAAACCTTCTCCCGTTTGTCAAAATGAATAAATTCCATTATGGTCTTGCTGTTTGGATTTTATTTGCACTGTTATGCGCATAATATAAGCGCGGACAGTTCGCCGGGGGTGGCCTTGCACTGGCACATTTTGTTCGTTCGTCCAAATACCAAACTCCTGAAGTCCGACGCAGGTAAGGACTTTGCGTACCTCGAAGGTACCCAAACTTTGGATTTTTTACAGTATGTGCAGCGGAAGTGGTACTATCATCCTCCTGTCAGACTGAATTGTGGGTCTTCTAGAAAACGTGTTTGGGGAGCAAAGAGTTTTATTGAAGCTGTGAACAATTAACAGTGACAACGAAATGACTGCACAACTGAGCTTGTAGCAGACCACAAAACTTATAATCTCTTGTCTGCAAATGATGGAACTTAATTTGTTCAGATACCTCAAAATTGAACAACTGGGTCTTCTTCCATGACAAGCGCTTTCATTTCCGAACATACTAGAACTGAGGTTGAAGGAATAGGTAAGGTCCATCACTATTAAACAAATATTATTCAAAATATCCCCTTTCCTCCTTTTCTTGCACAAAATCACTTGCACCGCACCAAATCTCATTTCACTTCACAAACTGAGGAACTAAGGTTAAAACGTTATAACAACTTTGTTTTCAGTCACTAACAGTCCCGTGTATTATAGACTGAATTTGTTCATCTGGCGTTGCCCATTGCTTCTTCAAATTAAGAAAGTTACATTGATCGCTTATTTTCTACAAATACTGGGCCGCAATGGCTGCACTTTAGGAATAAGGTTTGCAGAATAGCCAATCCCTTTTGGTTTCCTGAAATTCATTGATTCTGACGTATTTATGCCTCCTCTTCTAAATTCCAGAAGACAATTTATGAAGGGCATCTCGTGGTCAGAATGACGTGATTGTGAAGCCGTTAACTAACGTGGCTTACTAGCCGAGTATATGCAAATCCAGTATTCGGGCCATTGCAACTATAAACCTCAGTCAGACTCATAACTGTGGGAGCATGGCTTGCGTTGAAGAAATTAAATGATTACATTGGGAGGAATGATTGGACATGGGAAAAAGAGCAGAAGAATGAGTTGAGAAGAAAACATTCAGATCATTGATACAGACGCAAAGCTACACGCAAGCAAACAAATATATCAACACTAAAATTGGGGAAGATGAAAATTGGAACCTTCACTCCCCACTGGAATAGAAGAGCTTCAAGGGCTCTTCTAGAATACTATCAACCAACACTGATCAAGTTAGTACTTCATGATGATCGCTACCACCGACAACGTTAGTTTGTTCCAGGAATTTCGGCTTGTTTAACCTTTCTGGTTCATCCATTCTGATGAGTTTTGCAGATTTTTGCGGACCTACCTCGCATCACCTCTACAGCCGCCTGATCCTTTGTGGGATCAGGATCGCGGGCGTGTACACAACCTTCGAGGTAAAGCCTAACGTACGTCTTGTACACAGGGATCGGGACTTCGGGTTACAGCGATTTAATCGTCCTCTTGACCTTGTCCAGCGCTCGGCTGGTCTTTCCAGCGGCCGTTACGCATCTGGTCGAGGACGTGAAGTTTGTACCTGCCTGAATCCTCCACTCTCTGATTCTAACCACCTTTTGGACATCTACGAGATATCCAACTTCTCCCGTACTCCTAGGTGCTAATTCAGTTGAGGTCTCCACTAGTTGCCTACATTTGTCAGCATTCAGTGGCATTTCCCACTCGGCAATCCACTGATGCGCTTCATTTCAGTCTTGATCTTTGCAGTTCTCGGTAGAACACCCCACTAGTTTTACATCATCTGCAAACAATTATCACACGCAGTCAAATGTACGAGCTATATCATTTACGTACACCAGAAAAAGTTGTGGGTACAGAATCGAACTTTGGGAAACTCCAAATGTGGCCAACGTCATGGTTAACCTACGACCCTCCACTAACACATAAGAGTGCCTGTCACAAAGGTAGACCTCAGCTCAGTTGATTACTCCTGCGACTACAGAAGTAACCGATGATTAACTGAATCAAATCCACTCCTGAAGTCTAGATAACATACTTCCACAGGTTCGCCTGGATCCAATCACTGTGTTATTTAAGCTAGAAATGACAAGAGGTTTTTCAGGCAGAACTCGTGAAGCCGCACTATTGCGTTGTTAAAATTCCTTGTTTGGCAATATACTACCTTAGTTTTTGCCTGACAGTCCGTTCTGTGAATTTTAACACTGCTGACATCAGGCTTACGGGTAGATAGCTTGAGGCCTCATCTCCTTCTTCCCTCATCTGAATCAGGGTGAATACAGCCGATTTCCACCCCCCGGTTATCTTGCTTGTTTCACTGACAAAGCAAACCATCTGGCAAGTGGATATGCTTAGGATTCTGTCAGTGGTTGTTAAACAGTACGGTGGTTGTTGTCCGATCCCGTCGCCTTATTTCTATCCAACTCCACTGTCTGATCCCTAACCTTACAGAGTGAGACACAGATTTCTGGCATTTTCGATAGGTAATTCGCTATTTTACTTGTAGATGAACTGCCTGTAGTTCATGCTTGTACCACTTCAGGGAACCGCGGAAGGGGTCCTGCCTTCCGTTTGCCTACCGTCGAATGGCTCATATTTGACACAGTTCACCGCTACGCCTGAGGCTGGTTTAGACTGAACTACAATTAAAAATACCTGAACATACTTAAAATGAATAAGATACCATAAGTTACAATGCAGATTACACATGTTGGGTTATACGACGTCGTTCCTTTATTACGTACTCCAACACCGCAAAATGGTACAGCGAAATTAACCGCCCATTTACGTACGGACAGATTGGCAAGAGTCCTGGGGTAATATCTCTGATGAACATAGACAATACCCAGCGAAATAAACGATCCACACGGATGAACAGGACAGTGCTCCTCTTGGGAGTATTTAGAGACCACTGATGTCCGGTCAGATATGCGTGAGATCAGAAGTGTGATGAAGAAATTGTCAAGTGAGGATGTCTTAGAACGACGAATCCTTCTACGATGGTGATTAACGTGTCACTCCCTCATGTCACTCCGAAAGTGAGGTTGTAAAATTGACGTGAGGGAATGGGGGTGGATGCAAGGTGTTGAATACAAATCTGTGACAATACGGTGAATCAAACTGTGCTCGGGTGATGGAATTTATTGGTTAAACGATTTTGTTGACAATACTTTTTCAAGCTTTCTCCGATTGGTGTATGGTAGATTGCACACCAAAGTTGCCCGAGGGAGTTAGAAACCAGAAGGTGCTAATATTTCTATGCGTTCACCATTTAGCTCGTCAACGCTACTAGCAATATCCACTTTTGAAATTACGTTCGGTATCACCATTTTGAAAAACTGGAAACCTGACCTCCAGGGGCATTTAGGCTAAAATGGGTTAGCTACTTATAAGTAGTGTGTTAATTAGTTGAAAACAGTGACCGCATGGTAACCAACAATCGTACTAAACATGCGCTATGTGAACCACCAGGGCTTCACCCGCAACTATGGCTACCTTTTGGCTCCCAAGATATATGCTCCTTTGTGGAAGATGAGTAAAACAAAAGTTCTGACTAAGAAATGAACTGCTGTCGAGGCTGGACTCAGTCGTAGTTAACACCACAGCAGTTGGCAAGTCTATTATGAGCTGAAGACAAGCAGTACCTACTCTTACAGAGGTCTCAGCTTATCAAACAACCTTTGTTGTCTATATAACATCGTTTTTTTCGTTGAGAGAAAGGTAACACGGTCTATGCTGATGGTTCACCTTCCCACTCTAAAAGCAATTCGTCGTCAGCAGTAAGCTAAGGCTACTGGGCACGCACGCAACAGTTTCCGCCATAACGCCGAAAATGTCCAACGCAGTTTGTGGATCTGTCCACTGTGTTCCCAACGCCTGTTCGCGCATTGGACGATATCTCAACGGTTACCTTTGATGTCACATATCATATTCGTACTAAAGGACCTTCCGTCTTGGCAGAGCCTTATGGGTTGGCTCCTATCAAACCGAAACTCCCCAGGGCAGAATTCGAGCACATACTCGAACTCGAAATAAAACGCCCTTGTAAGAGTCCGTGGCTCTCACCGCTGCATTTGATCCCTGAACTGTTAGGTGATTGGTGCCTATGCAGTGATAACCAAGGGCTCGACGAAGCAACCGTCCCTGACAAGTACCTAGTCCCGCACATGCAGGATTTAACTGCCTGCCTATAGGGAAGAACCATTTCCAGAAAGAATGATTTTATGCACGATTATCACTAAATCCTGGTAGCTAACAAAGGTATACCCAAAATCGCACTTATTACGTATTGTGGTCTTTTTGAATTTAAATGAAATTCGTCTGGTTTGAGCAAATCAGCTCAAGCTTTTAAAGTTTTATACACGAAGTGACACGAGGCTTAGACTTTTCCCACCACTGTGTTTGTAGCATCCGCGCCTACTGTTGCCTCACTTCACCTGTCTACCCGTGCGCTGGTGTGTGTCCCTCTATCTCTCACCCCGACCCCGAACGAACCAATCCTGTTACCCACACAGTCGATTGGGTGACTGCTTGTCATATTCTGTCTCATCACTATTATGATGTCATTCGCTCGTGTTCGATAAGGCTACGCACTATTGCCGTCACGTGTTCTCATCCCACTCTGGGCCAACTACCTGTCAGGGCTCGCGGTTTAACGTGGTTCTAAGTTGTAACATTTTGGCGAACGGGGATTAAACATTTGATCCGGAAGCCATGAATACTTCATCTACACTTCTAGATTACTTTTGGAAGAATGCTGGTTCAAAACCTTCATTATCAGTGTGGACGCGCTTGAAGCGATCCTCCGAGGATTATGTGGAACTACTGTTAGCATTAAATCCCAACATACACCTTACAGAATCACAGAAAATTAAATTACTCAGACAATATCTGGGATCTGAGGGCCAACGTCATTTCGACACACTTCATGTGTATGACAGAACCTCCTTGCCGGATGCCCTGGCGACACTAGATGTTTTATGGGGGTTACGCCATAACGTGTTCACAGCTCGCATGAATCTCCACCAACTTCGTCAGTGTTCGGGGGAAGATGTTAATGATTTTATAGCTCGTATCCAGCAAGCTATTCCTGAATGTCGTTATAATGAGGTTGTGCCCACAAAAATTGAAGAAGCTATGGCGATTCAATGCTTACTAGTGGGAGTCCAGGACACGAAAACCCGAGAGTGACTTTTGTCCGAAGAAGAGTCTAAACTAACTTTGGATCGGGCACGTTCTATTTCGAGGCAACGGGAGAACATAGCAGAACAGCTCACCTTATACCAGCCGTCTTCAGCCTCAGATAATGTACAACTGTTTGCACGGTATACGTCTCCGCTCAAGTGCAATAATCCTATTCGTACGTTTATGTGTTATCGTTGCAGTGATAAACATGAAGCTGTCACGGATTGTCGTCACGAACAACCGACATGCCATAGTTGTGGGAAAATTGGCCACATTGCACGCGTATGCCGTTCGAATCAAACGCAGTCTTCCGATTTCTGCTCTGAGACTCGAGCTGTACGATCGATTGAAGATCGTAAAGAATCCATTTCCTACTTGATTTCACATACCTCGGCCATGTTTCCTGTGGGAGTACCCCCTTATACAGTAGATTTGAACGTGGAAGGCCGCAACGTTTGCCTGGAGATCGACACAGGAGCTTCCGTGACACTTATTAACAGACGCATACTGCGAAAATCACTTCTGTTGGCCCCAGCTGTTGCCACACTGCGATCCTATACAGGAGAAGCGATCGATGTCATGGGTACGTGCAATGTGGAAGTCAAACACGGAACAAAAACGCCGAATTTACCTGCATACGTCGTAAATAACGTAAGTCCAAATCTGTTGGGTCGAAATTGGCTCAAACTCATGCCAGATCTTCTGCTGTTTGTCAGACGAGTGGATAGTCACAACAGCCTTCCGACACTATTACAGAGATTCTCCTCTGTATTCGATGAAAACGAGCTAGGGAGGCTGAAGGATTTTCAGGCCACTATTGTAATGGAACAGGATACTCCTGCTAAATTTTATAAAGCTCGTACACTAGCATTCTCTATCCGCCCAAAAGTCGAGGCTGAACCTGAACGTCTGCAGAAACAGGGAATAATCACCTCTGTCCGACATTCAACGTGGAGTGCCCTTATTGTGCCAGTGCAGAAACCAGATGGTTCCGTTCGAATATGCGGAGATTACAACTTGACAGTGAACCAGGCCGCTACCATGGAACATTACCCCATTCCAAAAATAGAGGATCTATATGCTACACTGTCCCGTGGTGAGAAGTTTTCCGAACTGGACTTGAGTCATGCATATTCACAAATCGAACCGGACCAAGAGTCAAGGAAATTTACAACAATCAATACACACATGGGATTATTCCAGTATAATCGCTTGCCATTCGGCATCCATTCTTCTCCGGCAATTTTCTAACGCATTATTGACAACCTAACGTAAGATATTCCCGGTGTGTGTGCTTACATAGATGACATTCTTGTTTCCGGACGTTCGGATAAGGAATATTTGGCAGTACTTGAGTTGGTATTACAGCGTCTACATGAAAATGGCCTAAAGTTCAAAAGAAAAAATGTGCATTCCTAGCCGATGGTGTTCAGTATCTCGGTTTTCGGTTGGACAAGTATGGATTACATCCAATACGGGGAAAAATCAGACAGATTTCGAAGGCCCCAGTTCCCCGAATCGTGGGTGAGTTACAATCCTTCATTGATATGCTTACTCATTACAGTCATTTCATTCCAAAGATATCAACTGTCCTGGCACCCTTATAAAATTTATTGAAAAAAGAAGTTCGATGGTACTGGACATCTAAGGAACAATTGGCATTCGACACTATAAAGAAGGAGATAAGCCAATCTAACTTATTGGTTCATTACGGCCCAGATAAGCCCCTAACTTTTCGTTGTGACGTCTCTCTATGGGGTGTCTGAGCTGCCCTAAGTCACAAGATGGAGAATCCAACTGAGAAGCCAATCGCGTTTGCTTCTCGCAGTTTAGCCCCAGCTGAAAAGAACTACGCACAGTTAGACAAAGAGGCTCTAGCTGTAATCTTTGCAGTAAAAAAGTTTCACCAATATATATTCGGGGAAGAACGTTTGATAAATACGCAGACCATAAGTCTTTGGTGTCTGTCCTAGGAGAAACGAAAGGGATCAATCAGATGGCGTCGCCGCGAATGCAACGCTGGTCACTTCTTCTGTCGGCTTATAATTACAATATTTCCCATATTCCGGGTAAATCAAATCAGGTAGCGGATGCTCTCAGTCGAATGCCCTTGAGCGAGACCCCAGAAAATCCGTGGAAGCCTACTGAACTAATTCATTTGATACAGTACCTGAACAAGCATGCTGTATCCAGTAAGGAAACCAGTCGAGGAACAGAGCAGGATTTCCTTTTGTCCAAAGTTAAACGATTTGTTTCTCAGGGCTGGCCAAAGCGTAGCGAAGACCAGCTAGCATCCTATTTCATTCACCGTATGGAACTTAGCCTGGAAGAGGGTTGCTTACTTTAGGGTTCAAGGATCATCATTCCGCCCCAGTTTTGAAGAAATATCCTCAACGAGTTACATGACAGTCACCCAGGCGTCAGTCGTATGAAATCCTTGGCTAGAAATTACGTATGGTGGCCGAACCTCGACAGGGATGTGGAAGAATTGATTCGTAGCTGTGAAACGTGCCAAGCTACTGGAAGGAGCGCCCCTCCTGTTCCACTGAGTCCTTGGAGATGGCCGGATAAACCTTGGGAGCGTATTCACATAGACTATTTTGGCCCGACGGGGCAGAAGATGTGTTTATTACTTATCGATATCTATTCGAAGTGGATTGAAGTTAATCCAGTAGCAAATGCTACATCAGAAACAACCGTTTCATGTTTACGAAACTGCTTCAGCAGATTTGGCATTCCTCAAACTATCATATCTAACAATGGCACCAACTTTACCAGCAAGGAATTTCAAGAGTTTGTGGAAAACAATGAGATTCGGCACGTGAGGACGGCACCTTATCATCCAGCGTCCAACGGGCTAGCGGAACGTGCAGTGCAAACAGTCAAAAATGAACTAAAGAAACAATTTCCGGCGCCGATGAAAACAAAGCTGGAAAAAATCCTTTTTGCATATCGGACGACCCCAACTGAAACCACCGGGATAAGTCCAGTCGAATTGATGTTTAACCGGAAGTTACGTACTCGCTTGAACTTACTTATCCCAAATGCCTGTCCCAAGATTGAAGAGCGACAGGAAAAAGCGAAAATATTGTACGACCGGAGATCACACGATCGCGATCTTATCGTGAATGATCCCGTTTACGTAAAACTACCTCATGGGGAAGAATGGAAACCCGAACAAATCAGATCGGAAAACAGCCAAACCACTGAAGTCGCCCTATCAGACGGCCGGATCATCACAAGACACAAAGACCACGTGCGTCCCCGCTCCCTATCCAACACGCCAGAACAATCAACCGCGAACTGTGAAACGAGACACCACTCTCTTAGGGAAGAGAACCCATTACCGGAACAACCGCACGAAAAAAGCTGTCACCGATCATGCAGAACGCTCAAACCGGTGGAACGTTTCCAAGCCGGTGAAAACAAGCCAAACTAAAGGGGGAAGAAATGTGTCATCCGCGCCTACCGTCGCCGCACTTCACCTGTCTACCTGTGCACGCGTGAATGTCCTTCTCTCTCTCACCCCGACCCCGAACGAACCAATCCTGTTACCCACACAGTCGATTGGGTGACTGCTTGTCATATTCTGTCTCATCACTATTATGATGTCATTCGCTCGTGTTCGATAAAGCTACGCACTTTTGCCGTCACGTGTTCTCATCCTACTCTGGGCAAACTACGTGTCAGGGTTCGCAGTTTAACGTGGTTCTAAGTTGTAACAGTGTTGAACTAAATAATTATGTTGGGTGTTTGACGGTCGTTATGTGTTCTATAATAATCCGGTGACCACGCGCCCCATGTTTATCTATCCTCTTCTCGTCGTCCCTTCTCCTTACATTCAACGTCTTCTTAGTGATGATCATGAGCCCTCCTTGAGAAGATTATTATAACCATTCGGGCTGTGCGCGCAACAAACTGTTTCCATCACGAACGTTTATCTTGATGTATTGATAAATATTGATATCGTTGACTTGTGGAAACTTGTTCTCACGTGGTTACTTTTCTCTCATTTTCCGATGCTGGGCACTTGTTCATGCGTGCCCTGGTTTTATGTCACACCTGGTCGCTCCACCAGTACGGGACTGTTGCATTTGATCGTACTCACGTGAACCATTAATCTCGAGACCCGTATATTTGGTGGATCCAATTTGGAGGTTTTTTGTTTTCTTCTACTTAGTCTATAAAATGTTTTTGCACTCCAGCACCCCATTAATAAGAAACTGGCCTTGGCGACCGCCTTTTTTGGATCCAAATCGGTTGCTCATCGGACTCGGAATTTAAAGACCCCCACTACATCACAGACGGGACGGCTGGAAATGGTCCCCAAGACGTGAAGGTTGTCGTTCGTGTACCGCTAATTTGTGAGTTTGAAACATCACCTGAATGATGGTGGACATATTCCTATTACGTTGTGGGAAATCTATTTGTTTTAATGCGCAAAAGATTGTTATCACAGGCGCTGAGAAAGTGCGCTGATTTAATATCGATCTATGTAAAGCAGCGTGCTGTCAACGTCATTTTGGTTTTTGCCTGTTTAAGTTCTGTGCACGTCTTACTGTGCCTTTGGCTCACGCTTTTTTCTGCTACCTCCTTTTGCAGGACTATCGTTGGAACCCCTACTTGTGAGGAAAGCTCTTATTCGGTGTCTCCACGTTGCACAAAGTTGGTTTACAAGTGTATCGGGTAAACGAAGCCAAAACGCCCGGCTTGGCTTTTACAAATAGGTTGACGAGATAGCTGAAATTTTGTGAGTGGGTAGATAGAAGGAGTTAGCAACGAATGATTAATAGACGTGCACCGTATAATTTGTAGATCATTTTTCATGAACTTGTACTTCCGATGTTCCGTGAAATAGTTGCCGACGGTTGAAAAGTTCGAGCGTTTGCGAGCGTTCCCACACGGAACTGAAAACCACCGAAATTTTGAGGCGGTGTCATGAGTAGATAAGACTGTAGTTGATGACTTCCACACACAATGCAGACGCAAGTCGGCGTGATATGTTTGCCATATCTACTGCACACTGTAATTGGGCAAAAGCTGATTTGGCACAGAGATAGCGGAGAAACCGGTAAGTTGATGAAATCACATGAACATCCAGAAGGTGGAGTTCAATGTGTTTTCCGAAAGGTAAAGTGGTTAAACGCGAAGCGAAACATTCTACCGCATGAAGCCTTCCGGGGTGACCCACTGGACGGTCAGCCCAAGTGCACCCTATAGTCACAAAGCTACGACGTAAAAATGGTACAAAAGTGTCGAAATGCATTTATTCGATGTAGATCATCATCTCCAGTATTCCGTCCTACTCGCGGCAGCCTCCTTGCTTTTGGTTCTGCCTCAGCAGAAGTCCTCTTCTTCCTGTGTGTGCGCGTCCAAAGTTAAGCCATATGTTACATGGTAGGTGGGGTATCGCTTACCGTTGCCAGTGTTGGAACTGATCCAACAAAATACAACCCTGTCAGTTAGCACTATCGACAATCGATCGACAGTGAAAAGCCAAGTCTCAGCGCGTTGACTTCGTATATTATTACCGACCCTGGAAAATAGAGAGTACAGAGAGGCGCGTCAAGCTAGCGAGGCACGGAGCGAGTTGTGTGTTAGCCCCGGGACGGATGTTACAAAATGGGTAGCTTGACTAAAACAAAAGTAGGTACAAAATCAAAATCATAGAAAATGTACAGATGAATGCGACTATCAAAGTATCATTTATTATAGTCGCTACACCAGTGACGTCCGTGTAGTTATTTGCCAACACTTTCACTCGGACCTGCTTTCGTGGGGAAACGACGCGCAACTCATCTTCAGAGGTATCACCAGTGATTGGTGGCCCTGCACACGGTTTCTGATTTTGTTTCAACTTTGGAGGTAGCACAATGTTGGAGGTCAATGAAACTGAACCAGCATAGTTGATGAAATCATAGCGTACCTGGTGAGGGGTTTGTAACTGCCCTGTGCAGAAGTGACAGTGTGACATATCAGCATAACTAGTGCACTCCACATGGGCAAATGGTTGTTTCTTATCGCACCGTTAACCATTCATATTAACGGGGTTACCACAATATCCGCGGGGCCCCCCCATGTGAACATTCTTCTCCCACCTTGGCGAATTGGCATTCGAGGACGGATTACCTAGAACTCGTCCGGCCCTTTGCAGTGCAATAGGCTAGCACACCCATTGAGATGTTCCAACACCAGCTCACTGACAAATGTTGTCAGCCAACAGAGTATATTCTTTACGTACACGTCGACGCTGACCACCTCCCGGCGGTCACAACCGTAGGTGCACTGTATCTCAAACTCTCTCATTAGCCACTCGCTGTGGGACCAAATTTTACCAACAGCTACGATTAAGTGGTCTCTGGGGTGAGTTTCTTTAGTCGCTCATTCGCACTCTCCAGACGGTTGTCTGTTAGGTTTCCGAAATAAACAACATCCGAATGTGCATAGATGACCCACTTAGGCTTTATATAAAGCCATTTGCATATAAGGTATTTCATGAATCTCTGGCCTGTTCGCCTGATTATTGCAACATCTCGGATGAACGTTCAAAATAAATAGACGGAATTGTTCACTCACTCTTCTGAGTTGTCGCAAGTAACCATGCGATGAAACAAGTATTTACTTCCAAATGAGTTCATCTGAATGGTGATTATAAGGTTAATCACACAAACTTACACGTTTCCTCACGGCATCCCGAACATGGAAGTAGCGTAACACCATGTCGCACTCAAGGATCACTCGTGCTGACCACATTTGGACCGTCATTTTATTCACCACAAACGTTCTGAGACGTATGTGATCCCACAACACCTCACGGAAGGTTTCGAATAAGTGGCGGGAGGATGCGTATTTCTTACTTCAAAATTAGGCGTACATCACGGGTCGTCCATGACCCATGCCGTCTTTAACCAGGACCTGATATAGCTTCAGGCTACAGCGGCAAATATGGAATGATAGAGGACCTACTTATGGCAGTTGGCCCCATGAGTGACATCGACGTAGAGTGAAGTGAACGACTCGAAGCATCTTTTCGAGTACACGACACCAACTTCTGAGTTGAAGCAGTGTGCTGTGGATGTTTATGACAAGTGCATAACCACCATGGACATTTGTAACATCCGTCATCGGTTAAAACCACCAGCAATAAGTAAGTGTGTTAGCGTGCACCAATGTAGCAGAAAATCTGCCACAAATTTTGCGTCATGTCGAGAAAAATTGCGTACTGCGTGTCATCAGAGATGACAGTACTAGATACACGCACATATGCCTCGCACGTAGACAGCAACTGCAGTTATTCAGGGAGTTCCCTGATGTAGTAAACGTGAGTGAGATTTATTAGGCTTGTGGATAGCTTGGTAACTGTGCGTTGGACATGCCTAACAGCTTTCTTCAGGCCCGTACACACGACCCGATTCGTATACTTGGAGGGCGGCCTAATACAAACCCCGTAGAATGTCTGAAAAGCTGTCTTTTCCGTGAGAGGGCAATGTGTGCTCAACCATCTCAAGAGTGGTGAGTCCCATTTTTGTAGCCATCCCATGGCGATACGCGGAGGAAAAGTTGGACAACAGCGAGATGCCAAGATCTTCCTCGAGATCGATTTCCATTATATCTGTTTTGTTAAACGCACTATGGATCATGAAAGAATTATCAGAATCTCCACAAAGTGACACGTGATATGCATACCACTGTACCTTCCGTTTGTAACATATTCGCTTAACTAAACAAACGGTTTGCTACATTCTATCATCAGTAGTTGCTTTGAAACGTTCCAAAAATAATTTTTTAATTAAAAAAGGAGTATCATACCATAATGCTTACTCAGTCAACTAACACCCAATAACTGCCAGTCGCCAAGAAATCATCCTCACAGAAAAGTGGCATGTTGACAGCACAGAAAGATCCGACATCTTCAGAGACCACAACCGACATTTGCTCCACTTTTGCTATCGTAAAGAAGACCAAGGTCACTGCTAAAACGGTAATCCCAACAGCAAATTTTAGCGTGATGCGTGAAAGAAACAATACCAAGTTTTGCTCAGTTTCCATCACCGATGTATTTGCAGGTCAAGTTAGAAAAATAACGGACTTGGAGTCTAGAATGACGAAAATACGCAACAAGTACTAAGAGCTCGCCAAAATTTAGCACCAGCTAGGTCTAATAGTTAGCATTCTGAATATCTCAAGTAACATCCACCGTGAGACTACCTCTGATCATAAGGACCTCGTAGCCACTGGGACGTTTATTGATACGGTAGCTGCGTAACTGTACAAGCGGTCAAGTTGTGCAGGTGAAGTGAATGTACTTCACGTCTCTGGTAGAATACCTTCGTTATCTCTGAAAAGCGTCTAACTCAGGTCAATAAAACAGGAGAACAAGGGTGCCGTTGCCAAAGACTTTACACGAAAGTACAAGAAGGACGCTGTATGTTGTTGCTGCAGCTCACAAGTGAACTCGTAGCGAACGAATTTATCAAGGGTCAAGAAAAATCAGGCGTGGCACAAATTTTGAGCCCACGAAGGTGCTTGGTGAAAGGCGACACTCCAAAGGGAAATATTACCGACCAATATTTCCAGGGTAAGGAGGAACTCATAACACAGTCAGCAATCTTGTCTACCGATCTCTACTGCTCCAAGTGCTCTCTAAATCATCAAGTTGCAACTGGCAACACTATTAAACTGCTCGCCCAGACAGATACTGGAAAGCAAACCACGTCCAGCTGTTTTGACGCCAGGCGTGTTCAAGTTTACCCAGAAGTTTCTCTCGGATGATAATCCTGATGACATCCAAGAAGCGGAAAGGGAAATCTGCCGCGGGCTTGAAGGGTTGGGAAGAAATCGCGTTGTCTGCCGATCGGTGCAGGCTGCTGAATCCAATCGGCACACGCACACCGCATACGTACGGACTGCCAAAAACCCACAAACCCAATGTCCCACTTCGACCTACTATGTTTTTGTGTAACGCACCGCAGTATAAATTAACCCGTTGGCTAGCTGACTTGCTGGAACCATTTAGAAACAGTTCGGTAAGTACAGTCTGAGGGACAGTTTCGAACTTGTTAACTGTGTAGATGGTTCAAACGTCCGAGAAAAACTGATATGTTCATTTGACATGACATTCCGCTTCATGAAACAGTTGATAGCATTTGCGAATTTATTGTGAGCAGCAGTGCTCTGTTTCTTATCCCGGTGATCGAACCAAAATCTCTATTACATAATGTAAGGTTCAACTTTCAAACGTATAGTTTTCGACAATTGGACGGGGTTGCAATGGGCAGTCCGTTGGGTTTACTTCTAGCGGATTTATTCATAGCCAAAATAGAATCCACACTATGCAAAAGCCTGTCAACACCAGTGCTGTACGAATGCTACGTAGATGATATTCTAGCCATCTTTGAGAGCTCGAGTGAATCGAATACCTTATTCTCGAAGTTGAACCAGGCTCACACGAACTTGAAACTAACGAGTTAGAACGAACAAAATGACTGCCTTCCGTACCTGTACATTCTGGTCACTTGAAGACCAGATGATAGTTGGGAGAGCCGTCTACAGAAAACCTACCTGGACTGGATAGTACATGCATTTTGAAAGCTTCTCTCCGGTGCAGCATAAGAGAAGTCTGGTCAGAACGCTTTCCACTGAGCACGGAAGATTTGCACTGAAGACAACCTATAACTAGATTTAGGCTTACTGACAGACACTCTGCAGGTCAACGGATACCCTCTGCGATTTACTAAAAAGTACAGCAAAGCCGTCATCCCAACTGTAGAAGTGACGACAGTACCGAAGAGGACGGTGTACTTAGAACTCCCGTCTCCAGGATCACCTGGTCAACGATGACAAGGAAGCGTCTAACAGCGGCTACATCCAGGACTTATAACGCTGCAAAGTTGTGTGTAATACAACGAACGAGAACCCCACCGGTAGCCCCGGCTATGAACAAACGGTGTATGTCTGTCACTTCTCACCGTTTTTACAAATACTCATGTAGCTGCAGCATGAGCTGCATAGGGGGTACAAATCGACAACCAGCTGTCCGTATCAAGGAGCATGTACCCAAATGGCTGGAGACGCAATTAGAAACGTCAGGAGCCTGTATAGATGCCGATGGACGGCATTCCGCATCTTCCGTCGCAAGGCACATAATGCAAACAGGACACAGTCAAAGTTCCTTACGCCTTTTCGGTGATCTTTTGGAGCAACCGGAAACGCATACTTTAGTTTGTTGAGGCTTTGGCCATTTAACGTCACAGTCCCCTCTGTGTGTTCAAAAACAATATGTGTTGACACTGTGGCTACCCTGGTAGTTGGCAGCCTCACAATTGTGATTTTCATTTCTTGGTGTTTGTCTGTGTGATCCCTCAAGCCATGACTTCCGCTCTGTGGAATTTTGACCCGTTTAGAATTAGTTACGTGTCCATGTGTGATCAGAATGTACGAACTGTTACTCCGGAGAACATCACATGAACTGCGTCTTCTCATCAAGTTCATCAAGGGAACAAACTCTTTCAATTTCCTACAAACTTTTTTGTTGTAAAATGTTATTATATTTGGAATAAACTTCTGAATTGGATTAGAGCCAGTATCAACACCCGGCGTCCTTGAAGGGCTCGAATAGCTAACTTACGCTATCGAACACAATGTTTATTTTCAAGTACTGCGTATCCTTTGATGGCTTTTTTAAGTGTGGGCCGGGATACGTTTAGCCGCCGGTCGTGCATAACATTCATGCCCGTCTAGACTCTCGAGCTCCCCTAAAAAAACAGATTGCTTACAACATTTACTTGTATCCATATCGTTCACTCACATCACCAACTGGCATTTGACCTGTCGCGTGCTCACGAAACCGGTATAAAACCAACATCATTCTGTTCGTGTGCGTCATTGTACATGCATTACCCAGATTGCCGGTAGTTGTGAACCTTGCGCTTATTAGTACATCCAAGAAGATGAGCTTATATCAGCAAGACCTGGAAGAAGCAAATAGAAAATAAACTGGTTTCTAACCCACGTGTACAATTTTTCACACGCATATATACACATAGTTGTGGCATTCAACTCATCCCCGTAAATGCGGAGATTCTAGGGCTTATGAGCCTGCAGACCGTGATTACTGGCAGCCGATATCAACCGGTTACTGACTACCATACAAAACCCTCTACGCAAAACTGTGAAAAAATAATACCCCTCCCGTGTAGCTTACTCAACAGCATTTAGACATCGGTTCATCCCTTTTGTTCCTCCCACTTTTGTATAACAGGCGGTTTCGCTGTGAGTAGTATACTACTCACAAGTAGTGTATTACCCGCAGGCGACATTCAGGAACAAAAGGACAAGCCCCGAACACGACGGACAAGAAGAGACTGTCGGAACAGTGTGTACATGCCGTGTGAGAACTTTCGCCGAGGCGAGTGACAACGTACTGTCACCCAATATATGTGAATGCATGTCTGTCGTGCAAATGAGTGTACACGTTTGTGGTTTAGTTTTTTACACGACCTGTACGGAAGTTTGCCCAATAAACCAACTTGCTGGCCAAACGTCTTTTGCGGACACAACACCCCTACCTCAAGCCCCCATATGAAATGTGGATTTCAGGCAATTTTGCTTCAAACTCCGTACGGAATTTTGATCGCCCCATGATAATCGTCCTAGAGGTAGCTGCCGGTAGCTCACTAATCTCGGGATGGAACAACAACTGGTCAACAGCGTCATATATTTTACTAACCAACGCAAAAATGATACCCCACAAAGTCTTCACCAAAAAAGTTACGTACACATTAATCGTCAGAGTAAATGTGACTGCTCCATATTTTCCCACTTCACACATGAGATTGCGTTTCTCTTCTAAACCCCATCAAATCCTTTGTGAGGGGAAACCTCTGCGACGAAAGGACGCAGGAAACCCCATGTTGACCGAACACTGCGAAATTTTCAATTTTCAGACAGCTTCCAGCAATCGACGGGGTGCTGCACCGGAGTCCGTCCAGTCGTTCGCTGGATTTCGGAGTTTCTCCCGTCTTTCGCCAGAGCGGACTTATTTCAACACTTTTCTGGCGCCAGCTGTATCAAGTAGTGGCGAAGCACTCTGGGAGCGCAGTGGGACTGTAACATACAAGCTGGCCGATTTTACTCTGACCGTCCGTAGAACTTGTAAACAAACTCTGGGGCAGTGTAGACGCAACGCGGAACAGCGTTCTTCCGAGGTATTTGTTCCAACAACAGTCCTATGAGAGGAAACAACACGAACAGGCATGAGGCAGAGACAGAGTAATCCATGCACACTTCCTACATGGATGTAAACTGAAACGGCACCGACAACACAGCAGCATACCCTGCTACGCAGTGCTAGTTCTCATGTTGCCTGGGCACCTAGAGTGTCTGCGGGCCTTCTGGCAGTCTTTTCCGAACTTCTTTTTACACGCATATTTTTAACCTGAAACCTCTCTTCTTTAATCCCAACACTTGTTTTTTCTCGCACCTTTATCTTTCATTGTGCCACTTCCGTACTTCGCATCCTGGCAAAGTCGCCAAGTTTTAGCATGCAAGCCGGCGGCTTCCGCCCTGATTGCTCATTTTGCTTGTGGGCCAACTTTGGGTAACGTGAACGCACCGGAGAACAGCGTTCGTTCGAAGTAGGAGTTCTGACAAAAGTTTTTTAATGGGAGTTAATACAAACAAGCATGAAAAAAGCTCAACAAGCCAAAACGGCATCGACAAAACAGCAGCACGCACCGTTACGCAATTCAAAGTTAATCTGTGTGCTTACTGGTCTCGACTGGGCGTTACAACAGTCGTAACATGCAACCAGAACAGCAGGCAGAGATTGTGCCCGAAGATGTATTAAGCAACACACGGCGGTACTAGAATATCCAAAGAGGGTTAGTGTACAAAGGTATGTGAGTTAAGTTTAAATACAGCTGTCGTCCTCGCTTGTCTGACTGTCAACTGGTTATGGGTCCTCGTGCACAACGTTGACGTAGTGGTCTGAACGATGAACGGAGCAACCATGTAACAACTGTCACTTCAAATTTATCCCGAGCGCGCTAACTAGTTTCGGTCGCACGTTTCCCAGCGTAATATGCAAGCCCGCCATTCCTATTTTGAATGCCCCTAACACTCGCTTACCAAATTCTGAGCAACCCGGAAGCACCCGAGAACAGCGTTCTTTCAAAGTGTTCCGACAACAGTCCTGTAAAAGGAAACAGCACAAACAAGTGTGAGCCAAAGGCTCAGTGAGCCAGGCACACGACTTACACGAACGAAGACTGAAACGGGCTCAACACCTCAGTATGCAGTGTTACACAATCCAAATTCAACCTGTGTGCGCTTGCTGGTTTTAACTGCACGCTATACAGCTTCCCTCGCTGTAGAGCCCCGTCTTCGTTGCTATACACGCCGACTGGTGCTCATGTTGCTAGGGCACGTAGTGCCTGACGTCCATCTGCCCGTTCAGATTGGAGAATCTTTTTCTGCACTTATTTTTATCCTGACGCTTTTTTCTTTGAGCCTGGTAATTTTGTTTGTCTTGGCATTTCTAGTTTTATCACGGCACGTTTTTTCTCTCAACCTGACAGGTTCATCAAATTGTGATCTACCCATCAGAACGGAGAACAGGAGTTCGCCGGTAACTGTTTATCAAGAACACGTAACACCACTACGAAAGTAAGGAAAAGGTAAGAGACGGTATGAAACATTATGTCACGGTTCGGTCAGTTATTCTGCCTTCAATCGTAGCTTGTTCTACGGAGATTGCGCAGACTGCTGGCTCTGCAACACAGTGGAGACGGACAGTAATTAGCTGCAGTTTTAAACCGCACAATGGGCGTTTCATCGATTTCGCAACAGGATTCCGAAAGCGTGCTGTCGGTTGTATGATGTTCAGGAGCGAATTTGTTGCGCCGTTTGTTAATTGGCCGGTGTGTTCTATAAATTAGAGCGTTGGTGCGTAGTTGAGTAGGTAACTGGTTTCTGTGCGAATTGTCGGAAATGAGGGACCTCAAAGAATTGTTTTGAGCCTGCTTTTTCGATGGTTTCGGTTGTGATACGTTCGCGGAATTCCATGATAATCTGCTAATGTTTCAGTTGAAGAACGGAACTAGGTACGGTCTCAGAATTTGCATAACGCGTGAACAGTACTTCCGGAATTCGGGGAAAACATTCCTGAATGCGCAACGTGCAGGCAGTGCTACCTTTTTGTGTGCACTGTATTAAGAAAAGCAGAAGAACAGGTTGACTAAACCACAGGTGAGTTTGTTGTGTATTTTCCGCCTGGTTTGCGGACTCCCGTTGTCATTCCTTTATTCACGTATCGCACAAAGACGGAGGTCTGCGCTTATCGCACAGCTACTTAGTTCACAGCCACAGGACAATGGCGGTCGGCCCGGGAGTGCATCCAGCAAACCGTAAACTAGAAAGTGCGACAGAGAAAGCTGTTTATGTGTTATTGGATAGCTTCCATAAGACCCACTAAATCATCGATTACGTTAGGAATGAATAAGATATAGTGGTGAATCGTAGTTGTGTAAGGTTTTTAAGGTTGAGGAAGTGACTACGAGAACATCCTGACTGTGATCTGGAGAGCACACGAAAGATGTCAGAACTCGTGAGACCTATGTACTTGAAAACGGATAATGAAGGCGGGCCGGGAGTGTCGCAGTTCACGGCCGAGAGGCTTTAGGAACCGTACGCAACTTAAGAAAGTGTTGTTGTGGTGGATTCCACAGGTGACTGCAACAATAAAGCTCACCATTTATGACATGTCGTTGTTACAGATTGTAATGGTAAAGGCAGAAGCGTTTTTATACTTTCGCCATTAATGAAAGTGTTTTTGTTACTGGGTCATGCTGGAGAGTATTCAGCGGCTGACGCCGACAAAGGATGTTAAGACGATTTTGGTGGAGAGAGGCCCGACACAGCTGGAACTTTTAGAAAAATATTTTTCTAAAGCGAAGATTTTGTTCTGTTGATTTCATATGAGAATAAATATGCTTGACAGATGTCGGCAGTTGTAGGATATATCTTCGGAAGGAAACAACTTTCTCATTGAAGAAATGAATAACCTTTTGTATTGCATGTCCGAAGAAGAGTTCAGCGGTATAGTTAGCAGCATTTGCAGTGGCAACCGGGAGCTCCGTGAATATGCATAAAGACGCCTGCTACCTATGGAAGAACACTGGGCAGCGTACGCAATACGTGGTATTGCGCATCACGAAGTTGGTACGAATAATAGGGTGGAGATGGCTAATAAGTATATCTGGGGTAATCTGACACCGAGGTCTACGTTATTCGACTGCATAATAGAAATATTGAACTGGAATGAGCAATTGGAGGTGACATGCAGACGGATGGTTACGATATCGTCAGTGAAGGGTTGACGTTTGGCGTGTGAAATGGGCGGCATTAGTGCTTTCTACCAGCTCACTCCGTATGCACTGAGAATGGTTGAGGGCAACCTGATGAAGACTGCTTGCGTGCCGAACGTGCAACGAGGAGAAGCAATTTCTGCTTTCAAGCGCGTCGTTAACGTTGAGAGTCATGCGTCCTGTACATAATCTTTCTTTAGTAATTGGGAAATGCCATGCAGGCATCTTGTATGGCGCCGCAATAGTGGCCTAGCCGAGGCAAGCAGTTTACTGCAAAACAGTAGGTAGTTATTATCGGACAATTCGGAAAGCTTCATAATAGACGGTGCACGCTCGGGGTGTTTTATAAATGGGAAGGTGAAAAGTGAGGCAAGCAAACTGGTTGAGACTAGAAACCCTATTTCGAACGTTTGTGAAGTTGTTAGCAGCAAACCCAGTGGGCGGGGCTGCTGCAAAATCCAACCACTCCCCAAAGCGATGCAACGGTGCTGCGCATCCCCGGGATGGGCTAGCGGGGCTCTGATGCACAAATGAATGACCTTTGTATAATGAACAACTACAGAATATATTCGTCATAATTGTGTACCTCCGCCCTTTACAACGAAATAGATGTAGAAGCATTTGGTGAAATAGAAACAATCGCGTCAACTCGATTGCAATGAGAGTCTGGTTGCGGAAGTACACTTAAAATCCGAGTTAGACACCTCCACAGTGAACGTACACTTCTCCTCGATAACATGTAAGCAAGTGTGAAGCGGTGAACCGGGTACCGGCATTCCTCAGTATGCATCAGGAAGGGAGGCTCATGTACCACTCGTTAAGGCGGTATCACCGTATTATTATTATTGCTGTGTTTCACTGTCACCGCATGTGCTCACGTCATCTATAAAAATCCAGCATTCCAAACACAGATGAAACTCCAACGTAACTCTACATTGACAACCTTTCCTACTGTTTCCCTAAGGGTCCCGGCTACAACCGTGTTGTCCTGTTTGCCTGTTTTCCATGTGTGACGGGTGTGCACCCGTTGTAGCATAACCGACAGAACCCCACCATCCCACCTAATCATCAGTACACTCTTCATCGTTTGAATTGGACCTTTTATGATGTTGTTCAACTCACTCCTGGCATCTTCCCCAACCGCAATAAGGAGGACATTAGCTATCCTCCTTCTCCAAGTGCATCATTATGTGCACATCTGGGGGCCGTTTAAAGGCCACATCGTTAAGTGCTAGCACGGCCTGCTCTGGTAACGCATTTCAGCTACTGATGACTCGTCAAGACAGACGAAATACGGAGTGGAGTCGTCCCGATCGCAGCCTGATAATCGTTAAAGGGTGGCCGCTGAACCTTATTTACTTGGGACACACGCTTACCACCCCAGCCTATCGAGGCCGCAGCAATCATTCCTCAAGTTCCGTCAACGAAAGCCGTCTAATCATGCAAACCTACACATCAACTTCAATCGAGTCAAGTCACTAAACAATAAGCTGCTATAGCAGATGGAAGGTTTCACGGGTTTCTGCGACTGATACAAGGGGTTCAGAGCTAAGGCTGTAGGCTCTCAGACACTGAGAACAGAGTAAAGTTAATTATTCAAGCAAAACGATCCCTAGAACCGCTGCTCACAACTGCAGAAGGAAGGATAATCAAATGGTTAATGACCCTGTGAGAAAAGAACCGCTGCCTAGGTGAAGTCCAAGAACAAAGTTTAAAAAGCCCCCTGTTATCTTCTCATCGATCGTCGTCACTCTGTACAGTGAAGAACTGTTCTGCGAGACCTACTATAAACAAGAAGCCAGGCCTCCACGGAAGTAAACATATGGGGTTGGATGTCCTGAGGTAGCTGTCCGATCTCCAGTACTTCAATGCTCGGACTCAGACTTCCTCGATGGATTTCGCGATGGAAGATAAAGCAGACTGCGAGGAAGAGTCTGGAAAAGAATACCTAGAATTGAGTAGGGTGGTAGGTTGGACTCAGGCTGTTCTTCCCAGTTGTTTCAACGGCCCTTCTTTTGGGCTTTTGGCGCGACATTAACGCTAAGAAAGATGTAGCTGGCTCGACTGGAGAAGATACTGCGGGGAAGCAGCCTCATAAAACAACTCTCATTACTCTGAGATTTTTTTCATTAATTTTTGTGGCCACCGCCTCTAAGTGTGCAGATGACAGGATGACTACTGTCTTGGTGAGTGCAGTACAAGGGAGGGCAAATGCTATGCACTCGTTTGGAGACTGTTGTCCCAACTCAATTTCGGACAGAGTCCCTCATTTTACAACCCATGGAAGAGATAGGAAATGCCGTGCTAGGAAGAGCCCAGCATTTTCAGCTGCAGGTTCTCTGCGTCACTCAATTTTTCGCAGTGCGTGTGTGACTAATCAGCGGCGAAGCGCTGCCTTGACTTTCTTCAAATCTGCAGTTCATGCAGATAACATCGGGAGATAAAGAATTTATCTGCTTATACCAGTATTTGTTGAGGCCAGCTGACTTAGAGTGATACCACTCCTGACGCCGGTAGCATTTCATGCCGTTTTGCACGAACATTTTACGCCCACCCCGGCTGAAAACGCTCGCTGTCTCCTATAGGGTCTGCTGAGTCCCAGCACTGTTAGATCTGACACAGTTCATTGTCGATGGAAACGAGCAATATACAACGTAAAACCGTTAGTTGTCGGTAATTCGAAAATAAGCACGGTGAAACGGGAAAAATCTGGCACTCAGTAACCCAATTAATCCAGCATGTAACGAATTAGTGGGTTACTTGACAGCAAATTACAGTAATGGTGTGCAATTTTTGATACACAGGGCGCATTTGGTGAAATAGAAACAATCGCGCTAACTCGATTGCAATGAGAGTCTGGTTGTGGAAGTATACCTTACATCCGAGTTAGACACCTCCAATAGGGCAGGCATATGAATGGACAGAAACTCCTCATTCAGACAAGTTGATCACATCCCCATCCCAGTAACCATGTGGACTACGTGGGGTTCAGATGGTTCCGAAGATGATAAGGATGGTGTCGGGATATTTCGACGATGAACTTCAAATGGCTTTCATTGTTGCGGATGCAGTGATTTCCACTATGAATGAAATTCACATTTGCAGCGTCAACCGGCTGCAGTGAGTGTTATTGCTCATTTGCAGAAGCGCAACTACTGCCGCGCGTGCATTCCACGCGCGTATTCCAGTTCCCAACTCTCCACCGCACAAACGCAGTTCAACTAGGTTCTGATTTCCATTCTGTGTCCGAACTCATTCCTACCTACTTCGCTAACCTACAGATAATACGTCCACCGCTAATAAGTTCCCCTCGTTTGTTTCAGGTTTATTGGTTCTTCGCTGCTTGGTGAGTCCAATCGAAAACGACTAAATTTTCTGTGCAAATCGTAGGGACCTGCATAAGGTAAGCCACACTTGTCGCGATCCAGACCGATGTTATTTTCTGTGAGATTTGTTGCCTTCAGTTTCCACACTGTTGATGAAGCTGTTCTTGCGAGATTTCATGGAGCCCTGCTAGCGTCAGTCCCATGGAACATTCAGGAATACTCGTTGGTACGTATGAGCCAGCTGTGGGCAAACGAAGCGCCGTAGGTTTCCCACAAGTGATCAGGCGATTTAAGCCTAGTCCCAAAACGGTTGGCGTAGAAGGGTTTCCGTAGTGATGCATCACTGAAATACAGCAAGTGATTTGAACAGTGGAAAAAACCGAGTCGCATAAGTGGATCCAATACAATTGAGCGATCTCAAAGCCAGTGCCCGGAAACAACCAAGGACTAGTACCAGCTCAGGGGGAAGCTCATGCAACAGTATGGAAAAGCAAGGCTGGAGTCCGGACACGTTGTCAAAGTGGATCCAAACTAAGAGCAATGTCTTGAGCAACGTCTGATGTTGAGGAACTTAGAGATTTGATATAAATATAACAATTGAAAACGTTGACGTCAACTCACGACTTAAAAAGCTACAGTCGGTAACCAAAAACCCATCTGGAGCTAGTAGCGACCTACATTCTTATCGATTTACTCCACATTATATCAGCTGTCTTGCAGGGCGTATTTAACGATCGGTCCGGGTTGTACTTAAGGGTGTATGAACACTTTACATTACGGCAGGATGAATTTTGTCAAGAATACCTCTGTTGAACTAAGTCGGTGATGGCAAGTAGTCCGTGATCCAAAACCGTGGGCCATGGCAATGATATGGGTGTACTCTTATCGCATTTTTCCAATGCATTTGTCAAGGTGGACGGCAATATCTTGGTGACCAAAGTGGAGACTTTCAGTATCCGTAGCCATATGTCACCCTGTCCTGGAAAGCTACTTACCAACCGAGACGGTTATAGTGTTTCCCATTTTTTATAGTAAACAATATTTTGCTTGCACACCGTAATCATTTTGCATCACGTTTCGCGCGTTCTTCGTGGACAGCAAGAGCGGTATTGTAACGAAAACAAAATATGCGCACATCCGTTTGGCCCTCTTTCTGTTTGCACAACCGCTTGGCGAATCTACTGCACTTTCAGACAGCGTGCCAGGAAGATCGTCACAGCTATAAGTTTGTGTCAGCAATCCAAACGCAACCCAGCATCATCCTTGCTTCTCGGATATTGGTACTTCTGAATGTTGCTGTGGTCATCGTGAATGTCTGCGACATCCTCCTTTAGAGTTAATCCCCTGATTGTAGTAACCTGCGTAGGTTTCGAATTTCTTTGTTGCAGTTTCTGGCCGGTTACAACTGGTGGTTTCTTGATATAAGCTTGAATTTTTCTGGGCCATTTAATCACCCATACGTAACTACAAGCAAATTGTTGGGATCTACGGTCAATATTCAGCCATAAACCCCGGACCCTACAGGAATACCTCACAGCCCGATTTATCGTCCATTGTTATTTCCGAAATTCACCAGTGATTTCATTGTTACAATTCAGTATGGATGCAGACGATACAAAACTGTGGATAACATGGCTGACTTCAGCGGGTGGGGACATACGTAATGACCAGCGATCGTGTGGCCTCACTGGGGATTTGGACTGCAAACACATCCTCCAGCCTAACCGTTCTGTACGCACGATTCTGTGAACGTCTGCTGCAGAAGGGTTGATACGAACCCGGTGCCACTTTCATCAGTCGTGTAAATAATTGCACCTATTGACCCCTCACATTTTCTCTAACGACGCATTTATTATTCTGCTCTACAGGTTCGTTCAACCCGCACGTTTTTGGGCGCATTTTAACATACTTGAAGGTAGCTGGCACTTTACGCTTCGTGCGTCTTTGAGTGTCGCCGAATGTGCTGGAGCCCACCTCACGCTCGTTTTCCCTCTTCTCATCGTTGCCGCTGCTGGCCTTAGGTTAGGCTAGAACTAGCTACTTATCATTCTTCCAAATACTTCTGGAAATAAACGTTTTTCCCAAACCCTGTCGCGTTCTTTTATTTTGATACCCGTTGGGACTAGGTTTCGTTTGCACCCCAGTAGAGGCGTTTTAAACTGTTGGTGGACGAGGGTCAAGCGCTTACCCGCTTGCCAACTACAGTGTGAAACGGCTCTCTTGTGCCACAAGCTGTGCCCAAAAGTGTGATATCACGTTAATTTATCTTCTGCGAGGTCATCTACGCTCAAAACACGCAGATCAACAGCTTCACGTCCTTAGAACTACACGTCGGTTTCCACAAAACTTCCAAACGGCAATACAGCTGCTCAGAGAACAAGACAGGCAACTATTAGTACAGCTAGAGAGACCTGAGAAACGAACAGACTTGACACCAAGGGACAAGTGAAGGAAGATAATTGGACGTCCACAAATCATCGTGTGCACCATAGTCCCAGTAGCTCGACAAACTCCGATGCGGTTCTCGCAATTATAGGGCAACACCACACCCATATACATAAAGTCACGGCCACAATAAATAAACGAATTAATACAGTTATATAGTTACAATTTTTCTGTTAAGCCACCCTGAAAATAGGCACGAACATAAGAACCGGTCATACCGGATCTTAAACATAGGAGATCCTCGAAATGACAAATACTTCTAAGTGTCCTAAAAAACGCCGGACTACATGCAGTGGCGAAGTGGCACCGATCGTACAGATTCAGTAGATGGACCGTGTCTAGCATACAAGCGAACAGTCACGGGCCACTCCGAGTCGAATTTCGAGACCTCAACACTATGGTACTAACTAAAGCTGGCGAGTTAACTCAGGGGATGCCAGACAAGAAATTCAAAGGGGACGGCCACGCATGGCAAACCTGAACCACATATGGCGATATCAGCTACACCAGGAATCACGAACGGGCCTGTTGACTCAAACCAGGGTCAGGAAGCGGAACACACCTCCAAGGGAACAAGACGACGTGCAACGGTTTAGAAGAGCTAACCAACAGAGAGAAAACGATTCACATCGGCCTGGTTTTACCTTTATATCCAGAAAAACGGACCTATCCCCTGGGCGAAGACCTCCGGGGATTAGATACGACCAAATTTCAGGGTGATCAAAAGGCCAGATCACGGGAGCTGAAATGTATGCTGGCGAGTGTATACAGCCTGCTCAACAAAAGAGACGAGCTGCAAACAGTGATCCACTCCGTAGGTGTTTGCTGTCTCACAGAAACCTGGCATGAGGAAGAAACAGATCTGAAAGATTGGTCACGTGGTTTCCCGTGGTGTCGCAGTGACCGTAGCAACGCATTTAGGGGCGATTGTCTATTGTTGATCAAACGTTTCATAAGGCAATCACTCATGAACTAGAATTGCAGTTGCGCGAGTATTCAAACATCCATCAGCCTGCTTCACGTTAATCCCCTACTGATGGTCTTCGGGGTGCATCGCAGTCCGGGTGCGACACCAGTGGAAGACGGAACATTGCTGGAATCACTCCAGTCAGCTTGTCAATCAGGCTATCGCCTACTTGTTTCGGAAGATTTTAGTACTCCTTAAGTCAGGCGGTTTGTGGGAACTGTTAGTGGTATGATCACAAGTTATTCGACTTAGTCAACAATTACACACTAACACAACATGTTAGATTGGTCACGAGATTCCGACCCGATCAGATGGCTTAAGCTGTGGACTTAATCCTCACTCGGCAAAGCACCGACGTCGCAAACGTATTGCCTGCAGGACCACTGGGGAGGAGTGGGAAAGAGGGCTAGTAAAGCAGGCACAAGTGCAATTTTTTCACGGAAATGACAAGAAAAAACTAATATTGGAAGCTGGTAAAGTGACCTGAAACCTAACGGTTTCCATTGAGGACTTCGGCAGTTTGTGGTCAAAGTACACCGACAGCATTCGGGCTTTTACAGGTAGGAACTTCCACCAGAAACAAGTCGGAGGAAGGGACCGGAAGCCACGGGTTTTACCCAAAATCGAAGGAGCTTTCCAACGTAAGTATATGGCTTGGAGGGCATATATCCAATATAAGATGTTTAGAAGCTTCATGGTATGCAAAAAAGCTCGAAGTGAAGCAATCCACATAGCAAGCAGTGTTCCTCTGGTCCATGAGTTCAACATAGCACAAGATATCAAAATAAAACTCCAAGACTTTCATGACTGTGCTCAGTCCAGGTCCATTTTAGGAAAGAAAATTGGGACCACACTTCACTACAATGGGGAGATTATATCGACTGACAAGGGCAAAGGGGACGCTTTTTGGCGCAGTTTGAAAGTGTTTATCACTCAGACAGTGGGGCACCTTAGCCTCGGTCAAATACCGTGAGTGTGCTCATGGTGGGTCGGGACATTAGACCCCAAGAATCTGAGCTAGCGATATTTAACCTAAGCAGAACAAAGTCGGCACAACCTGACCACATTCACACGGCCATCCTGAAACCTCTGGCCAAATTGCTGGTGTCCCCATTTGCCCAATCGTTCAATCTCGTGTTAGAAACAAGGACAGCTGTGATAGACTGGACAGAAGCCAACATAATTCTCATCTTCAAAGATGGCAACTGATTAGCGGTTGGAAATTACCGACCAGTGAGCCTGACTAGTGTCGACAGCAAAATTTTCGGACGCACATTATGAGAGAGGATCTGCAAATTTCTCTGTCAGCAGAAATTCTTAAGAGCCCCTCAACATGCTTTCTAAGGGGTAGATCTTGTTAGTTCATTCGAACCGTAAATAGAACGGCTGTGCGGAAATATTTTGCGTTGTGCTGATGCTCACTATTATGTTATTCCTTGGTTGAGCCACAACGGGTTAAAACCGGAAGAGTAATCGTTTTTGCAACGTTTCTACCCCCTCAGAGAGCCTTTATCAAGTGATTTAAATAAGAAAATCCACAAGGCAAGGCTTCACTGAGGTAGACATCAACTGGCTCGTGCTCGTCTGTTTAACGTGTGGTGTGTGGACAGGCCACCCAAATAATCTACACGCATGTGGATTGATCGTACACATGCACGTACACAAATACAACATACAATGACTGTCCATCCTTGTTCGCACCTGGGGTCCTCTTATGATGACCTCAGGTGAGCCGTGAACTCACATATTCTACTGGTAGCCTGTCCACACACTGAATGTTAAACACGCAAGCACGTGCCGGTTGATGTCTACCTCGCCGAAGCTCTACAGTGTCAACTTTTTGATTTGCTTATATCTCAAATGGTAACTATCCTGCTGTACACGTGGTCAGCGTCAGTGGTCAACTATGTTTGACACCCATCGTCACAACCAGCGCATCACAAGGCTCTATATTAGACCCTTAGTATTTACAGCCTACTTAGAAGACCTCCCGACAGCAAATAAGTCCACTACTATCGTTTATACTGGAGATACGAGTACTCCGTATGTCTCATGCAACGCAAAAGATGTAGATAACCTCCACGCAAAATCGATTACCCCTCAACAGACCCAATTCAACCGCAAGATTGTGCAAACCCACCAATTTACAAATACCCTCTACCATCTCGACGGCATGTAACGTAGGGCTGTCGTAACCGAGGAGGATCTCGGCCTGTTGGTCTTTATGTCGTTTGAAGCTCACTCAAGGTTGCGGTGATCGTGAAAAACGCTGAAGTTAATCTGACCTCACCTGTGAATTTTTTCAGTCGGTTGCTCTTGGAAATTATGCTATAGTTTCTTCCGTCAGCACCTCGAGAATAGATTTGTGATCTGAGAACCGTTTATCAGAAAGGACAAAATACACTTCGAGGGTGTAACGATGCGCCATCAGTATTGAGTCGTTCGCTGATGATTATAGTTCACGCCAAGTTACGCGTAACCTGTTGATTCAGCGAATGCCTCTTAATATTCAACGACAGAGATAATCTATCCGTGAAACGGTTAACAAGAAGGCGCCCGTAATAACTGGATTTACTACGGTTCTAATTGAATCAATGTGCAAGAAAATTGGGTATCTTACCTCGAATATGAAACTTCCCAGAAATCAAAGAAAGAGAGTACCTGTACAACAAATCGACAACAAGGCACCGATCAACAGTGGCGGACCATAAAACGGGTTGAGCTCATTCAAACGAATGGTCATGGTTTGGATCAGAGCAAAACGACTGTTCGTGCATCAAGAAGTGGTGGGAATTATAAGTTACTCAAAAACGTACCGAAGAAAAATGTCTAATACCGGTATTTAGAAGTTTACAGGGCTCGGACTAAATAGTGTTGAGGGAAACGGTCTAAGTAGACGGTGTAAGAACAAAGATGAGTGACCTATCTCAGTGAGGGAGAAGAGCAAAGCGTAGGGTCCCTTTTCAACATCAACCAAAGCGCAGCAATATCAAAATAACGCAACAGACCTTCACAAAATCAACGATCAGGGCTGTTCAGCGTCTGGAAACTAAACCACATGAAGGTAGACTATCACCTCCGGATTTATGGACTAACGGTTTTAGCCGACTCAGAACTGTCATGCGTGGGCGCGTTGGAAACATAACGGAGTTTACGTGCTGGGATATTGCACGTATCTCTCGTGGCATATTCGTTTATCAGTGTCAAGCGGTTCAAGTTTCCTTGAGTTTCGAGTGGATGCGGGACGGGTAACCAAGGGAGACGAATTGTTCTTGAACACAAAGGCAAAGGTTGTGCAGTTTGCTAGCGATAGCCAGGACGGCTGGTAACAGTCTCATTCCGACAGCTGTGTAGCTGGTTTGATGGACTTTGTAGAAGACTCGGAACGCTTTATCTGGATTTGTCCGATGGCCAGTCTCGAATTAATGGGAGCCTATTGCAGTGGAAATGAGCTTAGGCGAGTCGTTGCGAAGCCATTTCAGAAGGTGTTCACGGATCCTCTCCGATAGCCACATTTTGGTTTCCTCAGTGTGGTAATCAAAACTTGACAAATTAACGTGTGATCGATCTCAGTGTGTGGTCGCTCTCGTAAAGCACTCTGGGGAGGACAGGTGGTTGTAAGAACAATACTTAAAAACAGAGGTGCAAAATATGGTGAAAAACAATAAGAAAAGCGTGCTGTGTAGTTTGAATCCAATGAAATCGCGAGCGGAGTTCCGAGCACAGCCAAAACGGTATGTTCACAAGTTTCCATCTATAATACTTAGCCGTATTAGTTCGGAGGCGCTATCACTAAGCCCAAAATTTTATTAGAAGCCTAAATACACCAGCTTTGAAACGGGAGCAAAATTTGGAAAAGTGCGTGCGCAAGTGATTGGATTTGTTTCTTTTTTAGAATTCAGTGCTGAACACTGTAAGCCAACCCTCGTGAACGCTTGCTCCACTTATCTGAATAGCAAGGTGCCGAAGTACAGCTCATTGAAGTGAAAACACCTGTATTCTATAAGAGATTTGCAATCGAACCCGAATATTTTAATCGTGAAGCCTGACAATAAGGTGGGATAGTTTTACTCGACAAAACTGATTACCTCCGCAAGATACCGTTTCTATCTGATAACTTAAAGTTTAAGAAAGCAAATACTGATGCAAATAAGATCTGCACGATTCAACAGGACCACTCCAGACCCCTTATATGGCAAATAAAACGACAGCGATAGAGAAGAGATTACTCAACTTTCTACACCAAATCAGACAGGCAGACATCATGGATGCTTCAACTTTCGAGCGTATCAGACATACAGGAACGGTCAATCCATGCTGTACGGTCCCCTCAAACTTCTCAAAGACGGAATATCACTAAGACTGATCCTAGACATGTACAATTCACTGTATCATGCTCTGGAAAAATGGTTGGTGAAGATATTAGAACCGAATAAATCAAAACTAACTTCTTCCATCCTAAAGCGCACCTTCAAGTTTGTAGATTCAGTCAATTCAGTGAATATCGAGAACCACGACACGTTGTTTCTGGACGTGACTTCTCTATTTACCAAGTTTCCGCTGCGAAAAACCATCAACTATCTATGCACCCTTATTGAGAACAAGCAAATTTATATGGGAATTATAGGAGGAAAATTGAAGGAACCATTATCGTTATGCACCCGTAATGTTTGAGCTATACAGAGAGAAAGATGGGGTAGCAATGGGTTCATCCCCGGGTCCGCTGCTCGTGGGTATATAGTCACGGCCGAAATGGAGACCATCAATCTCAATCATATCGTAACTGGGTATAAGTTTTACAAGTGCTATCCGGATGACATTTTTTGTCTCGTTCCAAGCGGTGATGATCCCCAGGTCATACTAGATGAGTTCAACAAAACACACCGGAATATCAAGTTCACGGTCAAACTAGAAAGTTTTAACAGACTTTCATTCTTAGATGTCGCGTTGATTTATCAACCAAAGGAAACAATTCGAGGCTTTGCTCTTAGGAAAAAGCACGGAGGGGTCAATACACGCACTTTCACAGATTTGTCGCGCTGAAACACAAAGGAAATCTGGTACGTTGTCAGTTAAACAGGTTGCGAAAATCGGTAAGGCCATCGTCTTCCAGAAGGAGGTGCGATATATTCGTAAATCTCTCACTTAAAATGGATACTGTGAGATATTTATGGATAGAAATCGGTATTCCGGTACGAAACTTGAACTCGTCCGGATGGCGGGGAAAAAGCCGGCTTTCATGTGCTTCTCAAACAGAGGTGAAGTTAACAGTTAAATGGCCAACCGGAGATCTTCGAACGCGGCCAAAATTGTCTACCCTGCAGGGAGACTTATCGCGTCGTTCGACACTTTGCCCGTAGTGGCGCCACGCCTCAAGGATTGTTTGCTCAAGATATCTTCGTCTTTCTGTATCCTGTTGTTGTCAAGCCGGTTACGTTATGGGAACCACACGACAACTATCAGAGAGAATCCGTGAACACCTTTCGAAATGGCTTCGCAACGACTCGCTTAAGCCCATTTCCACTGCAATAGGCACCCATTTAATCGAGACTGGCCATTGGACAAATCCGGATAAAGCGTTCCTAGTCATCTACAAAGTCCATCAAACCAGCTACACAGCTGTCAGAATGAGACCGTTATCAACCGTCCAGGCCATTGCTAGCAGACAATTGATGTGCAAGTCGGAAATCGGAGTACAGCGCACATCCGACAGTATTCTAAACGTTATCAGCAACGACCAGCAGCACGATTAGCCAGTAACCTAGAGAGCATATATCGATGCGCTTCTTCAATACGGAAGGCCAAGTTCGGTGTACCATAGCCCTTAGTTCCTACAAGACTTATGACTTCTGGCACGGACACTGCGAATATCGTGGGGGACCTTTCTTTCATCTTCTTCACTGGTGAGTAGCTTGGCCCTGAAATCGACCACTGTTGCGCGACGAAGTCGCTGAAGCTCGCCAACGAGTGAACAAAATCAGTGGATTGGAGTATCACAGATGATGGTTTTAATATTGATTTCACCAAAGCGTCTGATCCTATGAAGGGTTCGCTTCTGATTAACCAACTTCACCCAAACGTAGCGCAATGCAATCGTTTTGTTTTGCTGGACTCAAAGGCTATCAGTCAACGCTGGCGCGCGCATCAAAAGTGAGTACTTCAGACGCCAAGACAGCTTTGGCACTGTGCCTCAAGGTTACATCCTTGGCCTGCTCCAGTTTCCTATTACCTAATGGTCTTTAATTCCCAAATTAGTCGCCGCCGTTGCTGTTGGCGGATGACATCAAAGTGCAATGACCATTCGGTGCACCAGCCGCTTAACATGTGCTGTAAAATTATCTTAATCGTTCGCCACATTTTGGACTGTTCCGTCCTGCCTCGCTAAATCCGACTTATTTCAGCATTCCTCCAACGCTTTTTATATCACGCAGTGTCGAAACACTTTGAAGGTGCACATGAACGTTCTCCCAAGGGAGACCTTGAAGTATTCAAAAGGTCGACCCACACACTACCGTGTAGAAGGTGAATTGATGTATCGTCATGTTTTTGATTGAATCCACGAAGCGAGCGAACTATCTAGCTTTCTGTTACGGGCGTCAAAGTTTCGTAAATCACAGTCGTTTTCTTCCCGAACGCCTCTTTTTTTGGCAGCAGGTTTCCATTTTCGCGTTACCGACTACTTATTTACTGTTTTTTATCGTCCGTAGTAATCCGCAATTATCTTACACAAACCAGGTTGTTTCTCACATATGCGTTGAGAATTGTACATAATTATTTCCATTATACATGCGTTGTTCAAATGGCACCAGGTGAATAAACTCTAATCCTTCTACTGTTAGTGCAAACCGATGTATGTTCGAAACTTAGCTGATGCTACAGGCCATTTAAATGACTACCGTCCTCTGTAGGTCCTAAAAGGGAAGGACTCAAAGACTTCCTCATCGTCTCCTTTTTCGAGCTTCCCCGACGTCAGTGCACATGTAGAGAAAGCTGGAACTACTCTTGCGCTACTCAGGTGACTTTTCAGGTAGTGCAATTCCTCCTGTTTAGAGCTTACCTATAGTGGCTACATTTGGGTGCAATTCCATAAACGGATTGGTTATTTAGCCAATTTTCCTTGGAAGGACAAACTGTTCGTTAAATGTGTTCAGCGGCGTACCAATAGAGCCGTTCTTAGGTTAACAAATGGGATCCATCATCTGCTCATTGTAGAGGTAGTTAATTGTTCACCATATTCGCACCGTTTTATGAACTACCCGGTCCTCGCCTCCTTACCATTTGAATCGCCTAGCCATAGATGCGAATCTTTGTTTTCTGCGCCTGCATTGTAGTTGACGGAAGGGATAATTGCAGACATGATTCGAACCGCGTCAACAAACAAGGGTTGTTGGCAGCCCCGTAGCAAAGGTTTGCGAAGAAACGATATTCTCTAACCAGCTTGTCATCGTTTCCTGAAACATTCGCCAAGAGTACGAGTGAATCGAAGATAGGAGTCCGCTGTTGAAAATTTAAGAAAGCCCTCTTCTCGGTCAACATCAGGCTTTTCTAAAGCAGCTCGGGGTGTACAACTTCCTCCTAGGGAATTTGAGTCGGATGTAAGCTTGCTTCCATTATTAATATTGTTATTTATGAACATCGTGTGGTCGAGTGAACACTTCTCAATCAGGTACAGGTAAGGTTCTACAAGGGTCCGTTTTTGACTCATATAAACGACTTAGCGCCTTGTCTGTCTTGTAAGTGCTACATGCCTGCCGACGACGTTGAGCTAGTCAGCTAACCAAACGAAGTGAGGATGCAGGGGGTTCAGGGTACAATCCACTGGAGAACATTTATGTGGGAATCACTCAGCGTAGACGGACAAAAATGTGTTAGAGGCGAAAGTAGTGGCCCCCTCCAGACGCGTGAGGGGCTGAAAAACTCATCATTGGTTCAGCAAACACCGGAGATGAGAGATGAGGGGGTGCTGATCGGGGTGTGGTAGAAACATCTCTCCCACTCCGCAAATCTTGACCGAGGGACCAACGAAGCTTCACTCTTGATTAAGAAGATTGAGACTTCTCTAGAACTAAAGGCATTGGTGCTTTTGTTCAGGGAGTTTGTGAAGCCACATCATGAACACTGTGCGCAAGCCTAGAGTCCACGCTTTGTTGAGTGCACAAAAGCGCTGGAAAAGGTTCTGCGCCTGTTTACAGAGGTGTTTGTTGAACTTAAAAAAAGACTATCACAACAGGCCCGGGTGTTTAGGTCTACTTTCGCCAGCAAGAAGACGCAGAGGTGGAGGCTTTGAGACCTTTGGAAAGCCAAATAGTTTGATTGAGCCTGATGAGCAGCTGTTTACCCGCAGTGGTGACCCAGCAATTCTGCAGCATGACGGAGAACTCGCAAAAATTGGCGCCAACGGAAATATTCGGGGCCACTTCTTCTCCTGCAGAGCAGCAAACGTTTGGGATAAGTTGCTGTCGGAAATGGCATCAACCAAGGCGAAGAACGATTTAATGTACAGGTCTGATGAATATTGGCCGCCGGTGTTTCTTGAGTTAGCTTTTGAAATCTAAATTGAACTACATGCTCAACTCTTCTCTTCAACTTTCGACTTCTGTCCATTCTATTTCCCTTCCTTTTTATTCTATCTCATACACAGTAATCGTTTGCGCTATCTCTTCTCTCACTTGCTGATGGATCCCGATAGGTGGTCAGACAACCAATGTCTCAGGAATGCAAGGCAGCATCGGCGGCTGCGGTAACCCCGCATTCTCGTCTGCTTACTTTGCCAGTAATCGGTTATTCCCCTATTTGAGGTTACACGGCCACTTGGGATGATCCTATTGAGGAAACCTTCGAAGGTTCTCCACTCGTTGTAGCACAGTGGGATCTGTGGAGTTCATGTGTGTGAGAGGTTTAACACTTTCTTACAACCGCCGCGAACTCTGTGACCTAAATTGCCCACTTCTGACGCCAGTCTAGTAAGCAGTAGTATTGCAGTTTTATTCCTATGACTGTTTTCCAAGGAAAACCACTGCCCTTCTTCCTATCTTCTCAATTCTTGCTACCTCATGGCGGCACCTAGACACAAATGACTGGCAGACGGAGAGCATAAGTTGAGATGGCAACGATAAATGCAATCTCTGCCCCTGGTACTTGCTGCTATGCAAGTGCGCTGTCTGAAAACCCTCTTTTTGGTGTGCAGGCGGCGCAGTATTGCTTATGTTGATATTATTCGGTCGGAGTGTTACGGATGTGTCGCATCTACATTTGATTGTAGCACACACAGCTGATGGACTATACACATTACTGACTGCGTGTGGAGAAGAGCGTGCACATATGAGTGGCCACCCCTGTATGATTGTCTTCATTTTATTAACGAGGTTGCACACAAGCTGTTTCTCGTTCCCTAGTTTCATTCTTCTTTCTTTATATACCAGCCTGACACTGTGCCTACAGGTTGAAGGTATCAGGAAGATACAGCCTGAAACTGGATCTTCACTATCGAAGCGCAAGTAGCTGTTGTCTACTAGCGCACGAATCTGGACTACCGCGCGAATATTCGCCACTTTCTGTGACGTGAAGTGAAATGAAACGCCGTGGTGGAAGCACAGAACGAGCAAGGTCCAAACCATGGAGCGTAAGGCTTGAGAGAGATTCGGATGCACAGACGGAGATAAAAGTTATCTGGAGCATAAACAGGCGCAGGGCAGAGTCAGCCAGGTTTAGTAGGAGTGCCGACTAGCAAACGAGGAGAACTTGGCTGAGCAAACCAAACAAAACCCAAAGCTTCAATTTTGCGGGGGCGCCTACAAGAGATGGTGGCAGTTTACTGCACGCTGATTTCGCGTCCGATCTATCCAAGATGGAGGGAGTGAGAGTCAGTGCTGGTGAGGTCTGGGGTGAGTTGACTGGGCTGAATGTTACCAGATCATAGGACACAGATCATATCCACCCGGCAATTTTAAGACCATTTGCCGATGTATTAACTGCTTTGTTGGCCAGTTCTTCTAACAAATAAGTTGTTGGAGCCAAACTACCTACTAAGTGGAAAGCAGTCGCTGTCACACCGATACACAAAAGAGGCAGTACTAAGGAGGTCTCATATTACAGGCCCGTGGGTAGTACAACAGCCGCCTTGATAGTGTTCGAACGAATCTTGAGAGCCAAGTGAGCGCAGCGCGTCAATGAGTATAGGCTAGTGGCTAATCAGCAGCATGGCGTTCTGTGGAAGAGCAAGATTATTTCGGGTCCTATATTTAGACTTCGGGAAGGGCTTTAACTCCGCAAGTCAGCCCGCAGTTTAAAATTGAAGGTGTTTACTGTATCTCCTGGTGTTTTAGCGCGGGTGAGGGCGTTCCTGCAGAACAGGAGTATTCATATGCAGGTGGATGGCTTGAAGTCACATACTGCGCATGCCACCGATGGTGTTGCACAACGGTCAGTTTCGGATTCGCATCTGTCCCTGATACACATAAGTGATTTGGCTAAGAGGACCAACAGTCCTTACTGGATGTTCACAGATAACGTGAAACTCGTAGAACGCCCCAGCGGACCTTCAACGCGAAGAGGTCTCCATGACACTCACTAGTGGAGACTGCAGCCAAATGCTGCCAGATGTAAACCACTCACGGGGATAGAGATTGGGGACTCTATTAAATGGATAAGAGGGTCAGAGCAACGTGTGTTCATTCGAAGGACTACTGAGATGACAGCCCCCGGAATACAGGTCACCGGACACCTCAAGATTTCAGCTCAGCATGTTTGCGACCAGTAGAATAAATCATCCACTCTGTCAAACGAAGAGTAGAGTAGAGTAAGGAAAACCTGTCGTCCTTGTTACTGCGTGTATGGCTTACGTGAAACCATATCTAAACTATTGTGTACAGGCCTGGTGTCATTATTTGGTTAAGGTTGGTAAGGTCCTAGATAGGGTGAAACGTAGGTTCATGAAGTTCCTTGTAGAATTCCAAAAAATGAATTACTGTATCACGCTTGGGCATCGTATTCTCTTCTCCATAGAAAGAAAGCGGACGACAGAAGACAAAAGTGCTTAAGATCATGAGCGGAATGCCTGAGGCAAAAAAGCTGTTGTCTACTCGCAGCAAAACTTCATCGTTCGGGGGATACGAGTTAAAAATTGCAAAGGACTCATATCCGGACCGACTCTTTCTCATATAGAGTTGTGAGAAATTTGAACAAACTACCGTTGGAGGTGGTGTTGGTCATCACGGTTGCTGATCTCAAACGCAAGCTCGATGGATACCCGTTGGCACTGTTTCGTACATGAAGTGATATCGAAGCGACCGAGGTTCAATTAACGTGATGACAACATTCCCTCTTTCATCTCTCCGCTTGTTCGTTAGAGTTCTTAGTTCTTCCTTATTACCAGCTCTCAATAACTTGCGTAAAATTCCTTTCAATAGTTATTTGCCCATGTAGCCGGGTGTGGTTCTAATACCGCTTCCATCCATCAATCAAACTGTGGTATTCAAGAGATTGCTTACACAGACCTGTTGAGGGCTTGATCAGGGATAACCCTGCTCCCATTCAATAGCACACTGTGCTCCACACTCCGCCGAAGGTGCCTGACCACTAGTGAGTGAACATTCATCCTCCATTTATTGCAGCACGTTGGACTCATCGGGGCACAGGATGTAAGGGACTGGTTACCAGCCGGCTACTGTCCTTGAGCACTGTTACCAAAACTGCAATGAATTGAACAACTTAAATTAAGCGGGCGGAGCGACGTCCGAGTTCAACAGGGCGGATTTTGAAGGAGAAAGCTGAACGGCATCACAGAAGCTCATTAGATAGTATGTTTGACAGGTTTTACTCCTCTGGTTGTGCACATTGTTATTCACGTAAACTTTACAGACCTTTTAGATTAGTTAGCTAGCATGGAGCGAACAATCAATCCTACTGCCGACGTTTATAGACCGTGATGGAAGGTAGTAGGGCCTCACAACAGAGCCACGACCCTCAACTTCTGTAACTACTGCGTTCAATGCAGGTGCAACCCTGGGTTCCCCTCAGACTTGTGCTTAAGGCTCTGAGACTCATTCGGCCTCAGGTATCAATGTGCGATTCGCCGACTAATCATTCTTAAGGATAACCTCACACAAGAAAAAAACGGAAGAGACAGTTCAGTCGGTTTCTCACCCCCTACAACATTCACCGTCGATAAGCCAACTACACACAAACAAATCCCCCCGATACTAGCCAATAAACCGTTTCTGGCAGACCACATTAAGCGAATGCGTGGTGAACGCGTTGTGACTGTGTCTGCAAGTTGGTGCGTCAAAGCTGCTCATCAGCACGAAGCGGGAAAGCTCTAAACTGTTAGTTGTACACCGTAATCACACGGCTATCCCCTAGCTCAGAACGTGGGGCACAAATACCTCCAGGCTTAGTCATTGTCACAGGTTCTCCAAACACTACATCATTATGTATAACGCTTGCTACGTTCGCAAAATCCAAAATGGACTTAGCCAATGGAACGAAAAAAACTATGCTCCGGAGTTTCCGCCGTCAATTTGCCGAGCGTTTTCACGGAATTAAGGACAGCTAGTGGAAGGAGCAGGGTCAACGGATGCAGGGCCTCCCAGATCGTCGTCAACACATATTTCTGAGGTTCGACTAAGGCGGTCTTCAGTTCATCTCTCCAGACAATCAAAGCACTGACAGACGTGAACATCGCCTGTTCTCGCACTCAGCTGGAGGAAACCATGCAAGTGTGGTGCAAACACTTTGGAAGCCTACTAAACCGCCTTGCTAGCGTTGATTGGGTAACTCTGAAGAGCCCACCGCAACAGGATGTCAAAACTTCTTCTGCTCTTCCCCCAGATTTGCTAAGGTTGCAGAGGGCGATTGGCCAGCAGCGCAACAGGAAGGCTGCAAGCGAGGATGGACCACCAGGTGAGATCCTGGAGAGTGGCGGACCGGCGTTGGAACGCGCTTTGCTCCAGCTGGTTCACGCCATCTGGAAGCACGAAGCGATGCCACAAGTCTTTAAGCATGTCCAAATCGTAACCTTATTCAAAAGTGAGGATAGCAAACGGTGCACCGAAAGCTATCGCGGCATCAGCCCTCTGAGCTGTGCGGACAAAGTGTTTGCCAGAATCCTCCTGAAATGATTGAATGCGGACGTTTCGGAGTTCATTACCCCAGGAGGACAGTGCGGACTCTGTGCGAGTCGCAGCACGATCGATCCGGTGTTTGCAGCTTGACAGCTTCAGAAGTACCTGGCACGGAACCATCCACTGTAAGCTCAGTTCGTTGACTTTACCAAGGCCTTCGATTCCGGTAGCCGCGAGGCGTTGCGAACGGTGCTTAACAAGTTTGGATGTCTAGGTAAGTTTGTCAGTATGATTTGATTATTGCTTGTGGGCGTGAAGGCGAAGGTGCAATCGTGTGGATGGACCTATGACGAGTTTGACATCGTCACTGGCGTGGGGCAGGTTTGTGTTTTAGCTCCAGGTCTATTCAGCTGATATTTGGCTGCCGTGGTAACAGCTGCTCTTCAAGACTCTAGAGAGGATGGTGTTGAAGTAGAGTGCCGGACGGATGGGTGCCTGTCGAATATCCGACTTTTCGGCGTACCAACCCGGTTACAAACTTCAGCGATGCGCATGCTTCTGTCCGCAGATGACAACGCATCGCGGACACAGAGTGAAAAAGAACTGTAACGTCGGGCGATAGCTTTCTTGACAGCAGCATCGAAGTTTGGTAAGATGTTTTCCCTCTTCTAGCCTTCTCCTGGTGAAGGTGCTGCCTGTGTACCCCCAACCCAAATCCGCATCGATGGGAACATTGTTTATAGCTGCGGGAATTATCGCTACTTGGTTAGCAAATTGTCAAAGGATATATCCGTAGACCGCGAGTTGACTGCGCAGGTGGCGAAAGCTAATGCCACTATCTGACGCCTTGAAAGACCTCGAAGTTGGCCGCCAAGCTGTGCTTCTACCGCTCAGTGGTGCTGTCTGAACTACTGCACGGTACTGAGACGTACACGCTGTAGCAGCGGAACGCGAGCTATCTCAGCCGCTTCCATGTGCAGTGTATGAGACGCATCTTGGGTATACGGTGGTCGGGGTGGTCCCGAATACTGAGGTAATGCGACGGGTAGACATGGATGAGATGGAAACCTTGCTGATGCCGAATCAGTTCCGCTGACTTAGTCATGTCCGACGTATGGATGATGACCGTACCCCGAAGCAGCTGCTGTACGGACAAGTGAAATCAGGAAGGCGAAATCCCTGTGGTCAGAAGCGGAGATACCAGGATGTTGTGCAAGTAAGTCTTCCACGTTGTAACATTGAGTTTAGGTGTTGGGAATACTTGGTGCTAAACCGAACGGCCTGAGAAAGTACGATCCGGATGGGCGCTCAAAAGTCTAGCAGGCAGTTGTTGCGCGGCCGGGAAAGAAGGCGTGCGGTACGCAAGGGAACCATCGGTGCCACAGGTCACCGTAACGTGACTATGTGGCCTTGCAGTGTGTGCGGCTGCAAACGCGCTGGCCGTTTAGGATTAGTGGGTCACCAACGTACTCACAGTAGATCGTCAGTGAAGAGATGGTGAGTGTGTTAGGCTCAGGTCAGGTAGGTCATACCAGTGTATCCACAATGCTGCCGTTAATGACTACATCGGCCAAGAGCATGGTAGTTGGCAATTATTCTGCTCCTGTTTTCAGAAACATGGGTGTCTGAAATCTTCTACCCATTCATCTCTTCAGCCTTGTCGGTGCTGTGTATGAAGGATGGTCTGTCTGATTTTTCTTTGTTCAATGTGAACGTTGTTTTTGACCACTGTCTTCTCTGGGATGTACTAACCTGCAACCCAATACACTTCACAAATCCCTATTTTCAGCCTAAATCTCGTCATTGCAGCCCGTCTCTGTTTACTTTCTGAGAGGTAAAGTTTTCTTTTTCCTGCTGGCCAGCCAACTATTTAACCAGCATTAGCCGGCCAAGTACAAATGCCCCAGTCGCACACCTGCCGGTCATATTCCTTCGGGTTTACACTGGATATGTGGTGTGTTTGACGAACGGCAAGTGGTGCGGCCTAGGCCAATTGCGGTGATATTTAAGCACAGGCGTCCGTTGGTTTCGTTACTTGTGACAGGCTAATGAGGATAAGATGTCACTAACCATGGTTCATAGCGTTGCTCAACCAGAAAGCTGACGATCAGTCACAATGAAGATATGCTTGTTATCTAATTATTCTGGGCATGGAATATAAATTCACTCTACGCAGACCCCACAATTCTCACCAAGATGGACTCTCCTAGCCAATCGGTGTCACGCCTGGCCAGAGATGATAAACGATTCTTGCCTAAGAGCGAAACCTGAATTTCCCTGAGTGATCAGCGAGCTTTAGTGAACGACCTGGCTCTAGTTCCAAAGCTCCTGATACCAGAGAGCGTGCGGTTTAGTCGCACAATGCATAGAGGAGCTAAATGGTGCAGATGCGTTGCTCTCATACTATCTCGACATTGGTCACTGGAAATGTATTCGAGCCAGACCAAACCTGAACGTAGGAGAATGCAGGGCATAGCTTGTTCTACGCTTCCCGCGCCCGGCACTTTTAAACCCCACCTCAGTCCTGGACTACTACAAGTCATAATCCTCAAAAGAGATATGTCGTCTACTGCACTTCAGAGGTAGTAACCGTTCAGCTCCGACTCCTTTCAGACAGATCATCGTCCGAGCGTGAAACGCCTGTCAGTGGTGTGCCACTTATGGTGGCAAGTGTGATCGAGGCGGCCAAGATACCGTGATCATCGGCAACCAACCACCTCCGCACGGCAAAAGCTTGGTACATTCGGCCTCGAAGGAGTCAGCACAACTGAGTTACTACCCGTTACACATCGAAAGACGGACACTAATCCAGGTAGAGATAACGCATGTACACGTATCCAGCTGGTGGTACATGTGTTTAGTAACGTTCTTTTCCTAAAGAGTGGAGTGCACAGTATGCGTCAGATGTAGATATACTAGAAGTCGATGCGCCATTAGCTGCAAGCGACCACGCACCAATCAGTTTCTGCCTAATATGTGACGTCAAAGCCACTTGACCTGACGCAGTTTCAACCGAGCAACTTTCGAAAAGTGTGGGAAAACTTATCTCAAGTCATTTGGCCACCGTTTGGAGAATGTAGCGTGGTAGACGAAAATCTATAGCGTATTAGTTTACAACTGAACACTGCAATAATTTAGTCCAACTTCACACTCCGCTCCCTACTTGCAAGTTGTATTTGCTCAAACCGTTGAACGAGAAGTAGACCTTGTGAAATGCATTTCTTCTTAAAGAAGATGACGCCTCACACCTGACATACAAACGTTGTCATAATCACTGCGCAGAAGACAAACGCGCCTACCGCGCGGTTCATTAAGTAACGCATACTAGCTCCATCGTTGACTGCCGTGAAATATTCTCCGGGCACATGGCCTTTCTGATCAGGTCGAAAGCTATTCTGCATCCTTCCGCGGGACCTTCGAGTTTGTCTAGCTCTAATTCTGAGGCGGAGCATACATTAAGTGTTCAGTATGCATCTATCTTTTGTAACCCCGCCAAAACGGAACCATGCACTATAGTCTTCCACCTGATCATCCTTCGGATTCATCCCCTAGCTTCACCCCGTCTAACGTACGCGCCAAGTTACTCATGCTATTCTTTGATAGGCGCAGGGGCTCGATGCAATACCCCCACTCATATTGAGAGGATGTGCAGGTGAGCCAGCGGAACCACCTGCTTGTTTGTTCTAACACTCTTATTTTACTGGTTGTATTCCACCCACTTAGAATCACAGCGTCATCTCTCCCACTTACGAAGGTGAGGATGGAACGAGTGTCAATAACTTCAGACCGACTGCTCTACTACCAAGCATGTCAATCTTGATGGGAAGCTTGGTAGACCATTTTGTAAGGAACCATATAAATACCTACTGTTGGTAACGCAGCAGCACGGCTTCAGAAGTTGTCACTCATGCACGGCTGACCCACTCGTTACCGCTGAATCGTGGAGAAAAGTTGCTGAAGAGCGTCTCCGACCTGGTGTTTTGCTTGTAAATTTCATTAACGTGTTCAGCAAAGTTGATCACAGTGTGCTGCTGGACAAATGGAACAATATGTGCTTATGCAGTGAGGTTTATTTCAACCCAAAAATTTATCTAGAGTTAGTGGCAAGCTATCCGGGCCATTCAACGCAACAAACGTTGTACGACTAGGCTCTACAGCTGTTTCGATATTATTATTAGTCTACAGCAAAAATCTTCCAGGAGTAAGCTACCCCTCTTTTGTGTTGTGCACGGATGATGCGAAACGTTGGCGCGTCCTACACAGCGTTTTTTCCGTAGTCTTCTGTTCTATCATTGCACTGTTTTACAAAAGGCGATGCAGTCTGAGCATACGCTCGACTGCTGTTAGTCGCTCCAACATTCAACACACCTCACATACTCTCATCATTACAGCGCGTAACACTCCAGAATGTCGTTCACAGGAACAACACACACTATGTCAAACGTTTGCAGATCGAAACAGGCAAGGTCTGTCTCGCAGAAGAGGAAAGTCACGAGTCAACAGGAAAAGTGTATTGACAATAACACAGACACCGAGGGAATCGGTTCACGACGTTCTCTTGCCCATATACTAATACATGTATTTGGGGTCCAACGGTCCGGGAATAGTCCGCCAATCAGACGTGGCCTCCCACTCACTGACCGGCGACTTCGGGCTCTGGTTGGTCATCCTCTTCAGCCCGTTGCACGGAAGCAGCCAACCCGTGTGTTCAAAGGCCCGAAGGGAAGCGGAATGGAGTATGCGGGACGAAACAAAATGCCGGCATACCACATGCTATTTGAAGCAGTTCATGCGATCGGATACGAGGGACATCAGTCTGACCGTTAAACTGAGGTCGAATCTGTTGTGAAACCGCACGGCCGCAGCTACTGAGTTCTACAGGAATACGTCGGGGTAAGGATACCATATAACTGTTACATTTCCAACCTCCCCAAGAAACCAGTGAAACAAATGGACCGAAGTTAACTGTACTAAGACGTCCATAGGGCTGAAGGTCGCTGTACGAACAGTGCTTGGGTGTGATTGGTTTGTTTGTTTTGTGAACCCCCTGGTTGCAGTCGTTTTGGTGCTGGCGGTATCTTCTTGAGCGGGGCGCTGCTTCCCAGTGTTCTCAGTCCAAAAATTGCGCCGCTTGCCCTTGAGGCTGATTACTTATTTTCCTATCACAATCTCCATGTGACTGAAAGTTTGAATTATGCTAAAAACCTTTGTGCAATATGAGCTTGAGTAAGTCTGTTGGTGCCGCTCTCTAGTACATTTGAAGTTATCCACCTAATATTGTTGAAAACACTTAAGTTACTCAGTTTATCAAGGAACCTTTTCTGTTGTACGTGTTTATTGCGTATGTCCATACAAAGTACTGCTCTTCCACAAGTCTCACCATAACCCTAAGACTGATAACTGCTAAGGGCCTGATAGTGACGAAAATTAAACACAGCAGAGTGCCGTCGGATTGAGGGACACTACGATTGACAAGGTAACCTGGTCACAGGACGGGCCCTCAGTGTCTACTACACGTCGTGGCGTTGTGGACGTCAGGACAGGGAGGAAAATCATCAGGTAGTGTAGCTAGTACGTTTCTTGTGCGGTGTGCTAGCTAGTGAAGCAAAAGCTAGGCCACTCGAAGTTAAAAGGCAGATACAGAAACGACAGCGAACATTTTTCGGTCAATTCCAGACCTTACAGATGCTTACAAGAAGTGCTGGTAAGCTGTACTAAAGCGTTGGTGTAGGCTTTCGAATCGCCAGGTCATTGTCCATGAAAGGGTTTGCATAGGTCGCTGAAAAATTCCGAAGTGTGTAAGTGTGTACCAGATCACCTGCAGTGGGTTTTGGTTTGCATTCGCACGGCGGCTTTGGTAGCTCTATTTTGGACAGTCTCAAGAAAGACGCAATTTCAGTGCACGACACAGTAGACCGTTTGTCCCAGGTACGAATTTCACGGACACGAAAAGGTGGAAGGTCGTTAAAAGTAGAGACCGAATATTTAATCGATGAAATGTCTTATAGCGCTGTAAATGACACCGACGCTCAATTTAGCCAGGGAGGCTAGAGACCCGTGGTCGACGAGCGAGTAAACCGGAAGTGCATGCAATTCGGGCTCGTGCCACACAGTCACATCGCATGCAGACAAACAATCGAGCAGCATACATCATGCGGACTTTCTCAGTAGCCTGAGTACAATATGCAACCATGAGTTTTGAAACTGTTTTACACATCATATTGCAGGCAGGCCAGTGAAATCTCCAGGTCGCTACACACCTGCGTCCTAGAAGGGTACTGTGGCAACAATCCTTCGATCCTGATGAGGAAAAATGAGGCCAGCTACCCTTGGCCTGATCTGGTTCAAGGTATACCAGCCGATATCCAATCAGCCTGCGATTGTCACGACAATTCCCGGACACTGCAGCTGGAGGAGCACTAACGCAATGAGCATCAAATACGGAATCGATGATCGCGGTTCATGGTGCCACATGCGTCATGCTGGCGTCCAACAAAACGTGCGACAAAGAATGAAGCGAAATCGATTGAGTATCGTTGCAGAGATAACTGACGTACTCAACGAAATTATGCGACACAAAAACGAACGTTTAAGGGAATAACGTGGACAAACACGTGTTTTTCGTTGCTTCAAAAACTTTTTTGTCAATACGTTGTTGCATATAATCCTACCGTTCTACGAAACGCTTCGGCCAGTGTGCATCCACAACGGGTAGCGATAGATGACGGCGGCTTAGTGCCAGGAGTTCCGGGACAGGCTCACCCGTGCTGCTGATGGAGTAAGCAAGCATGAGCTGGGTGGCGGACGAGAAATAACTCAACTGAGAGCACCTGTCAGAGAATTCATAGTAAGCCGGCTCGATGTGGTTGATGGAGACTGTTCCCCATTTGCCTAAACTATATGTGACATACACCCGGTCCTTTCTGTGAAGCACCTTGAAAAGTTCTTCGTATGGACGTTCGAGGGGATGCCACTGCCCATCCACGCGTGCGAAGACGCGCGTACATTGGTGGAGGGCGACGACATTCGACTGTCGATTGATGGAAGTGTTGCGATACGTGTACGCTTTCAGTTATGTTCCGTAAATCGGAGACCTGGGTCATTTCTTTGGTTGGCGCGTTTAGACTCAGGGTATCAGATCACCACTGTCTACGCTAGTTAACCTTTATCAAATGAGCTGACTGTAGGTAACTGGATTTTCCATCGACGCGTATTTGGAAAATCCACAAGGTCGCTTCCGATAACCGATGCATTAAAAATGCTTAGCATGCGTTGGTTGGACCGTGTACTCCGTATGTCGACTGAGCGTCTGCCACTCTACCCACTGACGGTTCGAGAAGCCACAGAAGTCATTCGATGAAGTGGTCACGAACAGCGACGGCTTTTACCACCTTGTTGAGCAGGGTGTTTGGATGTGCTTGTCAGGTTTTGGAGTCCACAAGCATGCACATCTGTTCCCAGCGTTTTCTGATATGACAGTATATCTAATCCACCGGCGAGCCTTTAGGTTGACTTTTTCTTATGAATCTCGGTGTCTCTGCTCAGTTTTTCTTCCCCATTCGCTTGCATTTATTCGTTAATAGGTTATTTCATGGGTTTCTGTTGAAACCAACGGGATTGCAATCCATAGCACCCACAACTGCTCCTCAAATCTGGTATTGTTAATGGTAGTGCCCAATGTAAATTTCGTCAGATTTTCAAGGCTTCCATGGGCTGACAGTTTTAGCACCATGAGTGCCGTACGTCAAGGCCATCCACTTTCACCACTTTCATTTAATTTTGTGGTAGATGAGATAATGGAGAGCTGTCCACAGCACTCACAAGATGCCTGCGTGGACTTCCTACCTAGTGGAAGACCGACTCAACTTGGTCTTGCTGAAACCATTTTGCGTTATGCGCTTTACAGCTTCAAAATGTAAAGTACTTCTGTAGGGTTGTCGTGATTACATAAATTTATTGTTAGATATTAAAGCCATGGAGGTTGACCGGCTTTTGTACCTGGGAAGCTGCATCAGTGACGGTAGAAGTGTTGGGAATGCAATAGAAGCGCGTATCTCCGGGGCTAGTGTGATGTTCGCTAATCTGGAACACCTCTGGCAACAGACATCCCTTTGATGTTTAAAGGTCTGTGTTACTTTACGGCAGCGAAACTTGGCCGCTCAGGATAGAGGACGTGAACCGTCCTCAGGTATCTCACCCCGATGTTTGCGTTTTATCACACGTCGGATGGCACTAGCGAGTAAGCAACGAAGGGGTTAAGAAGCGGGTATTTGGTAGTAATTGCCATGCTAATTCTTTTGTTCACTGTTCATATTTCCACAGCCAAATTGTTAGGCTATGTACTAAGGATTCCAGCTAGTTGTCTGCCATACCGAGCACATGGTAATTTGAGTTCGAGCAGCCTGTCCGAAAGCTATAAGAGAGTTTGTAAGCGTTTTCTTTCTGCTACTTTATAGTCTTTTCTGAATGATAAGTGAGGGAATACTGATCATCCCGTCAGACGATTCGTTTGTCAGCGACGTATTCTTGGCTAGGGGCGTGGATATTGAAACGTGGATTTTGAATAAATTCGCCCTACACTCCTTGGACCAAAAGGCCATCTAGTCCAAGCGTGATACAGCTTCGGTAAAACACGCCTTCTTTCTTCCTGGTAGTACTGTGTTCATGAACATCATCTGTCCATATCCACTTCTTTATACTTACCTTTGGCAAGTGGTTTTACGCAGATTTTGACCACTATACCACGCAGTTTCTAATGTTGCTACGGGTACGGACACTGGAACTCGTGGTGCCAATGAGGTGATCCCGTGAGGCCAGGCTAACAACAATGGTCGACACTGAGCACCCATGTTTAGCAGCACACTGTGACTCCTTTTTCGCGACATTCAACACTAACGCTGAAGTCCGTAGAAAAAGTTAGAGATGAAGTCTCATGGGTCATATTCCATGGGGCTGTCTTGGCCCAGGCAGCAACAGCTTTGCTAGCGGGGTTCGAGCGTTCGACCGCGTAGCTGATAGGAAAACGTCGTTGCCCCTTAGCTACCAAGTTATGGAAAAGTTAAAACGGTTCTGATTGTGGTTCAACTTTAGTCTGGAAGAGCTGTTACACCCCCAAATCACCTCGGAAGCATGTTAGGCCGCTAAAAATGTGCACACTACGTTGCTCAAATCGTACTGTTATAAACTATTACTTGGTGGAGAAATCAATTTGAAGTTGAGAACCAGCAAGGTTTTTACTTATCATACAATTCATCTGATCAGTCTTTTATAGTTGGGCTTCTTTGACATTGTGTAGATTGATCAGTTTATCCCTATTTGCTGCCCGCTGTACGACGGCTAGATCTGAACTTGTTTACAGCCAGCGGAAACAAACTCAGTAAGTATGTAACCCAACAACATTCACTCTGCGCTGTTTTATTGGTAGTCGTACAAATCTGGAAAGAGCCATAAACCTTTTCTCAAAGTCAAAATGAAAGAGGTTGGAGGGCGACATGTCAGTTCTATTTTCATATCAGAACATTGTCAAAACCCTCAGATAGTTGATGTTACGTGGTTGAAAAATATCCTGTAGCGGAATCTACAAGTATTATGAGCTCATCAAACCGATTTAAATTCGACGGATTGGTGGATAATTATTTCAATTTTTAGCGTGGTGCAAAATTATACATACGGTAAACAGAAGAGTAGGTTTTTGCTGAGAAACCATGACTAACAGCAGATAAGGATGAGATTGTGCAAATACACTCAAAGAACACATCTTACATCCATCACCCCGAATAAAGGGTATCCGGATGACTAATATCCTAACGCCTACTGACTACACCGCTCTGTAAACACTTAAACGCGTATGGACTGATGGGTGGCGATCAAACCACAGAAGGAAGCTGATTGGAGATCAGTCAATCAAATCGATGAATGACTTGATGTCTCGTAGCCCCAAGACTCCTTTCGCTCTGGACTTATCATTGAGGCAACGTGGTCATTGATACCATTCGGTTGGTCGGTCATCAGTGAGTTAGTATGATCAACGACTGCGATTATCATTGGTCGTATGTTTGACTGTTAATCGACTGGGATGCATATGCAGCTTCCGCTCTTCGCAGTTCACCTTATATTTCAATTCGTGTATCATTCAGAGCTGGGCTGTCATGTCTGTGTAAACTTAGTCAGACCCATCGCCCATCATCCGTGTTCGACAATTGTAATAGTTTTATTCGTTCGCACCCAAGGCACGTGAGTGCGGTCTGGTGTGAATGTTGTAACACTGATCAGTACAAGCTTCTCTCACCTTAATTTCACAGTGGAAAAAGTCACTGAAGAAAATCCCTCCGACCAGTGGCTATCCAAAATAATTAAAGTCCATGTCAAACGAGAGATAGCCAAAGCCCATCTTAGACGGCTTCATAGAATAGATATTCATTATCCTGCCCTGCACAAGTGATTACACGGAGTGATGCAGGTTGAAATTAGAGACCTGTCTTCAGGTTCACCTTAACTGCTACTAATTTGTTTCTGTTGTTTCCTGCTTAAAAAGTTCTGCACGTAGTTTACCGCAACACTCTCTCCTTCACACCTGATTTACCAGTTCGCTTAAGCTTGTCGTTACGCATGGGCTAGCAGTACAGAGTCGAGATTATTGAGGCGCGCTGGAAATAGGCGCGTTTGCTTCGTACGTGGGACTGATCAGAATAGGCAAAACTTCATGTCGCACTGTGTGCTCTTTTATTGGGTTGGTTATCTGGAAAGAGGACACTCGATGCTTCAGTTGCAAAACGGGATTTTTTTTGGCACCTTGGTGACGTCAGTCACGTATGTCCGTTCATCAGTTGTGCAAATCGGTATTCACTAGAACATAGGGAGACTGCGCGGTTGTGTCAGTCATGGGAACTATTTTGTGTATGTTTTTTCCATCAGTAGTCGATTACAGCATGATTAGTTTTTGTTGCGGAAGAGGGAAGTTCAGTACACAGCTTGTGCGTACAATATCGCAGCTTCGCATCCGTAGGAAATGATTCGATGCCGACACAACGCAATAAACTGTTGTTGGTGCGGACAACCTAATGAGCAGACAAGTTTCGAATGAACTTGAGTTTAGCTAAGGCGACCAACACAGTCATGCTTGTTTTGAGCTTGTTAATAGTGTGCACAAAACGCCGTTAAGTTGCAGTCAATAATCTTTCAAAAAATTTGCGATGAATGCTCAAACTAAGGACTAACATTAACACTTAGTGTCGAATTAGCCGTTCTCATTGAACGATGTTTCTGTCTTGGCATAGTGGAGGATCGGATTCGGGTGAGATACTCTAGTGCTTTAGGTATTGATGAACCACCGGTGGTTGGTGATAAAACTGTTCTCCCTGGAAAGCGAAGACAGTAACCGGATTTTGGTGTAGGTGTTACTTCACATCTGAAAGATGTTTCCGGTAGCAAATGAACTTGGTTTTTATGTTCTTTTCGGTTTGTTGCGTTTGTCTGGGAATTCGAGAGAAAGAAGTGTCCGATCCTTCAGATAGTGAGAAATGTGTTCCGAACACTTAACTTACCTCTGTAAGATTCTGGACTGCTTTAATTAATCAGCTGTTCGATATGGAATGCACCGATCATGGTGCTCAAAAAGTCAAACGGTATAATCTATATGTGTGTTGGCTTCTCTGCAGGTCCCAGTGGAGCACCGGATGCTAACCAGTATCTTGTACTCCTTCCAGGAGATGTTTGGAAAGCCAAATGGTGGTACCTTTCTGTACAGACTGAATCTTGCCTGTGCTTATCTACATGTGGAATTTGTCGACTGCTCAAAGGAGCCTCTGACAGTTAACGTCCGTTGGAGATTATTTCAGTATCACCATCCCTTTATTTGGCATGAAGACGGCTCTAGCAATCCTCCACTGGACCGTGGACATGAAACCAACCGACATACCGGGGACGGCGGCCATGTTATCGGGATAAGGTGATCGGAGAAGGTTCTCAGTCGTATCCGTAACTATGAAAATAGACTCTGCCAAGGTAGTTGCATATTTTTATGCCCTTCGTCATCCGGTTAGAATTAATTGTCGCCAGGGTCTACAGCAATCCTAACTCCACTGACGTAGAAGCCTTTAACAAAGCGCCATGACTTACCAAGATTTACATACTTCCTTTCTTTCTCCGTCTTGTTGATTACCACAGTGCACTTCTCTTTAGCACCCTTAAAGCAAATTTTGGTGGGGCCCGAACCCAGTCTTAGTCGCCAGAGTGCAAACGGACCTTCGAATAACTTGGAACTGATCCAATCAGGCCTGAAATCAGTTGTTGCTAGAAGCAATCTAAACTTTTCTAGTGACTTCCAAAATGGTTCATTAAGCCAAAAAAGGCAGTTGAGTACTACCAGACGCAGTGTATCAACCCTGGTGTTCACAACAGGCTTCCCGACGACGTCGCAGCTTTCCGTCTGTTTTCAAAGGTTTGTTTCCACTCGGTGAACGTGTAATTATTCGAAACGTACGTTCAACAGACTGTTACTCAGAGAGAGTGAGTTGCCGGAACGATAGTGTTTATTCAAATTGCAAACAAGCCATACAGCTGCAATGTAAATGAGAGAAGGTGATGAGCAGTGAATAATGTAGACGAATGAAAAGGTACAAGTGCATAGCATTCACTTCACCTGGAAGAAAATTCGGTGGGGCTTTCATGAGTCGTGGAGCACAAATTTTGAGTAATGTGATGTGGGGAGTATATCTCTCGACTTCTCAGAACGTGGGGTCTAACCCTCTGTTGCTGGCTCAGAAGAGTTTTGTGGACGTCGTGATTGTTGGAATCAGTGTCACGATTATCCTCAAAAGTGGGTGCTGGAGGAACCAGTGGGTTTGAATAGGGCGCTTTATTGTCCTTCTATACTTCTGTTTCGTCGGTCATTACAATATCCCCTGCAGCTGATACCAGTTTACACAGGGATACTGTCTTCAAGGTCGTTGGGGTGGCGAACTCGCGTATATATCGGATTACATTTCACCACCTCAACTTCCCCTACGTACTGATCATATTTCGACGTCCGGTTTTGTTTCCGAAGAAGGACTTTGCTGGAGTTCACTAACCAACTCGTTAAGGAGAGACCCGCAGAAACTCTACGGTTAAGATAGAACGCTCGCTGATGTGGGGTAATTGTTGGGAAAAGCACTTTTCCCCAAAAAACTCGCTATATTTCCCAAGGGAAATAGATGCTTCGATTTTGATAACTCGAATGTCCGCCATCATTCTTGAAGATTCGAGTTCGCGCGCTTGCTTCTGATTGGCCCGTCCAGTGTCCTAGGACCAAGGCCACCGGAAACCTGTAAATACAGCCGTTTTGAGCCACTGTTCTGCCTTCGGGCTGAGCAGCAAACAAAGCTCGTTTGAAGGCCGTCTTTTTACTTTCTTGTTGGGGGGTTCTGAGTTGCGAGAGTTGGGTCCGAGTATTTGCGTTCCGATTATTCGTGTCGTTTGCGATATCGTTACGTTTCATTCGTGATCGTGATACTGCTCGCGGTCTTCCTGTCCGTTCTTGACTTCCTCTCTCAGGGGGACGTAACAGTTGGCGACGGTGTCATTTCTGATCAATGGCGTTGGACG
>QNGE01000235.1:18600-112569 GCA_008508345.1 Paragonimus westermani | reverse complement strand
GATGGCGGCTAATCGAGCTCAGTGGCGTGAATGTTGTCGTTGTTTGTCCGAGTTGTCTGTGAAGTGAGTGCATTTAATGACGCGGGGCAGTGAAAGACGTAAGTAAGCTGTCTCGCTGATGACGCCTTACTCTCACTTGCAGCTCGGTTGTTTGTTTGCAAGGTGTTGTCAGCTTGATGTTGAATGTTTGAATAGGGACGTAGTCATTTTCAGTAGTTAGGTCCCTTCCCGTCCCCTTTTTCCCCTTCTCTCTTCCAATATAGGGTTTGCGTTTTCTTCATGGTTGTGTGGCAGTTAAGCATTAGTGTGAACCACTGATGTATTGCTGTCTATGATGATGGTGATGATGATACACATTCACTGCACACCTATCAAGGCCCGCTTGCCTCCAGTTTATGATCTCACTCGCCGAATGACATTGTAACTCTTGGGCACATATCCAACCTGTAATGCATAAATGTGCTACTGCCTTTTGCGGTACCACTGTTCGTCCAGCTGCCAACCACGCTTGGTTTCTATTTGAAAACTCAAAATTTTGGGCGTTCACCGGAATAGTTCACCCGTCAGCAGGCAGTTCACTTCGCTAGACTACACGCTTTAAACAGCGGATGCAACTGAGGGAGGATTGTGGGGCATGCTGAACACAGCGCGCTATGGAAATGAAACAAGTCATTGCTAATTGAAACCCCTCATCATCATCATCATAGACAGCAATACATCAGTGGTTCACACTAATGCTTAACTGCCACACAACCATGAAGAAAAAGCAAACCCTGTATAGGAAGAGAGAGAGAAGGACAAAAAGGTGCGGGAAGGGATCTAAATACTGAAAATGACTACGTCCATATTCAAACATTCAACATTAAGGTGCCTACATCTTGCAAACAAACAACCGAGCTGCTTTTCTGTCTCATTCGAGCGTTAGGTAACAGGGAGACAATTGCAAGCTGTTCAGTGTGCGCAAATAATGGTGAGTCTGTGGACAACCTACAGTGTTGCTTAGTGCGCTGGAACGAACTTTGACAACAGCAGTTCAACTGGCCATCCGCGCCGTCGACTACGCCTTCTGTGCCCATTTGTCTGTTTACATTGTATCACCCTCGAAAGGGTAACTCTTACTTAATACCCAGTTCTTAGGGCGTCATAAAGTACCCAGCTCAGACTCCCTCCTGTTCTTTCTGTAGGTTGGATCCCTTTCTTAGTCAACGAGTTGTCGGTCCTATTCCGGAACTTCTGGGCCACTGTAATCGCTCCAGCTCCTTCGTATGCAAACTGTCGAAAGATTCGCTTGGTTCAGGTTGCGTCGAAGTTACTCGCTGCTGTTACACCTTGTAAGTTGATCGTGTCGCTTGAGCAATATGACCGCTGGAAGCGAACTGGATTCCGGCCTGACCGTAAATACGTTGGTCATATCTCCACTCATGGAAGGTCGATAATTGCTAGCTTTCCAGACATCAGAGGAGTTTCCGGTTCAGCCGACAGATCTGCACTCTGAGAGTGTCTATCAGAGATAGATGTGCCCACTAGTGAAACGTCTGATGAGATCACAACACGTGTAGCTAAGATCTAGTGGCGTTTGTTAACTTGCACCATCTGCAGTACGAGCATGATCTCTCTCAGTAAAAAGCCATGTGTGTGACGCAGCTGGAAATTTGATCATATCGTACAGCCATAAAACCTAGTTCACTCACCAGATGACGTCTAGGGCGTGCCTGCTTTCGACTATTGGTGCCTCTGAAACATAGAAGGCGTATGACGTGTCGACACTGTCAGGGTTTACTGATGTGTCTTCGGGACGGACAGACTCCGTCAGTCCATGAACATAATGTTCCCGTCTCACAGACCTTGCTGGTGTGGACAAACCTTGCGAATGCTAACCCACAGTTTGTCTTGCTGAGTCTTGCTAACGAGCAGTGGGCTAGGATGGAAGGGGTAGCTAGGTGGCTAGCCTATGACTTCGGTTCGGGTGAGTGAAGACACTGAAGTTTAATCTGGCTTCAATAGGTCGGTCCAGCTTTCCAGCTGGGTTCTGAAGTATGGTCAACGTTTTTGGTTAGGGGCGATATGCGATACAGTGAACACTAGGGAACTATGGCGCTAGCGCTACGAACCGCTGCGTGTACTGATTAACTGCTTTCCGTTCTTTTGGCATTTTTCTCTTTTTCGACATACACAGTCTACGATCCTTTTCTTCCTGTTCCTTATGACACGTTTGCCACACTGTGAAGCTTGTATTGAACTAAATATATGTTGCATAACATCGCATCCAAAATGGCACTTCAGTGTCTCCGGTAACCGCTTTTTGATTTTGTATTTTGATACACTGTTAGGAAACAGCGGCTCGTAGATTGCACGACAGCTTTTCGTGGAATTTGATCGTGATAGTTTTGTCATTCTTTTCTGACCACCCCCTTTGCATCCTCATTGAAACAACGAGGCAAAACCCTTTCAGATCACTGAAATGCAGATTTTACAAATATTATAAATTAGTGGAGAACATCCAGTGTCCCGGAAACCGTTCTCGTATACCGTAAAAATATCCGCTGAACGTAGCCAAACAGTTTGTCCTCCTCGGAGGCACTGCTAAATTGAAGACTGCAAATGCGCATGGAAGACCAATTTGAAAGACAATAGCACAAACAATTGCGACCACTCTGATCCGATGTACCTGTGTTTGTCGTAAAAAATGGGATTAAGGGGACACTCGGACAAATGATCGGATGACGCTGAAAGGTGATCTACGAGATAAAAGTTTGTCATACAAACCGGTTGAATTTAGCTCGTTCGAACGAGATGAGATCGCAGCTGCCTTCTTTTGGGGGGTATTTTACTGGCGTGTTTGGACTTTCGAAGAGACTCTAAAGTGTATGTCGACAAGGACTCTCCATCCCAACTACCTTTTCTCTCCGGAGATGCATGCAAACGCTGACTCACTCCAAATCAGTCTCACTCCTCAAACATGTGAAAACCGTCTTCAAACATCTATTCATCGAATAAGCACCTTCTAACCGCAAAACTCATATGCAAAGTCGGGATTTGAATTCATTCTTCTCTTCCCAAATGTGCACATTGGGTACCAGTCAGCTAATTAGCTCCTGAGGATCTTTTCCCCAAGGTCGTTTACCGCCCAACACTTTGTAATGTCTTCCACCGGAAATTTTAAGGTTCGGGGGTCCCAACCTTCAAACATTTATTCCAAAATGTTAAATTATCATCACAGATTTGCTGTTATTATAACTGGGTCAATAGTCTACGCTTCTCCGGGCAGCGGAAACCAGGGGTGTAACTACGTTGGGTCGTTTTTGATTAACATTAAGCCTTCTCGCATGTACAGTCTACCTTTGCAAATGTTTTCTTCCCTCATACGACGTGGGTCATTTAGTCAGTAGAACAGACAACAGTGAGTTATGTACATTAAGAGCTTACTAGCAGTTGCTATCTTTCCCACTCTTGATATGAACGTCCTACTTTGCCTTGTTTGTGTGCAATTCACAGTCGCTTACTAATGTGTCTTGCGCCAAAGGTTTTATTATAAGTCACTTCAATCTTCTTTTTGATATTGTTTACCAGGTAGTGATTTTGTTCCTCCTCTGAATCGCCCTGGGGAATATCCTTTCGGACAACTATTCGGTCGATCCGAGTGAGTAAACAGTTTGTATAGTTAATCGGTATTGAACATTTGTTGCCCACACAGATGCACACACTCATGCCCGTTTTCAACCTTAAGCTCTGTCTATCGTTATGGTTGTGTAGTCCGTGGCTTTTTTGAACCATGACAAATTAGAGGGAAAAGTGTTAAAGTATTTGACTCAAATCTTCAGCCGTCTAATTTCTGGTAATACCTTACTTTCATTTACTTAGTTGTTTGCAATGTGTGGGCACTCGGGTGTTGTATGTTTAGGTTTGAACGTAGGCGTTTTTTCTACCTGGATCTTCTCCTTTCCCCTTCTTTTTTCTAGCTGGATGTTGTTTTCACTCTCTGTGGTTTTATGACGATTATGCATCAATGTGAACCACTGTTGTATTGCTGTTAGTGGTTTTGCTGTTGATAGTTTGACGACTTTGTTCCCGGATTACTTCATCCGCTTCTGTTTAGACAGTGTGACCGTATTTTGTTTGACTGTGAGCTACCATATTCATAATCGTGTAGAAGCATTCTTGTATCAAATAGAGACCTTATCTAACTGCACAAGAAGTTTACCTGGTTAGCGCAATTTTTGCCTACATCTGGACGGATTGTTGTGAGTTTTAATCGTAGTTTTCACGACATGAATTTAATCCCGTGCACTTCATTTAAGGTGTGCTACGCCGCATTAAGAGTGATGTAAATCTGATTTATGTACAAAATACTGTAATGCACAGTAACAGTACCACTCAATTCAGCAATCCCGAGCACTAGCTATGAATTGGCTCCATCACAACCTTTCCCCTTCTGGTTGGCTGGTAAATTTTTCAAACCTAGCCTACCAAATCGTTGTATGGAAGCAACAGGCAGTAAAGGTTCTGTAGGTGGATTCTTTTGTCATTCGGTTGCGTCTTCGTTGACCGCATTATTCGCATTTGATCTGCAGGACACTGGTGAATTGTCTCGTGTTACAGGTCGGTGATTCCCGTGCGCAGGCCAGGTTAGCACATAACGGCGCCACTCAGTGGTCGCACGTCATCGCCTCGGACATTGAGGGTAACTATTGAGTTGAAGCACTGCAAAGACGCTCACAAACCCCCGGATTTAAATAATTATGTAGGACTTATACTTGCTGTGGGATATTGTAGCAAAAAGTATCACGGAGTTTATCTAACCCACTGAATGGTCTTGTGCTAGATGAATTCATTGCGGTTTTTTAAAATCTCACGGAATTCTCCGCGAAGTCGGTTGAGCACTTACGTTGTGGGGCGGTACGAAAGTGCTGGTATCCGGTGCTGTCGAGCCAGAACTTCGATCCGCTCTCTGTATTCAGAATTCAGGGAACACCTGGACAGGAGCACTTTCGTGATGTTTGAATTGTAAACGTACTGTTAGTAGACGTTATTAGAGAACTTCAAGCCACTTTGAAGGCGAATCAGTCATATTCGAAGGTAAGGTAAGGTGAGGTCCTCAGTAATAAACTTGAATACTTTGCTACGGAAGATGACTTTCAAGATACGGCCTCCAGTTTCGTTGGTTAATTTTACGTAAATTTGCCTCGGAATTCACCACAATGCCATTGACATCGTGGTCCATTTCAGGTCATTAACGCGTTTGGCGTGCAAACGACATTCACTCACGTCCGTAATGCACATAACCTAATACTGACTTTCTGGGAGATGGATGAATGATGAGGTGATCGTTGCAACACAGAACCTCGTCTGATTAAGTGGACAGCTCCTGTCGATTACGAAGGGAGTTCGGGGTTCTTTTCTTCATGGCTATTGAACCTTGTTCTTTAGTGGGTTAATGACATCACTGTAGCGCGTTTCTGGAACCACTTCGGGTTTAGAAGTAGGAGTAATCTATTATGCAAAACAGTGAGTTACAGCCTGAGAGAACTTGAAATATCTTGATATAAAATCAGCTTGTAGAATCCCTCCTAGTACGATGTTCTATGTTGTTATCATACGTTAAGTGGGCTAAGATCCATCGTCGCAACATAGGAGCTCCCGATTAAGCCTCTGACCCGTGTGGATCGAACAGAAATTCTAGTGCTTAATGATCATTCCTTATAGTGAAATGCAGACCAAAAAAAGTATGATCGGATAACCATTCTGCCCCAAATTAGCATCCGTAACCAACGTAGTCTTATTAGTGCATGAGAATGGGCGCAGAATTTATTGTCTGGACATCTGCTTAATCAGCCCCCTCAAGATGGAACGGACGGAGCATCTGGGTTGACTTACTTGCAGCACATTGACACAAGTATTTTGAGGGAATCGATGCACACTAACCGACAGTCCTTGTTCGGTCGTTATCATTATCTTGCTTTGAAATAAATAGCCAAGAAATTTCCTGAGATCACTTGCTTTCAGTTGAGTCCTTGACGCATAACGAAAACGTTTTCTCCAGCCATGACAAAGGTTCAGGAATCTTTTTCCTTGTTACATCCAGCCGTTCAGATAAGATGAATATGCTGCCGAATGTCAAAACTATATTCTTTAGCGGTGACAATACAAGGGCTAAACAGTGACTGTTGCAAAACACTTCTTAATCCAGGTACGTTACACAAATCCTGACCAGCAGGCGCCGTCATTCATTATATATTACCAAAAGTGCGTAAGAATGGGGTACGTCTGCGACTGATATTAAATGTGTATACTTCTCCATGTCACGCACTTGACAAATGGCTAACTGAATTTTCTCAACCAGTTGGGAGAAATTTGGTGGTCTGTGACCCCAGTGATCTTTCGTTATTCATTTGAACCTTAAAATGACTGACTATATTGGGGGAGCAACTACTCTTGTTTGATGCTGCTTCTCTTTCCAGATGCGTCCCACTAAGAAAATCGATAGGGTTCCTCGACGAGTGTATTAAAAGCAGTAGAAACATCGATTTGCTAGCTAATGCAGTTACCATACTGTTGAAGGACCAACTTTCAGTTCCAGTTCTCCGACATGCTACTATATCAGAAGGATGGAAGAGAGGTGACGTTACCACTAGACATGTTGTTAGTTAATACTTTAATATAAATGATTGAATGCAATTCATAGCTGATTATGTGATTTTTTTTGGAAGAAAGATAATTGAAGACTGCATACAATAAGATTGTTGTAGCTACCGTTGAATTCGGCACGTGTACGTGCCGCTCTGTTTCGAACCAGCTGTTCGGATCATCCAGAAGTCCCCTCACTGAACAGACAGTTGGTGTTCGTGATTTACCAGCATATAAATTTCCGACGGTCTGTTTTTTTGCTCAGCCTTTAGCGGTCTCGGTGCGTAAGGCTTTGTTACATGGATGCTCGATTGATAAACAGAACACCTTACTTGTCCAGCACGGACTGTACAATCTTATTACTGAACCTAAGTTTTTTGTATAAAAAAAGCGCTATCGAATGGCCACAGTGTTTAGCGTGACAGGTGTGTAGGTTGGCGGGTTTTTTCATTTAGGATGCACCACCGCAAATGGATGGAGCATGGCAAGTCAAATAGAGGTATGTATTTTCGTGTCTACACCGTTGTCTTGGTTTGCTAGCTTGTTTCACGTAATTCCACTGTTTGATTATCCCCTCCGTTCCTCTTCGTGTGCTAAAAGAGTTCTCATTTCGCAGCTTTTAACTGAGACGGTAGAAGTGTAAATTGCACACCGTTTTACGATTAAGTGTTTTTCGTACTGGTGTATTTTTTAAGATAGCTGTTGGCTATAGAAATAACTTATCAAATGACCATTCGTCTAAGTAATCACAAACTAGGAGTATTTTGATGACTCCACTGGGCATGCTTGGAGAGTGCCCTCGGCCTTATTGTGAACCCGTAAAATTTCCTCACCGTCCTATGTAACAGCCCTCAAGCATGGTTGTGTCACATCGTCGTCAAGGTCGCCATCATCGTCACTTGATAATCACGTTAATTTTTGAGAACGTTCACTCCTGAATCCATACGTTCAGCAGTTAGTTTCGTTGTATGTACACGTTTTTCAGCGCTGAGTTTCGAATTTGCCAGCTTCTGGCTCTTGGCGCTCGCGATATTTTGTTACAGTCACTGTCAGTTTTTGTTGTTGCGTATAAACCACCTCTGGCCAGTATATTTGCGCTTATTCCAGTCGGTAATGAACTGGTTATCACACACACAACTGTTTGACTGATAATTGGTAGGTCACTTCTTAATGTGGATGCGGTTACGGGTATACAAGTCAAGTGACTTGCGAAAAAGGCTTTAGCCGTGAATCTTCCTCACTGGACACACTTGGCGACGATGTCTGTAACGTCCCAACTATGTTGCTAACTGACAAGGATTGGTTTTTGCCGAGTGATCTTGGTATCTGGGCACTACACAGTTCTTTTGCCATGAGTTACTGGTGATTGTGCCTGGTGCACTAGAACATAAAATAACAAACAATTAACAACAATGTTCCCTTGTTCGATATCTGTTCTACAGGGCGCAAACTATACGCCCACGTAGCACCGTGATCTCCTGTGGTTATCCACTAAAGTTCATCAAATATTACAGCAGGTCAGTCAGTATTTTCGACACATAACATGGCCTTATAACGCATACAATATTATGCTGTTCTTGACAAGACCCTTAGCATGACTGTTTTGACGAAAGTACTTAGGTATTACGCTCACTAATTTGCACCCGTTCTTCATCGCTTTGACATCTGTACTGTCCACTTCAAATCGCATTTCTTGTGGTTGAGGAGGTGCTCTTTTTTGTTTGGACCTATCCATGTTTCGATCTTGTGACGAGAAAATATTCCAAAATGTATAGAATATTTTGTGTGCTTTGTAATACTGTTGGACGGCGCAACGCGACTGATTCGATGAATTCGTCATGTGTTCCAGAACTGTTCGAAGTTGATCATCCTGAATTTGTTCGGGCGCTGCTTGTCACGCATAGAATGCGACTCCTGTGTATGTGGAAACGATTAGCGTAGACTAGTGATATCACCATTTTGATGAATGCCTGGCTGAATTGTACTATTTCATTTTCATATTTTGGTGTTTCATCGTTACGTTACCTGTTAGATTTTGCGAGAGTGCACGAAGTAGTGCTGTCATTTTCGCCAAATATGCTTTACGACTTCATCGTTCCAGTCGACTTCACTTGTGTATGACGTTTGTTCAGTTAAATTCCCATATTGTTCACCACAATGCTGAACACTGTGTGCCGCTTTTTTGTGAGTTGAAGATAGCTTAACGATAACACTGTCATCTACTGCTTACGCGGCTGTGTGTTCGAACTCAGTTACATTGACTGCTCCTACTAGTTCAACTTCCCTTTGATAGTCACGACGCAATACCCTAACGACCAAGCTCGTTTTCGGTTATTCACCACCAGGCCAAAAACAACATTTATGTGGAACAACGCTGCCAGTGCGAAACATCCGAGTGTGATTATCCACGCCACAACTCTAAATGGAGGTAAAGCTTCGATATAGTTATGTTGCAACCATGGAATTTCGGCTGTTAATGGGGTGGGGAGTGGACCATGACAACTGCATGGCTTGAATACAGTGTTCCTAGGCCCAAAAGGGTGGGTTATTCAATCGAATTCCAGTCGTCTCTGCCGTGATCAGCTTCCAGTATCTCACAACTATCGACTGCTCCCTCCTTGCTCGGCAAATGAGACAAAAAATGGTCAGGCTGATGACATAGCTGGAGTCAACACTGTGTCTTAATCGCTCTGGTAACTCTCTTAGTGACTCTGCTACTGATCCAGCCTGTACGATTTTCACGGGTACGCCCAGATGTTCATGTGGTCCAACCAACGGGTTCCACAGAAGCAAGTAACTGAGTACACACAAGAAGAAACAGTAAAAGCAGACACCTTAACTTTTAATTGTGGACACAATCGTCGAGTCAAGTTGAAATGAAGGCATAGTTTGACGGCGGAGAGCGCTTTGTTAACGTCGACGATGGGTCTCCTATTTATCGTTTCAACCTGCCTGTCCTCTTTGAATGGTGTCGAAATATGCACTACTTTGTCTCTCTGAAGTTGTCTTGTCCTTCTTGTGACGTTACATGCTCGTCCGGAAATCGGAAGTATAACTTTCGTGAGAAATATGGTTGCCAGGAGACCATACACGTTTCCACTATTTACTTCCTTTTTTATAGATTCCTGAATTTGATACTTATCCTTTAGTTTCTTTATTTTAGAGTCTTGCTATACTACTGGCAGGCTAAGTTGCATGTTGTACACTACTAACCTTAGACGTTATCTTGAAAATCCATGTTGTACATCCTCACGCTTGTGTACGCTGTGCAATGTAACCTTTTGATTTGTTTGACGTCAAGGTCGCGCCACTCCCCTCATATACTGTAAAATAGTATGGTCAGTCTTTTCACTCCGCATCTATTTTTGAAGTCCTCGATACTGTCATGCGCATTTTAACGTCAATTCAGTGTATGTTGTTCCATTTCAGCCTGAATTTGGCAGCCTCCACTTCCGTCATCGATGGACTACCGGATGAGCAACGTACCTCGCCGGTCCGGCGAACATTTCTTCTTGTCATGCTGTTCGATCTCCTCCTTTGTTTTACACTGTGGATAATTTATGTCCAAGTGAGACTGATCAATTTGCCGTGACCCCGAATTGTTTTTGTGTGTTGTGGAACCTCGTTTCGTGTGATACAATATCAACCAATGTTCTTTAAAATTTGTTTCCTAGAAATTTTGTGCAAGGTTTTCCTCATTGGTATAGCTGTAGGACTCAACTATGTAACCGTATGTTCACAGGGTCTGCACATCATGGTACCGCAAGAACCCAGCGTCTTATTTGTTTCGGGCTGCATCGGTTATGAACCTAAGATATGTTAGATTTGAGGTTGGTACGACCTGGCTTTCTTTCTTTGCCATGTTTTTTAATTGCTTGTTAGGAGCTGAGGGGTGGAAGTTGGTGCCTGATATCGAGTTTCTTTAGAAACTCCGGACCACCTCGGCTTGTGATGGAGAACCGTAGCGAATATCATGACTTAACACCTTATCTTCTTTCCTATCATCCAGTTGCTAATTTGGACCAGCTGAACTACCCATCGTACAGTTGAGCTTCTCTTTAGCGTTGCATTCATAATGGATAGATTCTTTCAACATAATCCTCACTGATGCCCGACTCGTTACCAGTTGTACATCCGTTAGTGGAAAGTCGTTTAGCAAACAAATAATACGCTGCTGCCCAACTGGATTCAACCTGTTCTGTGTTCACTTACTACGTTATGAAGTTTTTCTCATTCGGGAAAAGTAGCATTTTGAACGTGCGATTCAAAATTACGTGAAGATGTTGTTTTCATTTCACAAAATTGCCTACTGGAGAGGGAGAGAAAATAATATTCTCCACTAGTATGTATTTGTCGAGTGCATGTCACGAAAAGAACTTGTCGATTGTGTTCACCTAATCATTTTTAGGAACCCAACTGGTTACTGCGGATGATCTGGTTGTCCCACCAGATTCGCCTTACTTTGATGGAGACGGTGGATAACATGTGACATGTGCTTTCGATATCTTAGAGCGATTGTATTTGGTCGGAGTTTATTATGTTGTTATTATTACAAGTCACAATACAGATCGTCTTGTTCAGAGTTCCTGGTCCGAATTCAGCCAGTTCGTACTCACGTTTAGGTTGGACTAGACTACGAACCCCAATAATTCTGTTAGCAGCAGGTGCTGGGATGGGGGGGAGCGTACTACCTGGAAATTAGGTTCAGCGCATACCATCCGAATGCATCGGGGCACTTCGATTATCGGTTCCTTACAACACGCAGAATTACCGCTTGCGAGGTCATGTGAAATTTATTTTATGTCACTAGAATCTCCACGTTGGTAAGCATTTTAGTCCAAGCGTTTTCCGCGACACTGTTGCTATTTTTGTTTATGCAGACCTATACACAATCCCCAGAGTACTACTGATAAGTAGTGGGGGTTTTGGTTAGCGCAAGACGAACATTATTCACAATTGATTGCAGCTGTTGCATTCCCATAGACTTTCCAGTCAGCCCCTTTCGAAAAGATGTACTACACTCGAGTTCCACTCTATTTAAAGCTCATCAGTAGTGCATATCCTTGACGCGGCCGAGACTAGGACTCGGAACACAATCTCGTGAGTTAGTCGGGTTCAGCACTGCGCCATTGACCTCACATTAGGTACGACGGGATTATCACATGCTTTTTTTCGAAATAGCCAACCGAGATGTGACAACTGCGATCAGTTTTGATTGCTATTCAACTTCGTTCTCACATCATTCGTTTAGTCTTTGTAGCTACTATCTGGCGTTCAACCGGTCTTCGCTACAATTTATTGACTACGCTGTACGGCTATCCAACCGTCATCGCTCTTTCCCTTACCCCGTCACCCGTTTTTTAGCAAGCCGTTTCCGATGGCAACATAGAAGAAGCCATGCGAAAAGAGGTGTTACACTATTCTTTTAAAACCTCCCTATTTGATTCTGTGGTAAGTCGCCTTATGCATTTTCGGTGTCCTATTTCGCCGTCTTGTCCGCTTGTTTTTAACTGATATCCTTCCTGATTGTCAGGGCAACCACTGTTCTCTGTTATTTTCCCAATTACCGTGCAAATGCTCCGTTAACATGCTCCTTTTTGCTCACAGTTATTTTCACCACGGTAACTAGATCCGTTAATTCTTCCACATATTCTATGCTTGAGTGGTATAACTAAAGGCACGAGTGAAAATTTGATGCGGCATTCAGGATTTTCGATTGTTGGGACTTGGTCACAGTTTTCATTTGCTCATGGCTTTCATAATTCAAACCGACTTTTTGGCTCGCCCATTCTGAACAGAGATGTACCGCTTAAGTACCTGTTATTCGGTAGAGCTCAAAATTAATGCATATCCTCGTTTAGACCAGAATGTGAACCGCTCTCTTGTGAAAGCAGTATGTTGGCTGTCTTTCCACTGTCATCATTCTAGGACTGACTGACACGACGTCTGAATGTTCATTTACATTCACCTCTGTTCAGTTTCTCAAAAGAAGACACAGTAAATATCCTGTTCACTTTATGTGACAACCCTGATACCAAGGTTTACCAGTCGGATTTAGGTTTACATCATATCATTGACAACGTACGTAGTTTTTGGACCCTGGTTAAAATACATGACGCAGCAACTGTGATAGCCAAAATGGCATTTGAACATTATCCATTCATCGTTTATATTCGGGTTTTGGAACCCCATCGTGCATACGAATTTGGTTAAGATCATACTGCTCAAAGTTATGAATATTTTGTGACACTGCTCACCGCCGAATGTGAGTTTATTCGCCCCTGTCCCCGTAATCTTCAGTGTACTTAATATGGTGGCATCTTGCTACACATAAGGCCAAACCGCTTCTTCAAAATTGCTGAAATCCCAGGAAAGTGAATGGCATATCACGGGCGAAGTGCTGAGTCTAAACATCTCTTTTAGGTAAGCCCGTTACGCTGGGATAGTTTCCGCTATATACGCCGATCACGTCACTCACTGTTCGTATTCCCAAACCTTTGTTGAATCGTTCTTCCACATTTCGCACCACTTGCTTGTTCGCAAGTGTGCAACTCGGTTTTCAGCATTTGTGCTTCATCAACTGACCGTCGGTCACGAATAAACCGGCGAACATATTGGTCATCAAACCTTGCAGCAAAATTGTTGTCACGGTGTATAAACCACATATCCTTTCGTAGCTTTTGCGACGCCGTTCCGGGAGCTCATAAATTCAGTACCATACCACTTACTAGCAGTCAGTTCTCCGTGCCCGTTTTATTCCTATGGCGCTTATTTCCTATAGACGGTGATCAACCCTGATGCTTTTGAATTCCATCCTCTATCTTTCTCCAGTCTTCACAACCCCGTTAAGACCTACTCAGTTCGGTCACGAATGTTCATCACTTCTCAATACGTTGTTAGCGATCATCCACTTATCTGTCTTGTGACTCCCTGTTCATGTGAGTGGTGCACTCTGATGTGGTGTGGGCTCGGTAACGATAGTACTAATTGGTGTCATTAATGCGTAATACAGCGGTGGGACTGCGATAGACCGGTTTAAAGTCGATATCTCGATCCCATGTTTCGTCTGCAATTGTATGCACTTTGTTTCCTTCCTGGGGTTTTGGCTTCTTTATGACGAGTTTTCAGAATTATATTTATGTGTGAACAACTTGTATGCTGGTAAGCTGTCATTCTGTCTGCAGGCTTCATAACGTACGTTGACTGTAGCGATTGCTTGAACACCCGTGGTTTTTGACCGGTACTGATCGTAAACATGGTCCCTGTTGGCACGTGACTTGGCGTTTTCGTTACGCTTATCATGATTGGACTTACACTGACCACATCGTTGTTAAGTATACGCAGGTGGCATGCCTCTGTCCAATCTCTGACAGTCTTAGAACGAGGCTTTCGTTTGCCGCCTAATCACTATTCTTCGACGTTGTTATCGGTCGCAACGATTGGTAGTTGGTAAACTGATCCGGCCTGTGATGAAGGAAGTTCATCAGTGGAGCTTGGAATTTGAATTAAATCGTTTGACTCCCATGTTGAAATTGTTAGGATGACAGGTTGTACGTTTACTTGGAATAATTCAACAGGGTTTTCCTATCAGACGCCCTTCATCTGACATCCAACTTCTGCTTATTTATAACCGCATATTTCTCATCATGATCTAGTCTGTCACAGCAGAAGTGCCTACGCAACGTGAGGTTAGCAGTTTCGGCCACTATTCAGAAGAAGTGACGAAACATTAGTGAGGTCGTTAATCTATCTGTTCCAACTGACATAAACAGTTGATGATGGTCCTCCTGACGGCGGTGGGTCTGTAGCTGTTTTGATGTTCATTACAAAAGACGAGTACATTTGTGTTAACCACAGAAGAACTAGTGTTTTGGTGTTGATCATCTTGCATCGGTATAATATATCCCCCCGCCAGGAAGCAGACATGCTAAAAACAGGTGGGTTTTCTTCCTGTAGTAGGGTTTTAGTTTTTCTGTTTGTCAGTAGGATACTTATCCATCAAGAGTAGATGTGAAAATGTATGTTTGACTCGTTGGATCAAGGTATACTTTTAGAGTCCCTTAAACGCGTAGACACGTTATTCAAGTCCGTATTCGCATTGTCGGTGCTCCGCTTGAAGATCGCGATCTTCAGGGACGTCACGAAAATTATCTTACTGGACTAGTGATGTTTGTTGTGACTGTTCATTTTCCAGCTGTTGTTCAGAGGTTAACTTGATAATCTTCGGAAACTTACCTTGTCTGGTTCAACCTGGCACCAAGGTATTATTTAGAAATATCCAAGGATCAAAGATGTTAGACGAATTCCTTCGTTCTACACAGCCTTTGGGAATGTATTTCACAGCTTCAAAATGTTGTTTCCGGTCTGTAAAGATAATGCCAGTCCTAAAAACGACAACATAGTGACTATTCGACGACCTAGACACTGCATCACAGGATTTTGAGAGCTTACCTTGGAGCCCGTGTTCTCATAGCTACGACGGTGTTTTTCAAGTCGGGACCTCTTTGACCTCACAAAGAGGCCTCACTTGAACTTGAGGGTCACATTTAATGGGATTCTGTTGGGAAGCTTTATTCTGCGATCACTAACTGTGAAGTTCTGGACCACCAGACTTATTAAGAACTTTGGCTATTGTGTTGAAATCAACAGGCAACAAATAAAGCCGCTAGGGGGTGTTTTCTTTATTGAATTCTAATAAGTCCACCGACTCAAAACCAGAACCGACCATCGATTGAGGATAGGCTGTATATTACGACATGCTGACACCGTTTATCTCGTCGCACACTGTTTGCCTGATTCCCGGTTAACGGACTGAAAATGAGCTGGTCTGGAAAGGGGGAGGAAAAATACAAAGTAGTTAATTAAGACCCTCTCTGCGGCGTAATCTGCTGAGTAGCTTTAGAGATTATAAATTTCCTGACAGTGACATTAGTAACTCGTTCATCATTTCCCGCTTTACTTGATTACTTATTTTTCCCACCCTCTCTATACCATCAGGTTTTAGTAGTATTCTGAGGCTGAGAATTCTGGTAAACGTTGACTTTTCGAATATCCTTACCTCCGTCAAGTAGGTTGTTACAACCGAATCGCACTGAACAGGAACGTGAACAACGATGAACATACAACACTAATTGAAACCTTTGAGAACGGTCTCGAACTCCGAACTACGGGACCCAATAAAAATTCAGACCAAACAGGCTGCGGATAAACAATGTATTTCGCTACCAGACACCTTGCAAATTTATGTGAAATTTCCCTCTAGTTATCGAGCTAAATTACCTTGCGGTCGTACGAGCACGCGAAGACATTTAATCCCACTCCGACCCATTTCTCAATAACGGATTCCGGTGTTATAATTCTGGCTGCGTAATCCTATTCTCCGGGCCACATTTGCCCTAACTCCATCATAAGCCAACAGGTTACATTAGTGAGTACCCTTGCACATTTGGGGCGTGATGTGTTGTGTATCTGTTACATGAATCCACTGTTCTTCAGATGAGCTCACCTTTAAGTGGTTGGCACCTTAAGAACCTCTCTGAGGGTTTCCGGGGGTTGACGAAGCGGAATCTCAGTCACGCCGGAATGAGATCGCACTGCATCTCGATTGGTTTGTGTCGTCGGGCTTACTGTGTCGGTTAAAGTCTGCCAACGCAAATCGGAAAAGAGAACACTTCCGGGTGGTGTACACTCCAGCTGACACTAGTTCAGCTGCTACCCAGGGTGCGTTTCATGGCATCCTCACCGACCTTTTCAAGCAAACTAAATATTCAGATGTCTTACTGACGGCCCATTTGAATTTTCAACTTGGTTGTGTGTATAATGTCCAAGTGCAACGCTTCGGCAATGGTCAGAAACTGTTTTAAGCGTGTGCGTCTGACGGTTTCTACGTCCAATGTACCGCATGTCAACACAAGAAACGTTTTAATACTTGGAAATCGCGCTCTCTTTCAATCATTGACGCAGATTATACGGCCGTTCGTGCTCGTTTGGTTCCCCTTATAGGTCATCTGCTCCTAACGGTAAGCTAATCAGCCGACATTTGAACGAAGAAGGTGCAGGAAATACTTATTAGTTGACACTGGCTAATGGATCATCCGGATCAGGTGAGTGACCAAGCGAACAATGGGAACAAATGGAAGCACCCGTAAAAACTTGCTGCGAAAAAGTACACTATGAAAGAGCTACATATTTATGACAGAACCGGATATCAGTCATATCGAAGAGCCCCATAAACAAGCGTTGTTTGCTTCCTGCTGACTCTATCACAACGAGGGTTTAAACACAAGTCCAATAAAAACGTGCACAGGGAGCATGGACATGAGGTAGTTGATTGATCGAAATAGGTGGAAAGAGCGTTTCTGTTTACGGACAACGGAATTCTATTTTCCCTGATTCCTAGTTGTGTTGGTCGTCGGTTTGCTGTCACTGTGGCCATGTTTTAAAGAGGTGGCTCACCTGCCAGTAAAAAGTTAAGCCGATTTGATGAGCATTTTAAAGAGCAGTTGGGTCAGTCTGAACCGGATTTGAGTGGGTTTTCTGTCGGAAACACAAGTTGTTTTAGAACTTAAATCACCAGAGCCTAACGAAGCCCCAGATTAAGACATTCCCCCTCTTTTCGTCCCAATGATGGTAGTGAGGAATTACTATCGGAACTAACAGCCCACTTGGAAAATTTAAAGGTCTAGGGAAGTGTCCCGTGCTAGATGGTTATCAGTTACTTTCATTTTGAAGTGAGTCCCGAAGTTTATCTGACGACTACTGGAGCTGCAGCCATGTTTCTATCGTATCTAAGTTACTCTTTGGTGTTATGTTGAACAGGCTCACCAACTCCTTGGAAAGTCAGGCATGTGCCGAATGAGCAAGATTTCGACCTGTCAATGGCTCAGCGATACGTTTTAGAGCATAAGCTATCTTATAGTCAATCAAAGGCTGCAATAATTTCAGAACGGAAGGCTGTCTTGAGTTCGGCTTCTCACAATGTTTTTTGTAGCGGTCTCCCTTGCAAAATAGTTTCAGAGGAATTTCACTGTATGTTTACTCTGCAAGCTGGTTGAGACTTTATGTTTACCCATCTCGACTTTATAGCGTATGACATTCTGGAAAGTGCCGCGGCCAATTGCATACCTGCGACCACATTGTTGCTCATATTTTCCCTAATCCAGTTTGTTTGTTTCCTTCGTATTTTAATACTCCTCATTATTGTTCAAGTGATCAGTGATTCTATCCAAAGTGCTACCCGATCAGGCTCATGACTGGTTACGAATGAATTAGTTTTTAGCAGTTATCACCCGCAGACTCATGTGTAGATTCTCCTGTGGTGGTGGGAGTACTGCGGGCTCGTATCTACAGTCGTACCGCTGACATCAACATCGCTGAGCTGCCCTGAGTGTAGTAGGTGTTGTGTTATCGAAAAAGAGCGGGATAGCGGAAAGCAAGTCAACTCAGTAAAATGTTCTATTCATCCAAAAAAGAGAATTTTCAGCTTTTTTCTTACGTACACACATCTTCAACAATTGGAGGACATTGAAACAGATATGTCTGTCACAAAATTATCGTTGCAACCATAGAACTCAGATACAGGTTGAGGGAGTCGGCTGCAGTCAATATGAGTTGTGGAGCATACATATTGATTTAGTTTTGTGGTTAATTCAAGAATGAGGAGGTTGGGTTTGTGTAAGAAACGAGCCAAATAAGAGATAACAGAAGACTAATAAGATCGGTTACGTGGAACTAAATGTTCGTACACTGATCTAATGGCAGATATGGGGGCACAATTAGATAGATCAGAATGCAAAGGGTGTGTTATGTCTGATAAGGTTTTTGCTGGTAGTTGTTCGTGTATGTGTGACAGTAAAACTGACGAGATGTTTGCGGCGAATGCCACTGCAACAGGTCAAATGTCTTAGGGATATTGCGAAAGTTCAAGGGCCTTTGGGAAAAAAGACAGGAAAAGCAGCAAGTGAAAAATATATCTAATTGGGAGCAAAAATACCTTAATAAGACTACTAACCAAGTGATGGGTAATGAAGAAAGCGTCGGACATAAAACGAACGCCTCTGGACTTCGGTGAAAACGTCAACAACATGAAGTGATCATGTATCGTTACTCAAAGTTATCCGCAAATATTTAAAAGAAAACAATCGAAGTGAGGGTTTATCATTTATACGTGGGGAGGAGTATGTATTAGAAAGTTTCTCCTATTGATTCTTCTTCATGAGAAAAAACAAAATGTCAACACATTTGGATGTTTTGGAAGAGACTCAATTGTGAAAAATCTGGGCTTCAGTTGGGCTTGAACCAACCGTATAAACGGCATGCTCAGACGCGGCAAGAACTCTACCGATTGAGCTACGAAGTCACTTCGGGAGCTTCGAACTTTCGGATTTCTACCCTGTTATCCACCTGTCCCATCATCTCATGTGGAGTCCACCGAATGATCCAAAGTGTCGATTGCCCCGACAGCATTCCTCAATCAGTCCACACCGACATCCACTAACGTCACTGCTGAGCAATTAAGTTGTATTAGTGATAAGCAGTTTGGCAGATTTGATCTGTTGGATGTGTTAAGAGATAAACTGCAAGACTCCGACCAACGTGTTGGCTCGGATAAACTGTCCAGCAGGGTTGGAGAAAAGTCTGGTTGGACGCTTGTCGCCCAACGCCACATTATCTGCATATTTGACTACAAATGTTTGGTTGTCTACTGGCACGTGTGCAATATACAGAAAGTGCCTCTTTCGAAGATAAACGGTAGGCCCGAGTTTCGTTCTCATTAGAGCTCGCCAGTAATGTATATCCTTACCACGGCCGGGATTTGAACTCCTGCCACGCTTTCATGAGGCAACAGCGTTTATCACTGAGCCATTGACCTCACATTAGGCACGACCGAATTGTGAAATCTGAGCACTCAATCACTTTCGCTTGTGAGCAATGATCAGGTTGCCCGGTCGTCTCGAGTGGAGACAGTAACTGTCCTGTTAACTCCAATGCATAACCCCGCGATTAGGACTTACGAGACAGATCGAAATCTCCGATCTTGCGGTCAACATGTAAGCNAGTTGGCGCTCTGGACAAAGAACAAAGTCGTATGATCGGTCGCGATCGATGGGTCGATGGGCGAAGTCAGTAATCATCAGCAGATGTGTATTTTTTGTAGTGTGCGGTCAACTGCACGCGGATATGTGCTAGCGATACGATGTTCTACCATGATGGGTTGGTAATGAATAGGCCTCATGGATTTCTCTACATACAGATTGCCTCTTTGAATTCCAGTTGATAAATTGGCTGTGTGGTCTTTTCCGTCAAATTGAAAGTATCGTTTCCGTTGTACCCATTTCAAAATAGTTTTTAATTGCTGGATTTTATTGGTAAACGGTCAGGCTTGTTATAAGATAAACAACATTCGTGTGATGGTAATTTCGCATTCACCTAAAATTCTCAGCTAGTTCCCTTTGTTCATTTTGAGCACATCGGTCACACAGTGGCTCACTAGTAGGAACTCCGGCTACCAGTCACCTGTCAGGCTGTTCAAATCCAGTTGCCACTGCTGCCTCTGCCTAGGTACGGTCGGTCGAAAATGTCTAATCTGTATGTAACCTTGTGTGCATATGACGTTAAACACTATTAGGTAAAAGCTGAAGACTTCATTTGTGCTAACCAGCGTGATTCTTTTCAAAGCTTTCGAGTAATCTCAGCGGCTCCTACTGTGATGAGGCCTGACAGACAGCTGCGGATTATATAGACAGTATCATTTCCAAAAAAACTAAAATGACATCTGTTTTGACTAATTTCCGTATAGATTGTATACATTTGATAGTTAAATGTTAACCAAGTATGTGTTGCGCCCTTGGCTGTTGGCCATGTAAGCTGTCCATTTTAAGAGGCGCACAGTCGAGGCTAAACTGCTACTGCTCTTCGCACTTCTTCAAAGTCCGTGTTCAGATGGTTATTTGTGAATTCCACGTTTGCTAAAACCCGCCGATGTAAAGAGAACAGATGCTTTCAAAAGTTTACGCACTTCTCAGACTTCAGGTTTGCAAGCTTGAACAACGTGGGTGTTCGTTGTCCAGTTGTTTTCAGTATCACCGGGATTTGTTTTAACAGTTTCTACTCGTTCTGGCGAGAATCCACTGTGCTTTAAGGGTGACTTGATGTTAGAAGCTGAAGTTTACCTATGTCACAATTAATCATCAAACTGGATTATACTATTGTATCTCATACCATTTGGTGGATGATGCAACCTAGTATGGCCACCTGTTTAGTCTTCCAGCTGCGTGATCCTGTCGAGTCAGTCGTTGATCAAATGCGTGACAACATGTTTTTTCGGTATATTTGTCTAATGACATGGATAACTCACAAATCGAAAGGTTTAGCAACGAATATCGTAAGGTGAAGTTCTGTATGGACGAAACGCTAGTCAGACAAAGGTCGTATCTTTCTGTTTGAAAATACTGCCTTGTTATGTGATATGCTCAACCAACCAGAGGAGATCCCTGTCATTATCCGTGCCTTTGGATTCGCCATATAACTTACATAGAGGATTGACCTACGTTTTTGGTGCATCTCGGCCTCTCGCTTGTTCATACCGCCATTTTCGTCACCCTATCACCCTCCGCTCCACGTTGCATACTGTTGAGACCATTACTTGTTCATTGCAAACATTTCATTTTTGACATTCCTCTTTCTTCAGTATTTGACTTTGCGAAATGTGAGGATAACTAATGCAGCTTCATCTAGACTATGACTTTCATTCGTCTCGCATCCCTCCGCTTTTCATCGCAAATGATCTAAGCAATGCTTCACAGAGCCCACGATGGTACACATCTCTCATCTGCTGTAGAGAAATCTCACTAAAACATAGTGTATCATAACTCATGGGGTATTTGCATGATCTCTGTCTGTACCAATGGACCGCAATTTAGTACATCAGTTTTTGATACTCTCAACTCACACGTGATCGTTTGTTTGGGTCCGCATAACTGCGTCTTCTCGGTTTGACGATCTGTTTTGCCTTTCAGACACCAGACTCCCATTGATCGTCAACTGGTTGCTTTCGAGCATTTGTGCTGAGGAATTGTGTGTTGTTTATTCTCATACCACCAAATATCTGTTTTGATAACTTGGCCTATATCGCATCGAATCGCTTTCGGTTCCTGTCTGATTGCAGAATATCTACTCTTATTTGTGATTGCAGAGCTTCCTTCAGTTTAGTATTATATGGATTCACAACGTGAAGCTGTTTCAGATTGGTTTACTTCCTGGCTAGTAGCTCTTGTCTAATCGAACTTTTCACTTATCGATTCAACGGTGACCTTTTGCAATCGGGCTCGTCGTGATACTTACTGTGTCGTTCGTACTGTTGGAGTTGATTGTGTGTCAAACGGCAGAACGAATTTCGTCTGGTTCAGTAACCGGAATTGTGAATGTATATGGTAATTCCCATAGGATGGAGTGATACAACAAACACTTCGCACGATAAAGCTAAAGCAGCCACAGCTGTGTGGTTTGGTGATCTTTTGTTGTATGCTCATGGGAATCTTCCATACGTGAATAACGATTGCATCCATATTTTGTCTGTTGATCAGTTACAGTTCAACTTGATCATTAGACTTGAATTCTAATCGCGCATATCACATCTATGTAGCGGTTGGACGATGATCGTTTTTATCAGTGCTCCATTTATCGTGACAAATTGAATCTTGTGAAGTAACCTTTCCTTTCAACAGGATTATACGTCGTTTATTTGGCCACTATTCCCACAGTGTTCGTTGATCAGGCGATGATGAACGTTGTTCACAGGTTTACCCTGATGACGAACGCGTGACGAGTGTAACGATTTTACGCACTAAGTTTCAATCAGTCACATGGTGAATCTCAACAAAAGCTTATGTGATGTGTATGCCATCCGTCAGAAGACTATCAAAATTTCGATGGCGTCAAAGCCATTTTGTGCTTTTGTTTATCGTAGTCAAAAATTGCTGTTAGCCGTCTAGGTTTTTGCTTGCTTTCAACTGCTTTGAGATTATCTACTTGCTCCGCCTGACGTTAAAAAATGCTTGTTGTGTAGTAGGCTTTCCTTCTTTTTCCCTAAACACCAAGACGCCTTTGGTTTGCGTGGCAGGCTTGCAGTTTTTGTACCCTTCTGACATAACGAATGTGCCGTAGGTTTATCTTACTTCTTACGCGTGTATATGTACATGAATTACCGTGTACGTGACCTTGGATCTGTCTATCTTCACACCGGTCTAGGACATGATTGTTTATTGTTGACCTTCAGCATCTCGGTCTCCAACTTTTTTGTTTTCTTGTTCGCTTCCACTTTAGGCGCGGTCCTAGAGTGCGTTGTGATCGATTGTGTGTACAAGTTTGTAGAAATGTCTGTAGGTGTTAAATTTCGTGACCTTCGGTACTTCACAGGTAGTTGAAGACATTCTGGACAGCTTAGAAGTTCCAGCTCATCTGTTTGTTGGCTGCAACAAACTGTCAACTGCCGCATTTAATAATCCTTATGACGATCTCTAAGTCCTTGAGTGTATGAGCTAACCAGTGTAAATTGTGCATGTGTACCAGCTTGGTTGTCGGTTTCCAAACTGAGGAGTTTATGAAGGGGTCTGTCTATCTCGTGGATTATGGCAGCTCTCTTCAAGTGTTTTAGGTGATCACGAGTTGTTCATATAAAACTCGGATGTCAGTTTTATTGTCTATGGCACGGGCATGATATCAACCTTCTTACAGGGTCCCGAGTTTGTATTGCAACCGTGCTGGCAGTCCCATACGGCTACGCAACTTAGTCAACTCGCACAGAAGGTATTCACATGGTGTCTTTCTTTGCCCACCTATGTCTCCGAAGCACTAGTAGCGTGTGGTGGGGACGCCAGATTAGTACTGGCGTGGTGGGATAAGCTGTCCTCGGGACGGACAGACTCCACTGTCTTCTGTGCTCACGAATGCCGGCTCATCACCTGCTATGGTGTGTTCGGCTTGCTTTTGCCACCTTAGGCTTCAAGCATCATTCAGGTGACCGGTTTATCGGGGGGTGTTTAAAACTAACTTGTGTGAAACTGTCAGTATAAACCAAGCATCATTCACATCTACTCGCATCTTTCGCATTCCTAGAAACTTTTCAGCCAGCTCCTTTCGGCAAGAAGAGTTCTACTGGAGACTCGTTCTCGTTAGAGCTTATCGATAGATCATATTCTCTTCACAGTCGGGATTTGAACTCCAACCTCGCTTTCACGAGGTAACCGTGTTGGCTACTGAGCCGTTGACCTCACACTGGGTACGACTGAAATACTACGTGCAAGCGCTCATCCACGTTCGCATATGAGTGGTGTTGGTACTTTGCGGTCGTCTCGAGAAGTGGCAAGGATGTGCGCTTCTGACTAACCCTAACAATAGCGATACCTGAGTACAGTGTCTCTTTCTAAGAGGGACTGGCTGAAAAGTCTGTTGGAGTACGGAAGTTGCGAACAATTTTAAGTGATTTCCGGTTTATATGGAGCAAAATTCTCTGCTGCTTTCCAATGATCAAAACTTTTAGATTTAACATATCGTTGTTTCAAACCCAACTTAGGTCCGAATCTATATGATAAGGACTACGTTAAATTGAACTAAGGACATGTGTGCGAACGAAACGAAATTGCTTATTCGACAGAATTGGTGTTTAGTGTTTGACAATTCAACCTCTCCATGTTCGTAAGCACTGTCCCCGTCAATCACCTCAAGGATCTTTGAATAAAACCATTTGCCTCTTTCACCAATTGAAGGTTTACGTTACGTTGGATTTGCTTGTTGACCTTTCTTGTGATAATTCATGTGTATTCTATAGCAATTACATACGCTCGATGTTACTTCTGGGCACCACTTGTAGTAGTGAATAATTCTCGGGATGACGACCTGTTTACCTTCCTCTTTGTTTTACGAGAAGCTTCACTGTTCTTTTCTGATTCCGTTGCGCCCGTACCTTGCTCTCTCGCTAGTTCTTCATTATGTTTCATTGAGGATATGGTGGCAACGTCAATTTGAGCACTTCTGCGGTGCAATTGAAACATAAGTTATTTTTATTCATCTACTGATTCAGTGTACCACTTTTTACCCATTCATTTCTGCTGTCTCTATCAAACACAAGGACTATCTCCATTAAACCGAATACATGGGTTTTAGGAATCCTGTAAAACCTTTGCCATAAAGTGAATCTCTGATTGTGACGCCCTTACGGTGTGTGGCAAGTTTGGGGCATAGAATCTTTAAAATCAACCTGTGGCGCTTCTGCCTTTTTGATCGGAATCCATAGAGAAACCAACGCCATCGCTTGGCAACGCTGCAAGACATGAGTCTCATTCAATACTGCTCGTATTGCTTTCAAAACTGAATATGTCCTCACTAATTGTCTCACTTCCCGTGTATTTACTATGTAGTTTTTGCATCCTAATTGTTTTGTTATGACCCCGATGTCATCTGCGTGTAACTGGTTACTATTAAATCCATATACTATCTACCCATAATAGGACCATAGACAAGTGTTTGTAATTCGTAATGGTTGATTTCGCACTTGCTACCTGTTATCCGTGTTTAGTGGAATCTAGTGGGCCTAGCACATCAGCAGTAACATACTTACAACCAGAGTGTTATCGTTATACAAAATCGTCCCATTTTTCTTTCGTCAGAACGCTTCCTTGCGAACATTTCTTCTGTTCCGCAGATTTTCGCCGCGTTCCGGTTCCTTGTGATCGAGGTAGTTTACGGCGCGTTTGTTGCTCGCACACCTTGGTGGTCAGGCGTGAGTTTTTATCTACCGTCTTGAACAGGACCATTGTTTTTGTTGATCGGCACATGCTTTGCGAAAACAGATTTCAGCAGTATTACACCGTGCGTGTATTTTGTTCACTGTTTACCCATATGATCCAAGCTTATATATCACATTACGTGAACAAATGTTACATAGCAACTACTTGGGAAGACTTTTTTGATGCCCGTACTACCATAGTATCGTTCTAGGGATCCGATAGGATTGATAGATAACAATACAGTATGCATCTAGGTGCTCGACAGGCCACACCCTTTACTAATTAACAGGTGTCCGTTCGATGACCGGATTCGCAAATTTCAGATTGCCTTTTATTATGCGTGAGGTTTTCTGTCATAGTGGATAACTTTCAGACTGAGTGGGAGACTGGCCAGTTCAACCCAAGAACTTTCCGGACGACCAAATTGTCTTATCGCTACTGCAAGACTGACAGTCGTCATCCTTGTCTTTTTTCTAACCAGCTGAGCAACGAAACATCGAGATTATGTTAACAGATTCGTCTGTAAACCAAAGCTGACGGCTTGTGGTTAAACGATTTTGGTTGTGATTCTTTCTCTTTGTGGGCGGATGTCGCTTCTGAATGTTAGACTGAGAGTCACCGCGAATGGCGCTTAGCCATGTGGTAATCGATCACCACTCATTATTCGGTTCGTCCACACATGAGGCATCGCAATCAACCACCTTAGTTTTGCAGCGATTCCACCAGGTGTTAAACTTCGTTCTGGTGGCTCTCGATGACTCTGATTTCGCATAACGTTAGACGCACCCTTCGTCGATCCAGTGCTACCCTCGGATTTTGTCGTCATTTTGCTAGATCGAACTGTTTTCTTTACGTCACTCATTTAATCATTTTTGCCATCCGTCGGCCGTTGCCCTCATTCTCGTAATAAAGTAGTGTGTGTAATTCCGTGTTCACCTTCTGTCACCGTCGAACCTGACGATTAGTTTCCTGCCTCTCGTCTGTCCCTTCTGCCTTTTATTCCTTTGTGCAGTCGAAAAACGGTGCTTGCGGCATTTTTCTGTGTGCTTACGTGATCGCCAAGTGCTATTTCCACTTGGCTGTACAGCCAACCGTAATTTGCCAGAGACGTTGGCCAATGTGCTCCTTGAATGCCCTCTATCAAACACTAAATTGTTGGTGCAACCACTCGATCTTGGCGTAAACTGCCGCTTCGAAGGCCACTCCCTACGGGGAGCTTTTTTACCACTGTTGTGTGGCTTGTCGGATAGTAACAAAATCTTAGTAATGCACATTTTTTGTTGTCACGGCTTTACAAGATGGCTTGATGCAAGGTGAATTCCGTGACGATTTCTCATTTTTGTTGCTTTGATTCTGAGGCACTTGTAACGGTTTTCTGCTCCTTCGACGAAGGTCTTCAAACTGTTGGCACTATATTCATCACCCGTGCATCAGTTTTAAAGATGCCAGCTGAATTTATTGTAATAGATGGCTAGATTGGGGCGACACAACATCTATTGGATGAGAACTGTGTAGATTGTAGAACTGTTGCTGATGGGTCACAATCGTCAAATATTTCAAAAGTTTCCCCTTAGTTGTAGTGCAAATCGAAAATACAGCAGAAGTCATTGTGCGCTCTTTAGAAATATACGCCTCTACCTTCCAAACAGATGACCATATCGTTTTTCGGAGACCACATCACTCATCACATGACCGAACAGAGTAATCGATTGTACACGCTTTGGCCCTGATTATGATTAGCTTAGAATGATGTGTTGTTCTCGCCCTGACTTACCGTGCGGTCGACTGCATACATCAGACAACGTTGCCATCCGGATAAACAATCTAAGGCTCGAGCGGTATTTTACTTTATCTCTCAGTGCCAGTTAGGAATACGTCACTGGCGACGGAATAAACGCCACGCGTTCCAACTAACAAAGAATTTTGGCAGAACACCTGGATACGTTCATGCAAGTACTTCCGACATAAAGCAAACTCACTGGAACGGTGCTATAAATGATGGAGCAATGTTCGTTCCATCATTTGGGTCATTTAGGATAAACTAATGATAACCACGCAAGTGTCGTCACGGGGTCTCAACGTGAGCCAGAATTAGGACTACTGTTCGAATTATGGTGCGTAATATTTCGGGCTATTCTCACTGTAGATTACGCAACTTAGGAAGACGGTGACAAGTTGAAATTACTGATGCCCAAGCTTGATGCTGTTGAACACCTGAGGCCGAACGGTTCAACCTAAAGGAAATCAAAATAGCTCAGTCCAAGTGATTTCTTTTCACCTGTGAGCTACAGCCACCGTCTGATGCTAAAATCCGAAACCGCGTCCTGTCGAAACTTGACAGTTCACCAGAGCTAACTCTTCAGATATTCACAGAAGAATGTCACAGGTTGACCACTTTGAAAAAACTGGCTTCGAGTTGGCAGCAAAAGGTGCCACGGTTAAGGAAATTAATTGACTACAGTCTACCACGTGTGCATCAAGAAAACATGCTTCCCTTCCACGTCCTTCTTTCATTCGTCAGTCAATGCTTCTGCTACATGCGGGAAATATGGGGACTGACGTTTAGTGAAAGATTGTCCGTATATAAATCGAACCTGCATTCCCTGCGATCGAAGATGGTACCAAAACATATTTTACCCTACTGAACAAGGAGATCCTCAACCAAGAGACCCTCGCCCCCATCATTCGATGAGCCTTACAGGAGTGTTTGGTACAGCTGATATTGTTCTCATTTGCACTGTCCCCACAGATTTTACCCCTGATCGTAACAAAAACCGTACATCAAAACCGTATCAGAGATGACAGCAAGGCTGCTTTGGCCAGACGACATCATTCCTGCATACAAACTAACGACGAAAATGTGAGGAATACCCTCAGAACCAAGGGAATAACTCAAGCCCACTGATATATGGAACGTTATACACAAAGTCGAACACCATAACTACGGGAAACATTGCGTCGACCAAACCGGCTGGAAGTTGTCTGAACGAAACCATGGACGCCAATCGGCTATCACGTAACACAGCCAACTTTAATTGATTTCCGCGCACTGGGATCAAACTGGACACAAATCCAGTCCGAATACCGCATAAATCCTTATTCTGGCAGATATCAATCATGCAAAAGAATTTATTGAAGTTCAGTATTCAGCAACCGGCTGAATAAACGAGCACCGAATTTGATCAGTGCGAACCAAAGACACAGGGTGATGCAAACGTGATTAGGCCCAGTTACCAGCACAACGGAACAGAATAATGTATCGGACGGTTGGTCACTGTTGCACAGTGTATAGCCAGTTAGCTGGGAATTGAAGAACAAAGTACCAACTAACCCAATCAAGTGAAAAAGATTAGCTAATCGGATTTCAGTTCTATGTTCGACAGTTGTAAAAAGTGCCCAGCTAGTCGAAAGTCCAAAACTGTAAAAAGAGACCAGTCACTCTCCATATCATAATGTAAAAAAATTTGTTCAATAAAGCGCGATATTCGTTGTCCAACATAACGCGTTCCCACACCACGCGCGCGCTTACGTTTATGAGCCAGAATTCCAGTCCACAACGCGGTGGCGGTTTCCACTCACAAGTCAAGTGCACTTCTGCTTTGTTTGCCAGTGTGTGACTGATGCTTTCTGTTGTGGGTTTATTGCCTGCCATTTCCCCTCGGTTTGTCCGATTTCGTTGGGCGATGGCTCGTCGGGTCAACCGTGTTGTTCGTACTCTGCTCGTTGTGGGCTTTGGCTACATCTTACCGCCGCGTCGAGGTATTCCGTCAACTGTTGGAATAGTCACTCCTCCAACTTGGTTATCCATCACAATAGTTCAGAAACGACAGCAACAATCAATTGGAATTCCGGCCCAAAGGTTGAAAGCAACTGGAAATAAATAATCGGAGTGTTGGTCGAGAGATCAACCCAATTTCTTAGATAAAAAGGTACTCACAGTAAACCCCATCCACTTGAACAAATACGCGCTGATGACACCTCATTTGATGATGAACTGTTTATGACCCAAATATCAAGCTTGGCAAACATCAGATTACCTGAATCATCAACTGGAGGTGCCAGAAACGCCGTTATTTCAATATTCGGAATCTTTCAATCATTATTGAGCATGGCTAATTACCTCAATTACTTTGTGCTTGAAATGCGTTTGTATTGTACCCCATTGTTCATTTACTTCTATGTAATTCCAAATGGAACTTGACACCTGATTAAAAAGCAGCCTTTCGATTAATTCCTTGGAAGCTACCGTTCATACCTCCACAGAACAGAATTATAACCAACTCAAGAAAGAAGCATTAGCCTTAATTTTCGCTGCGCGCAACTTCCGTACGTGGCAAAAAGGCTTCACTTCAGACCGATCATGCACTCGCTGTCGTCCACTTTGGATAACAAGAAAGGCATTCCACTATGCACTGTCCACTACCCTCAGTATTGGGTCATAATCCAATAATGTTCGTCTTTTGATCATTGTTATTTCTACGTCTAAAAGGCTTGAATTTGGCGCCGTAGAAATACCAATCAGCCAATTAACCATTCAATATCTGTGAAGTCTATTCTGCAGGTTGGGTTTCCCAAGGTCCTTGTTTCAGATAAAGTTGCTCATTTCACATCCAGCGAATTTCTAGAACTTTGTTCACCTTTAGTCAACTGGTTAAGCTGAGAGAATTGTGGATACTGTGAAACGGTACACCTTCAGATAAGCAAGATGGCGTAACCTGGATACTGTGAACCTGCTTTTGCCTAATTGTAGATTATACCAAAGGTTCCGAGTAACGTTCCACCTAGCAACTGTTTGTTTGGAAGGAAAATGCAGGCAAACATGAGTTAATGCTGTGTAAACCACATTCTGATTACGAGCTCCTGCCAATATCGAAGCTGCAACCCCAACAACCTGGCGGTCGATGCAACGTTAAAGGCATTGCGTATGCAAGTGAATTCAGTAGCCAACGTTCAACATGGACCACGGGAACTGTCATAGGTAGATGGGGGCCGGTTGTTTATGCACTGAGTGGGAACAGTACAGTGGATCAGACATGTCAACCAGCTTCTTAGAAAATACAAGCAATCTGAACACGAAGGAATCAATGTAAATGGTCTCTCACACTGGCTGCTGGTATTCCAGGAAGTACTGTACGGGCATCTGGCACAGTTACCCTACTCCGCAGTGAGCTACCTGAAATGAAATATCCTCATAGAAGTCGAAATTTCGCACAACCACTCCAAACGGATTCTCAGAAGAAATCCTACGTTACTCGGACTATTAAGCGGAAGTTCTTGGTAGCCATACCAGTTGTCGCATAAACGGACAGTGCCATCAATCGTGCATACATTGATCTTGGCTGTGATTAGCTTAGAACGATGTGTTATTTTCACACTGACTTTCCGTGTGATCGATTAAATGAGGCACGCGACGTTGTCATCCGGACATACTAATCTGAAGACTGGGCGGTATTTGTTGTTCCTGTTCCTGCACGAGTTACAAATACATCACTTTTTTGCACTTTTTAAAAGGATGCATTTAATGTCTTAGTCGAAACAACGACGAACATTGTTGACTTATGTTTTAGGGAAGTCCAAAAAAATTGGACTTTTGTACCTTGTCGACAAAAAGGTGTTAATATCCCTCTCTGTGAGTCACGGAGTAAATAATTAATCCGTGAACATTTCACACCAATCCGCTGTCGGTACTTATGCTCGATGAAAAGTCACTCCTGTGTGCTGTCGCCTTTTTCCAATGGCATAGTGACGTTATAAAGATGAAAAGCTGTCTGAATCACTACCTCATGGACCACCTGGTGCTGTTATACAGATTTTGGTTGAGCTATTGGGTGCTCCCTTGATTCTTGGATTACTGGGATTACTGGGTCTGCATACTTTATCTAAGGTAGATTTGCACAAACCCTGTGAACTTTTCTCTCACATGACCACTTCAGAATGGTTCGCCGGAAATTACTATCAGTGGGAAGGTAGTTTCAGATTATACTCGGTTAAGTTTGATGGTTAGCTTTTTGTCAAGGAACCTCTGCTTCCTTTCGAAAAGGTTTTCTTCCCTATGAAAACAGTTTTATCTTGTCAGAATGAATAGAAATACCCGGAACAATTCGGAAGTAGCTTTCACTGTTTTTTTACCTACCCGACCTTTATTCTGTCATATTCATTGATGACTGAGTGACCTTAACTGTTATGGTTTCTTGCACTATCACGTTACTCTTGCAAATAATGTTTTCTGGTTTCTTCGTCACAAAACTGAAAACCTTGATATCACTTTGTTTCACTCCAAAACGTGTGTAATGAGAAGAAAATTCAAGATAGTTGTATGGTGCATAGTGACTCACAAACGTCTTTGAATCAGGAGATTGTAGGACAGCTAACAACAATGAGCATGACCGAATATAGGTCGAGTAGGCAAAAAAACAGTAAAGGTTACCTTTGTTGGAGTACCTGAGTTTTCAGCTATTGCTGTAATTCACACTGTAAACTTTCCCTAGCATGTATCTCACCGCCTTTCTTATTCTGCAGGCTGTTACGGGAATGACTTGTGTCTTCTTCGTTATCAAGTGTTTTTTGTTTGATGTAAGTTAACCGATTCATGTGCTTCCTGATTCACTTTATCTGTCATGCACATTTGGTGGTTTTCATCAACACGAACTTTTGTTAAACCTCTGCACATTCTTCAGATCTGCCGTGTGTATCTTTTTAGTTAGACTATTTTTGCTTGATGACTGGTATATATAGTCCATAAACATCCAGATTATCGAACGCGTATCGGATTATCGATCTTCACGTCCATTTGCCCGCGTCTGATAGAATCAATGTGTTAACGATGGAGGGGGGTCGGCTAACGAGGCTTGCGTGTACAGCCAGTTTATCCACCCTAACGCCGAAGAGGCATAGCTTTAGATGGTCGGATCACGTTTCTGGGGGCAACCTACTGGTTATAGAACAGTGTACTCTGCTGAGCTTTCAGCTCTGGTGTTATATGTGTAGTAACTAACATAATTTGGCAGATGAAAAGGAATTCAGTCATCGTTGATTTAAGAGCTATAAGTCGTCGAAGGTGGGCATCCCGTGGCTCAATCAGTTTGTTATTGCGGTTGAAAACCGGTCAGGTATAATTGCGGCCAACCAGGTTTTCGATTGACTGATTGTTGCAGTCGGTTGCTTGGGTTATCTGACACACAAGGTCAATTGATGAAGCAGACAATTGGGCACCGTATGGAAGATGCCACCTTGTGTTAGCATGCAAAGTATGGTCTTCTTGATTTTGATTGTTTGCGTTCGGACATGAGGATTTCGTGATTTAAGCTCCATCCTTCTCTTCTTTTTATCTTCTAACTTGAACTCTTTCATGGTTTTAGGACAGTTCTAGTACAGTTAATGTCCTTGTGCTCATCGTAATAACCTTTACAATACCCCGAGTGTGTTACTGTTCTGGCGTTTCTGTAGATTGTCCAGATAGCTTCTCCTTATTCACTGTCATATTAACTGCAAATTTGGGTATCGACTACGGACGTTACGCTCGATAGCAGATGACTGTTTGGACACCAGAGCATGGTTGGCGTAACTGAATTTCAATTTGTTTCTAGTTGGTTTATCAGTTTTTATGCGTTATGGCAGTGTATCCCAAGCCTTGAGTTAGTATGTCTGCTGTATCTTTCTACACCCACACTACACCGTGTCCACATCTGTATTTCTCTTTCAGTTTCATCAAAACAACAGAAACCCAAGTGGTCTGGTGTACGTGATCATTGTTGCTGCGCTAATTTTCACATGGCTGGAGACCAGTTTCCTCATCTATCGAGTCATACCGAAGGAGAAAGCAGCTGCGCAAAGTGAGCCACGTGTGTTGCTTTTCCTTCAGTCTTGCCTTGGCGTTTATCAGTGATTCACATCCCCATGCTAAGTAACATCTTCATTTTTCCATACCCTGTGCTTCACACTGCGGATTATCAGTTTAGCCAGCAGCTTCTCGCAGACGTGTCTAGTTCTTCCCATTAGTAACGTTGTCAGATTCCTTGCACCTGTTGCATTATTGGTAATGAACAGCTCGATCATTGACATCACCAGGTTAGAGCAAAGGTGGAGACTTACCTTGTGGACAGGAAGTCACATGTTAAGTCCCTGAGTGGATGACGTTACACATTCGTCTAGTTAATAAATTGAGATCATAACAATGCAACATAATGCAAACGTGTCACGGTATATGACAGGAAGAAAAAGAGCACTGCGGAAAGATAGAAAGGAACAAATTGTATTGATGCGCACAGAGGTTCGCAACGCGGACGCCGCCGATTTATATTCTTCGTCATACAAGACAGCGTACCCAACCAAAGGCGTTCAATGTCCTTCGAATCCTAACCACAAAACTGCGGATGTCCCACGGAAGCAGGCTCTAGCATGAATGCCTTCACACTCCGAATCCAAGTCACACGCTTCCTACCGGGCTGCCATTTCTAGCCCTATCCACCACTCGTAAACAATGCCCAACTTAACGAGCAGTAAGTTGACATCCTCTAGATACGGCTGAACCAACAAAACCTGTGAGACGAGATCGTTATGCTCATGGGTCGACCGGGACTATTAGTTCCGAAGACATTCGCGAAATTTGTCATTGCTGACACGGCGTTCGCACCACATCCCACTAATGCTTCTGAGATATGGATGCCCGAAACCGGACACTCTGTGAACAGTCTCGGTGCAGATGGATCGGATTTCACAGCAGTAATACCGGACCGCGCTTACAGTGGTACTACACACTCAATCTTTAACTGAAATACAGGTTGTGCTAGCAATAAAACGGTATGTTTATTCCATGAACTGCCATTCTTGTAATTACGTCACAAAAGAAGATTAATAAGACTGATATTTGATAGTGTTTGTCACTTGAAGTTCTTTTAATCTTAAGGAACAGGCTGAATGATTGTTGATGCGGACTATCAACAGATATTTTAGCTTTCTGTCAGTATTTCGTTTCTCCACAGAGTTGCGCTCACATGAGAGTATTTCTGATCATCAGTACGTTTTTACTCTCACGAACCTCTAGGCTTGCGTAAATCCCAAGCTGCATAAGGGGTTCTCTTTGGGATTCGGGCGTTGTCAAGTTATCTGCAGAAACCTTTTGTCTCAGTGGATCAGAACCTCTCAACAAGCAACATTCAACATTTTCTATTTCAGTGTCCAGTACAGTCTGATGCAGGACACCCAACAGCCTGAACTTGATGAAGTGGATGCGAATTCTAACGGGACTAAAGGGAGCTTCAGTTCTTAATGGATATCACACAAGTGTTGTAACTTCTATCAGTCTGATCTCCTGTAGTTTGGGAAACCAAGTTTCGTTTTGTTTCACAAGTCACTTTTTGTTTCGAAGATGGCAAGGTGTTCATACATCACGTTTATCCACTTATTTCGTTTCTGAAACTGTGGATTTAGTCTGCTCAAGCGTGATGTACAGTTCGCAGCATATGCCAAATTTGGAGACCATTTGAGATCGCGACATCTTAGAACACATTTTTACTTTAAGAAATGTGGCCATTTTCCTCAGTAACGCATGAACTGTTCCTGACGGATCGCCATGACGCAGCCACCGGACGTCGTGGTAGTTGAACAGTTCCCTGTGTTGATTATTAGCTCGCGATTATACTTGTTGAAATTCACTTTGTTCCAGTCTCCTAGGCCAGGCTAGACTAGCTGCATTTAATGTTATGTTCGTCATGTTTTTCACATTGAAAGCTCTAGTACACACACCCCTCGTGGTAAATAATGTAGTGTACTTTTGTCACATTTGTGTGTAATTTCGGAAGCTGTGTAACCCAGAAGGAAGTCTGACACCTTTCTTTCCTTTTGTGCCGGTTGCACCCTATCAGTTTTTACCCTTTTCAGCTTTTGTAGATTGATCTACATATTTGTAATGGATCAGAGAAGTGTCTCAGGAGTGTGCGCCTCTATGGTACTGTCTTTCGAGTATCAATCCAACTTAATGTCAATCCATATCGGATGTTAAGCTTGACTCACTTATACACACATTATAATCCGTGTGATGTCACGGTTGTTCACACGGTAACCTAACCCTGTAGAATTGAACCGGAAATTTCAACTTGCAAGAATTTCGGAGTTTTTCACTGGCTTTTGCTCCATTGGCCACTTAGCTGTTTTACTAAAAAGTAGAACTTTGAAAATTTCCTGTGAACACAACCTATTTGTAACCCCTGTTAAACGTTTCTTTGCGAATTGTTCATCGATGTAAGTCTTCATTTTGTTGTAAACGATAGAAAAACACGCATACCTAAACTCTACGGCAGAATTTAAATGTCCATGACAATTGTGTTTTCATATGACGAGTTCAAAGGTTTTATGATACTTCTTTTTTCCGATAGCTTTCTAGATGACGTGACACTTTTCGTCGGGTTCTGTGACTTCAGTGTGTGTGTTTGTGTTATCTTTGTTTTATGAGAAGGACATTTCACTCTGTGTGTTTTACCTACAAAAATGACGTACGTTGAGTTATTGATGTTATCCAAGGAATGATCTCATTCCACTATCATCTTGACCATTGAATCATACTGTCTGATTTATTCTCAGTTTGAACCCCCGCGACTTTGGCTCAATTATTTTTTTTCTCGTTTCGCTCTTCCTAGTTGCAGAATGTTTGACCATAGAGGATCCAAACGAGACCCGCAGTCTTTTAGGCAATCTACGAGAGCCTCGACGTGTGTATTCTACATACGCCCCAAGTATAGGAGGATATTACACACCTGTGGGTGAGTGATTCCTGCTGTTTTTAAATGCCTCTCGTTCTTGCTTTAATCATCTTGACGTCTAAATGATTCATCCATTGTTTTCTAGTTGACTTTCCATACTTTACAGTAATCAACTGTCTACCGTTTCATGTATAGCTTTGTCTGACAGTTGCATGTATTGATGTGGCTCTTGTTTGCGGTAACCTGTTGGAATCCCCTTCACATTTCGATTCTTTGAAAAGGTTCACGTTCAATATCCGCCTTTTCACACTGTTCTCAATGCAATATTCGACCCAGCACATGCATTTACATGCGACCCAGGCACTAGATGTTAATTTCCTAATGTTTTGTTGATCACGGATGTGTGCCGTCAGTCGTTGGCTAATTGTCCATTTTAATCATCACCCCTTATCGCCCTGACATCCCGTGCTCGGAAGGCTCCATGTTTGCGGTCGATATGAACCAGGCAACCAGCAAGACGTCAGTCAGTCGGGAAGCTGCTGTAGACGTGAGTCTTGTGCAATGGCTTTGCCCTATTCACTTCACTTGCCTTCGTTAGGCTGTGATTCTTCTAAGTACACTTTGTGTTCACCGATTATATTACTGTTGGTCCCATCTTTGTGCATCTGGAATCATTTCTTATGCATTCCAACCTCTGTGTTGCTAAGGATAAAGGTAGAGAAGAAGCGAAAAGATATAGAACATAAGTGGGAATGTGTTGATGGTGACTGTTGTCCAAACTTCTTCATGGTAACCACTGACCCAGCATTAGACTTGAGTTCCGCTGTTGTTTGAGCTAGTCCATGTTGCACATCTTTTCCACAGTCGAGATTAGAACTCCGACCACACGTTCATGATACAGCTGTGTCGATCACTGCACCAGTGTCTTCACATTAAGCTCGATCCACTTATATCTGAACGCCCAACCACTCTCGGCTGCTATTAATGATCAGGTCAAAGAGTGACAAAATAACCATCCTGTTACCTCCAATCTACAACCCCCCTATTAGGACTTCCGGGGCAGGTTGAAATCTCCGTTCTTACTAAACCTGCTAGGCTATGTTTTATGGTACTGCCGAGTAGTCGATGATTTGGTTAGTTTTGAGCGGAGCAGTTGATCGCTGCCTTCGTATTCAGATAGACTTTCCAGCCGGTCTCTTTCGTAAAGAAGCGCTAGACTCGAGTTTCGCTGTTGGTTTGATGACATCAGTGATTCCAACCTGTTTCGGAAGTCCCAATCGAGGGGTTTTCGATTGGCGTTAACAGTACAGTTATACTGTCTTCTATCGAAACGATCAGGCAACCAGATCATTTTCAAGTTGACCATCACTCACATTTGATCGCAGCGTTCGCATTCGTAATCTAAAATATCGCCTTGCAGGTTTAATGAGTTCTGTGATCTCGACCTGTCTCGGAAGTCCTAATCGCGGGGTTATCGATTGGAGTTAACAGGCAGTAACTGTGTCTCCTCTCGAGACGATCGGGCAACCTGATCATTGCTCACAAGCGAGAGTGGTTGAGCGTTCAGATTTGATGATTCGGTCGTGCCTAATGTGAGGTCAATGGCGCAGTGGTTAACACGGTTGCCTCATGATTGGAATGTCCGGAGTTCAAATCCCGGCCGTGGCAAGGATATGCACTACTGACGAGCTCTAATGAGAGCGAAACTCGAGTCTAGTGCTTCTTTTCGAAAGAGGCTGGCTGGAAAGTCTATCTGAATGCGAACGCTGCGATCAAATGTGAGTGATGGTCAACTTGAAAATAAACCAAATCCCCGACTACTCATCAGTAACCTGATCATTATTTACAAGTGAAAGTGTTCGAGCGTTCAGGTAATTACAATAGTTGTCATATTTGTTCTAATGTGAGGATGAGGAGCAAATTATATAAGCGAGCTTAGTGGAATAGGTGATAGGTTCCACAAATTCTTTCTAACGGCTTCAATGCTATCTCCAAAAAACGGTGTAGTGAAGAAGCTTATTTTCGATTATTCTTCATCAGGTCAAATACATAACCTGAAGGTTATGGAACATTGTTGTCAGGACCAAACGATCAAAGCAAGTGACAATTTGAAAGTAGGTCAACTGCATTATAGACAAACGTGTGGTTGACGTTTTAGTACAATCACGCCACAATTACGACGCAAATGGAACCGCGACAGTTTGATCGATCATGATGTGACTGATGTGTTTTTGGAATCTTAAGGCCTAAACAAAGCACTTGCGTACTCACAATGGTAAGTTATTCACACGAGTTCCGATCTTCTCAACTGTGGCGAAAATTTGCCACCTTATGGCTTTTGATTCGGCATATCGGACAAATAGAAGGAGCCTGTTTAACGGTATGGCGCGAATCGACAAGATATGCTACAATTACGCTGTTATTTATCTTCATGGGTTCGCTATTGATCCAGGCTGGATAATGCTCACGGATACGTTCAGATAGATGCTTGGTCGTGCGACCCATGTTTCACAAGATAAGGTACATGAGTACACACAAAAAAAAGCTGCTGGAACAGATACTCAACCTTTTAACCGTGGACAGAAGGCTAGAGTAGAGTTGAAACAAACATGCAATTTGGTAGTGCAGAAAATTTTGTTGACTACATTATTGATTCTCCTAGTGATTGTCTCAACAGGCATGTCACTTTTGGCTGCTGACGGAATATACAATGCTTTCGTGTCCGTTTGAGACTCCTTGTCCTTTTTCTCGTGAAGCTGTGTATTCTTGTGCATAAATCATTCTGGGCAACCAGTTTTCTGGGGGTAATGTATATAAGTAAGCCAGTTTCTATCCTGTGTTCATATTCCCATGACTGTATACATCAGACTTGAGGTTTTTTCTTAATCAGAGAGACGGTGCTGCTGAAATGAATATACTGTTCATTACAGGTCTATTTCCTATAGATCTTTCGTTGAACAGATCCATCAGTGCGGTGCCGAATGAACACGTCCAGCAAGGCTAGTTGATTGTTACGATCAACCTCTAATATAAATGTTCATGAGAACCGAATGGAAAACGCCTAGGATATCCTTTCGATCAACATGTTCGCTAGCCACAAATGAGATATCGTCTACATATCGCCTATAAACACTACATCCACGAGTGACTTCTAACTGGTCATTTTCAAGCTTCGACATGAAGATGTCTACAAACAACGACCCTATTGCCATACTACCCATTTGCCCTTATAGTTCTTCGTTGGATTTAAAGTGAATGTTTTACCTTTTAGCCATCGTTGCACGGTTGGTAGTCAGACTCAAATTGTACGCCACTATGGTACCTAGATCTCGTTCGCCTACTGACAAGAGTAAGTTTATGTTATCCAGGTAATAGTCAGCACAATTTTGATGGCGAACGTGCATGACTTCACATATGTTAACGTTGAACGGCCAGTTATCTTCTGCGGATTCACTGTTCAGTTCAAATCCTCCTGTAAAGTTATCACACTCTCCGAGCACTCCAGAACTCGCCAGAGCTTTGTTCATTGGCGTATAGCAACCTCCTTCCTCTGACTGTGCTAAGTAGTTCATGAACGAAGAGGAGTAACAACGGTCCTAAGGTGTTTGCTTACGGAACACCGCTGTTGATAGGTAACCAGTGTGGTAGCTGTCTATCCACCTAGACACTGAACCTATATTCAGTTAAGTAATCCTTTAGCCACCTGAACAAGCGTGCATTGAGACAAAAACTGTGGAGTTTCCGTAGCAAGATGGAGCGATTGATTCGGTGAAATACAATGGAAAAGTTAAGGTAAACCACATCTATGACCGGTCCTGCGTCGGCAACCTTCGTCCAAAAGTCACGAGCAATCAGTGAATTCCTAACGCATGAGTGTCCCCTACGGAAACCATGTTGCACCTCGGTAACAAATCCGAGGGCTTCAGCTATTTCCTGGAAAGAGCTATCTGATAAGTTGTCCATTAATTTAGAGACCACTGAAAGCAGAGCTATCGGTCGATAGTTCGCTAGGCTATCTGGGCGTCTACCTTAGATGTTAGATGTAGTTGTTAACCGTTCCCAGGACTTCGGCAGATCACTTGACAAGGAACGATTAAAAAGTAATTCAAGCGGTTTTGATTATTTATTTGCACAGCTTTTCAAGCTGACAGGTAGATCTGCCAGTTAGTAGGTCCTCTTATTTTGTAACATCAAAAGCTAAGGTAATTCGTCTAAATTGTTCCTTATGTGCTGAAAGGTCGCTCGTGTGTTGCACTTGCGCACACTTAAGTACTGTTCACTCAGAGTGTTGTTTGCATCTGTATTAGTAAATCCACCAGATGTTTGCAGTTGCGAAGTGCCAACTTTTTGTATGTGCTCCGAATTCGGTGTAGAAAATCTTGGGATTTACTTTTAGCTTTCGAGCGATACCGCGTTGGTAGTGAAATCGATCTTCTACGCTAGCAATCGTGGTACGATTACGCCACATGGCATACTCCAAAAACACGTTTAGTTTGCTGCAAGCCGAACGTTTCACTGTAACCAAGCGTTTGGTTCTGTTCCTTAAGTGTCCCCGCTTTCTTCTAGTTTGGGGGGGGGTAGTTTACTGGGACGTGGTTACTGATATCGAAGATCTCGTCATGAACTATTTAGTTTAAACTACTGCTACATGGTTCATTTTTGGGTGACCAGCTAAGACATTTGTTTTTTTTCTGTGGCTGACTTCTGTACACACCAGATCATACAAATTTAGTCAAATGATCACTTCTGTAACTCAAAAAATGACGATGGTTTTGAGCGACTCTTTCATATCTCGGATTTGCGAGACAGAAAGTTTAGTGCTTATAGAGATGCTGGGCATCAGGTCGTTCCCGTATGTGTCTACGGTCTTCATAGATTTCGATGTTTAGTTTTCAGTTTTGATCGAGTGTCAGATATGCATATCGTCTTTCTCAGTCGTGTTAACCACTAAAAGGGTGTTTGTTGCACATGTGAACACGTTGAATTTGACAGTTGGCAATCAGCTATCGTAGGTTAGAAGTGTCGTGTAACGCTGTTTGATGTAGATACACTCCATATACGTTCCAATCGAAGTTGGGACGGTAGAGAGTTGAAAGTAACAATGAGAACAAACAACTGTTCCAGGTGGTGACATTCCATCTTTACCAGATTGGTAACAGTCGTAACCAAAAAGACTACGTTGTGTTTTGCTGTTTCGGATCTTTTCTCACCTCTCCAGTAGTGCCACTTAAACTGTGCCATATATTCCACATGTGTAATTAATTTACACCAACTTGGGCAGCTATTTGACGCCGTGCAATGCCGGTTATAACTAGTTCAATAGAACCAAAGAAATCCTCTTGCTGTTTCATAAAATTTGTCTGGTTTCGGCTCTGTAAACTGGTCACGGATGCTAACAACAACCCTGGCCACGTAGACTTTATTATCAAGTATGAAATTTTCAGCCTCTTACCCCATAGATAGACATACGTTGTCCAATTACACATTGATAGAATAGTTCAAGTTAAGTGATAACACTCGAACTCGTGACCGCGTTGGCTTGGTAGTCGGGACGTTGACGTTGGGTTTTGTTGAGCTTCATTACTTCGAGGGTCTATCGATCACACGACAGATTGTTATTCATTCTAATAAAACGTAGTTGGCACCTTTAAATAACACTTTCGTTGTCTGATCAGTTTAGCAATTGCATGCATGCTTTCCAATGCTTCCTGTAGGTTACTAAAAGATAAATCGGCATCTCAATCCCCGTTTAGCTGATACTTCTTTGTTAACTCTCAGCCCGCATCGTTGTAGACAACTATATGTGAATCACGATCAATTTGCTACCACGTCTCTGATAACGCAGACGACGAAGCTCCTAGTGTACGTATTCTGATATCTTTTTGTGAGTGTCAATGGGATCACGGTTTTCCTTGTACTGTGCGCCACCGGTTGTATTGTCATAAGCTTTCCATCAAAACATAAAAGAGAGAGTATGCTATTAATTAGCATCACGTTTCCAGTTTTTTCTTAGGTATCATGCTACTTGTTTTAAGTAAATTTCTAAGCTATAACTCGTTCCACGTGTTGTTCGACAAATGGCATTGTTAAGATTATTTTGACGGTATTTGTATTAGGTCCGAACCATCGTTTGACCAAAACCGGTAATACCGAACTGTGACGCTTTTCGTCGATTCTTCGAAGTGATCTGCAGATGCTCGCCTTTGATCTTTTAGTTTCTGTTTTACCGAGCCGTTTTCCAATATCATCCTAGAGAACAGGAGCTATGTGACCCGCTTCTGATACACATGGGTACTTACTGTCTGTCATCACGTTACTATTGTCCATTATTTACTCTGCTTCTCATGTTATCTTAACCAACGTTTTTTTTAAAATCCAGATTGCTGCAATGCTCAATCGTGCTAGTCAGATACATTCCGAGGTCTGGTATTTGTATCGACTAGAAGCGTGGGGCCCGGACTCTGTGACATCAGAACAACACTCTATTCGTAGCGCCGATCTTCCTGGATACAATTCGAAAGTGTTTCGTTTAGAAGTGAGTTTCGTCCAGAGATTCTTCACATTGTTGATATTGATCTGCGGAGTTTTTTTTTATACAAAATCTGCCCAAGAAAAGAACGTGATTTTCAAGTAAGATCCGCTCAGTGACATGTTGGGGTTTGACATATTGTTTACGCTAAGGAGTCACAGAGACTTCTGCGTCGATTAGCCTAATGCTGTCCGAGGCGAATCAAATTACAGACAGGTTAGAAATAAAGATCTACTTTTACAGTTATTTGTACGGTAGCAAAATGTTTGTAATCGCCTCATTTGTCAGTGTTGCTTGAATTACATACTGTCTTAGAGTTCCCTTGATCTGTGTGTATAACATTCTCCACAGCTTTATTTCCTTTAGTTTTAACGGATGTAATTATCTCAGTTAAAGCCGATGTCTAGGCTCGCAAAGGCCGTGTCAAATTCCTTTCTTGAAGGAACAACTTTTTCTTCTCTTTTTTAAAAAGCCCTGAACTGCAACTTACTTTCAGTTTTATTCGACTGGATGATCTACGCGTCTATCACGTGTCTGTTTCATATGACATTGAAAGCTGGCGAGTTGAATCAACACTCGGTGATTGGCTTGCTCCTATCGTCAGCGTATGGTTTGGCGTGGGAGTTGTTGCTCACACGCCTGGGAAGTTGATCTTGGGGCCTTGAAAGCTGTCGCCATACCAGTCTGAATTAGAATTTGCTTAGGCAGTTTAAATTGTATTATTTTTATAGTTACTTTCGTGCACTTCGGTAAAGTGCAGTACAATCATGCAAACTACTGTTTATCCGTACAAACACGATTGTCTTTGGACAGTTTAATTTTTTCGATGGAAAAAAGAGATTTGTGAACAAAATCATGGCTTATGCCTGCTTAGTGTACTAAGTTCAGCTTTCACAGACTATATAAGTAACTACATTATTATGGCGTAAAAGAGCAATCTAACCGCGAACCTTAGCTAAAAATTTGTAAACCTTGTCAATAAGACCGCTGAGACACTAAGTTAAACCATACTTAAAGTCTTACCGTCTTTTTTCATTACTTATGCAAAACCAACTGTAAAAAATACGTTTATAGAACATCCATCTTTTGGTAATCTCCGGTTTAATGGTGAACAATTTTTTTGAAATCCTGTGTATACACCGAAAAAAAAATTTTGTTCCGAGATCACTACAAACTAAACGGTCCAGTTGCATCCTAACTTACATCTGTGAGCCATTCAACTACGCATCCCAAAGATGAAATCCAACTTACTGAGTAGCAAGACAACTCGAATTTTGCTGCCACGAGAAGATTGTTGTTGATGAATGGTCTTCAAACAGTAGATGTACATACTCAGACCTGTACGTTCGTGTTTGTGAGTCACTTACGATTTGTTAGATCCTTCGTCATCAATATTCACAACAATACAACGGTGGCTTACGTCAGTCTGTGGATTTCATGTAAGTGTAGACAAACGGTGCTAACGTGTAACATACGAGGGATGAGACGCAAGCCATGAGACCTTTGTTTAGGCTCAAGCACTCGACGTTAAAATGCCTACGTCATTCAAACGAACATCTTGGTTTCAGTTGTTTTTGCCGTGCTTCATTAGCTGTCCTTACTTTACAGACAATTCTGAGAAATTTACATTGACGTCGTTAATGTACCCAGTTGCTGTTCCCCCACGATTTTTTTTCGTAGGATGCGGTATACACTCGCTTCATTAAGACGGAATTGTCATTGGCTTGCACAAGTGGTTGAAGTGGGCAATTCTCTTTTTCCTTGTATGCTACCATGGTGCCAGTTGGCAACCAGTGGTATGGTGGTTTGTCAGCTTGATATCTTAACTCAGCTAACTTTGCCTGGTTGCACACTGCTCGCACGGAAGCAGGTCAGATTAATTTCTTATGGTCACCTTGGCTTGTCTGTGACCGTTGGCTATTTATTCTCCAGGTGTTTTTACCGCAAACAGCTCTCCCTGCTGGTGCCCAAAACTGTGTCCATTTCACTCCTTGGAACCGTGATAAGTTCTACAAATGCTGAGGGAAGTGTGTGTGATCAGTCAGTTCTCATAGTGTATTGTATAAATGGTAGCCTGTAACACAAACCGTTGTAAGTACCGTCCTCAAACATTCTTTGGGTTTGTTTTAGTTAACTTCCCCGGAATAGATGCACACCACGTACATTTTCAGTCTTGAATCATGGTCCTGGATACATTGCTTGAGATGCCGTCAGTCGGAAAAAAGAAAACAATTGTAACATACTAAAGAAATCCTAAAGTCCCACAAAATCTTATGCGGCAATAATTGCGACACATTTTCTTGCCTGAAAGTATTTCCAACCACTAGCAAATTTACTACATATCTAACGGTTGTACATAATTGACGTCGGTGTGACTGTTGAGTCTGCAAATGGCGAATGATCTAACAAGCTCTTTATCAGGCGTCAGGTGCAACGCCTGCAAAAGTGCACCACAGTGAATGCATTTCCCATTTTGCACACCTGATGTAGCTCTGTCTGTTATCTGTTTTATAGAACCATTTTTCCTGTTTCAGTGTCTCATGTAAAACACGTTTCCATCTGTCGTTGCCAATTTCCCGTTTTTTAGGTTCTGAGGGTTGTCATTGATTTCAACGCGTGCTCACTTCTTTCCACGTTTTACTGCACTGGTCGTTAACTCCTATGAATGGTGTACAACATTGCAAGTTGTGTAGGCAAGATGCTCTCTAGTCACCCGCTTCGGGAAAGGAGGTTGGTTTGAGGAAACCCACCTTTGATTAAGTAGCTTGACCTGTAAGCACGTAGATTAAAGCAAATAGCTCACAGTTCTCTGGGAACCCGTCGCTAGCAGGTCCTTTTATACTTCCTTTCGATTAAGTTGGATCCTCCAGTGCCCTCAGTACACTCTGTACTAGGTTGCGACGCAGACAGTCCTCTGACCTTCTCAGGCTGAGAATGTATCCCACCAAGCTGATCCATGATACTTAATTGGTCTGTGGTTGCTCATGTTTCTGCGCCTTCTTCGAATTTCCGGGATCCGGTGATCAACTTTTCTGTCCCTACTCCCTCTAAATGCAGTCTAACCTTTCAAAATGTCCAGCATGGATCATCGATCCGTTTAGTCAGTGGTCATCATGCAGCTCATCCTCATTCATAGTGGGACTGGTGAGTGTGTTGGGCATCCTGGATGGATGGACCCCACTCGAGGTGCGCATGAATCGAGCCGTTACTCGTCACCGGCTGGTAGTGGACCGAGAACTCTTCGCTTCGCTCATCTATCCTGTGAGTTAGGTTTGTTTTGAACCAAACGTTCCGAATGGGATCCATTGAGCTAGTACCCTTTGATCGAGGAAGCCGAGAAGTATCCTTCCCTGTAGTTATGAACCTATATTATGAAATTCGACATATCAAAACTGGTAGCGGCACAGACGCCCTGCATTTATCAGGGCGCGCTTGCCTCTAGTTTAAGACTTCACTCACCGGACGACATAGAAACCAATTTGGCACGCAGTGCATCATTATGGTATTGCCTGGTACGGTAGTACTGTCCGTTCAGCTACCAGTCTGTGGCTGTCAGTGCGATCACGCAAACTTCTTGATGTTTACCGGAGTTTTTCGCCCAGCAGCGAGTACAACTCTACCCGCAGAGCTCCTCGCTTTGAGAATCGGAAGCAACTACAGGAGGAGCGCGAGATTTGATGGACACAACGCGCTACCGAGATGGAGTAAGCTGCTACTGCTGCCTGGATCCCTCCAAAGCTTCTCCATCCCAATCCGAGCAAGGGGAGTATCTCAGCCCACATACGAACATGAACACGCACAATACAGTTAATTCCATACTGTATCGGCCGTCTTGCAGTATAAACCGGGTCGCCCTGTCTGCTTCATACAGCAGGGTGGATAGGCGAAAACATGCTACTGCTGACCCCTCCCATACTGTCCTATCAAATTCAAACTCTCATGCCTTTACCGACTCCCATTTCTGCTGATTACTCCACAGGTCTCACAATACCTGTAGCTGACCGTAGTAACACTGATCCGGTAAGCTCTATTTCTTGCCATTCAGCCTCAGACCTCGGTCTTCCCTTGCTTAGACCTGAAATGTGAATTAATATAGGTGCCTTCAGCGTACGCACTCTAAAAAAATAAGTCATCAGGCCGCTCTCGCACGAACGTTAGGCTCGTTGAGTGTCGACGTCTGTTGTGTTTCAGAAACCAAAATCCAGGACAGTGGTCAATGTATGGAACTAATGGCACCCGCATTGCCTACCCGAAACTGGTTATACACTTCGGGTGACTCTACGGCCGTCGTTATGTGTCAGACTGCAGTAGGTATAGTCCTCAATACGACGTCCGCGGTGGCACTGGTAGACTGGATTCCTCTTAACGGTAGACTCGATGCCGTCCGCTTGGCAAGTTCTGTTAACGCCATATTGTGGTGGATTGCCAGGTCGGGGGTGCGAGTTTTCGAACGCTCGGCCGAATACCTCAACGTGGGGTGAGTTACGTTCGAAAACCTGCCGCGATCGGATCAAGGACAACGTGCGCGACCGGATGAGTCATCGCTCGACTAGATCGGACCAACGGGCTAGGCAGGGCAGGCGAAATACGACAGACGGCCAGATCGGAGGCGTGGTTTTTCCAACATTTAGAGGAACATCTCGACACGATGTTGGGATACGGTCAAGGCCAGCACTGGGTGGATGGCGGACAGCACGAGCAGCCGGACGAGCCAACGCGCAACGGAATCGGACAAACAGACGAGGAATGGCAAGCGAAAAACCCTCCGATAGAAGGCACCGGTCACGCACGTAAACCGGTTAGAAGTGCACACGACGTGTGAACGGAAACCGGGGGGTGCTGCGGGTTGGAATTGCGACTTATAAACGAGAGAGCGCGCGTTGCATGTGACTAGCGGTTTGGACAATAAAGATTGTGCTTTATTGGACGCCTTCTCGCTACAATATGTAGACGCAAGACTCAGAAATCGATTCATTCTGTCTCCTTGCGCCCCTACTAACTGTCGTCATGTGGGTGTCAAGGACGCGTTCTACTCGGATCTGGCCACCCGCCTTCGGTCGACGCGTGATTCTGTTAGTCATTTTTGGCTGGGGATATGAATGCTCACGTTGGGCGCCTTGGTAAGGCCGAATCTCGTCTATGTGGCAGGTTTAGGGTAGCGTTACATCGCCCAGCTAATGACGGGCGGTTGTTACAGTTGTGCTCTGAGCACAAGCTATTTTTGGCCAGCGCTAGTTTTAGGCAACATGCGTGTCATTGTTGTACCTGGCGCCTGCCTTCTTTGAATCAGACCTGGTCTCAAATAGACCACGTAGCCATTAGTTATAGGTGGCGGGGTTCCATTCAAGACTGTCGTTCTTACTGGAACAGGTGCTTGGATTCCGACCATGCGTTGGTACGTTTTCGTTTCACTCTTACTTTTTCTGAAACGCCCCCACTGACAGCAACGAATTACTGTTGATGAACTGGCTTTACTATCTGTAAAGCGTAAGTACCAAACCAGCTTAGAAAGCCGCTTTAGTAGTTCTCACTCCGAAGATCCTAACAGCTGCTGGACTCAAATCCCACAGGCCATTCGGGAAGCAAGTACATTAGCATGCGGCAGGGTGTGCGTGGATGTAACAAATATTGTATCTCGGAGAAAACCCTGGAGTTTTTAGGAGATAAACGGAACATTCCTTCTGGTAGTTCACATGACAAGCTTAGGAGAGGTGTCCGTAGGAGACTAAAACGTGAGGCTTGACTGATGGGGGAAGTCAAGGAAATGAATGCCCCTTCTGCTTCAGGGAAAACAGGCAAACTCTTTAAGCTTATCTTTACTACTGGTCCCAGGCGACCATCTGTCAGTGGAGCTATCAGCAAGGTAGATGACACACTCACCCATAATGACTCCAGAAGGTTAGAACGGTGGTTGGAACACTTTGAGAGGCAACTTAACTGGCTTCCTGCTTCTACTGCGTTACCGCCACAAACTTGTAATGTAGTGCCCTGGTCGGTAGACTTGGAACCACCCACTGAGACTGAGGTCCGCGATTGCCTCTCGGCTCTCAAACGTATTAGGATTGCTGGTCCAGATGATCTCGTGCCGGCACTTCTCAAAGAAGGTGGGAGAGGTGTTAATAGGGGCTTTGACTCAGTTGTTTCAATTTGTGTGGAACATCCCTTCGTGCTGGGGTCACGTGACTATATATATATATATATATATATATATATATATATATAAGAAAGGCATCGGGGGCTCTTGCGAAAACCATAGGGGAAGTAGTTTGACCCTAGTCATTTCTAGGATTCTGGCATCCCTTGTACTTGGTCGACTCACTGCAGTTCGGCGAGTAAACATTAGGGAAGAACAGGCAGAGTTTCGCCCGGGGCGGGGATGTATAGATTACACTTTTACTCTTCGTCAAATTCTACAGCAGCGTCATGCCTACCGGCGACCAACCTTCACCATATTCCTCGACTGTAAAGGTGCGTTCGATTCGGTGGGTCGATCTGCAATTTTAGGATCGCTTAAGCGGAGAGATGTATTGAACAATCATATGAACACATCGTCGGTACTTTATTCGCGTACTTCAGCTCAGGTTAGGGTTTACGGTGAACTGTCTGACAATTTCAGCACCAGGAGTGACGTAGGTCGAAGCCTTCACCTCTCTGTTCAGCTTTACAGAGTTTACTCTGACAGACCGAGGACGATGATGTGGAACTGTTTCCGAACGGACGATGTCGCTCTAATCTGTGGGAACTCGCAGGGAGTTGGGCATGATCTTTGCCTCTCGTACAGGCAACGTGCTGTTGGAATATTGGAAAAACCCGGTGATTGCTCTCACTTTTGCTGGTGGGCTGTTGAATGTAATTAAGAAGTTCATGTTCCATAGGAGCTGTGTTATCGCTAGTGGAATGGCTGCTGAGGTCACAACTCTTGTAGCTAAGGCTCGAATGGCGTTCAGCAGCTTATGTTATCCGTGGCGTCAGCATTATATCCGTCATTCTGCGGAAGGTTGTGTATACGGCACCATTGTGAGCGCGGTCTGGTTTTATTGTTGTGGAACCCAGTCCATCTGCACCGAGACTGTTCACAGTGTCCGGTTTCGGGCATCCATATCTCAGAATCACTAGTGGCATGTAGTGCGAACGGTGTGTCAGCAATGACAAATTTCGCGAATGTCTTCGGAACTAATAGTCCTGGTCGACCCATGAGCATAACGATCTCTTCTCAGGTTTTTTTTTGGTTCAGCCGTATCTAGGGGATGTCAGCTCAACGCTCGTCAAGTTGTGCATTGTTTACGAGTTGTGGATAGGGCTAGAAATGGCAGCCCGGTAGGAAGCGTGTAAGCTGGATTCGGAGCGCGAAGGTATTCATGCTAGAGCCTGCTTCCGTAGGACATCCTCTGTTCTGTGGTTAGGATTCGAAGGACATTGAACGCCTTTGGTTGGGTACACTGTCTTGTATGACGAAGAATATGAATCGGTGGCGTATGTGTTGCGATTGTATGTGCGTATCGATGTGATCTTTTCTCCCATTATATCTTTCCCCTTGGATTAATAGCCAACTAGGTCATCCTCACACCTTCTCTTAAAACGTTTAGAATCAAAGCGTGTTGTTCCTGTATGTGAGCATCCAGCTATCAACCCACCTTTGTGTACCTATGGACGTTGGCTTCTCTTCTCGCATAGCCTAGTTGTTACCTGAATCCTTATTCTTCGTCGGGTAAATTTTTTTCCGTACCTCTTGTGGCCGCCTGCATAACCCCGTTTTTTGTTGCTTGCTTCCGTTTTCACGTGCTTTTTTTCCTTAGACTATTTTAGACGCGTCTCCGCAAGCGATCCTTCATGATCTGGTATTCAACATTACCGAAACCTCGTCATGGAATCCTACCATTGATTATATTGAGGTGGGTCTGTCAACTGTCGGAATACTCAGTCACTCAGAACTCACAAAAGTGGCCGTCGCTTATTGTGGCTAACATCGTGTTGCACCTTGTGGTTTTTCCGAATTTCTTATCCATTCGATTAGTTCATAAGTCATTCACGCCGGAAGTTATCCAGGTAGACCGCGTTTACGTTCCCTAAATATCGTGACGTTTTGTTTCCGATAGGACAGAGAATACTCAGGTCGTTTACGAGTCGAGTTCACACCCCTTCTGGTCTGCTTGCGAGTGCCTAAACAGTTATATCAGTAGGAATTACCTCTTGAATTGCATTTTGTTTTTATACATCATTCAGGTAAAATGAAGGCTGCAAACACCTGTTTTTTCATCATTCTCATCAAGCATATACAATTACAAGAGTTCCATTGGACTTATATTTAAAATTGGAATATGGTTATACACAATGATAATAGTCATGAAAACTGTGGTTGACTGCGTAACCGGGTGGTGGTGAGTTTGTTTGTGTAGGTGTGTTTACGTGAGATGTGTGACCGTTATGTGATAACGTGTTAATCGGGTTACTAGGTCAACGAGGTTCAGACAGTTTACGCATAATTGGTCACGGGGAGTGTAGGGTTTGTACAAATTTCTTTTGGGCGCACAGCTGAGGATTGTAGAGTTTAATATGGATCGCCTCTGCCGCCGATAAGTCCCGCTCCAACAACTCGGAATTTGACGCGGGACACTCCGTGAATAATTTCGAGAAGTGCCAACCGTGATTTGATGACCTGTGTCGATCAGATGCGATCCGATAACGCATGAAATGGGTTTTGTTAAGTCATAACATAGCCATTTAGGAAGATGGTCACGGGTTCGGTCTGATTATCGTCAAGTAGTTCTCCCAGCATATCCTACCTAACAACAGCGGATAAAAGGATAAACTTCGGCGAACTGTCTTTGAGATGTGACACCCATACCGGTCGGCCCCTAAATGAAATGGTCATCTGTATGGCATGGTAGATCTTGGCCAGTGCATTCGTCAACCTGAGACTGATTAGTTTGCTAGGTGCATCACCTTTAGGTGCCAAATTGATTAAAAAAAATTGGCTTTTTCGCTACTGTTTCTGGTTGAGTATCTTTCAATTTCACATTCTTTTCTATAAAACTCTCGGGATATTCATTCTGACTCAGTGTCTCTGGGATTTGTTGCAATTCGCTGTCTGCGATGTCTGACGTGTATATCTTTCTTGCTCAATTGGTCAGACAGCAAATCAGATTTCGTTTTTGCTTCAATGGAACAGTTTTCAGAACGGATGTACTGCTCCGTCCACGTCTTTTTTCTACAAATGGATCTTTGTGGTGCATTATCACATCATCAAAAGACACTGTTATCCTTCTCTTTCTCCCGACTGAACTGTGTACCCGGATGAGCATCATTAAATGCCAGCAAAAGGCCTTGCGCATCACTGGAATCATCGACCACGCCGAATGTGTCATCTACAAAGCGTCTATAGAGCAAAAACTCGGATATTGCGGGTCAGCACTGACTAAATCCCACCTCGGCCGTAAATACATCTGCGAGCAACGGACCGAATGGGAACCGCATAGCTACACCCATCTGCCTGTCTGTATGTATACATAATCACTGAACTAGAACTGGACATTGTATGTGCAAAATATCAATAGTCCTTCCGACCGGAATACCAATTTCTGTTTGATTCAGTCTAGTTTAATTACGTAAGTATTCTACTGTTTTTTCATCGGTACATTTATGATTAGTGACTTCATTGTTAAACTGTTGCTGTCGTTGGTATTGCTTTTTGTAATGCGCTAATTCGACACGACGTTTTTCCCATGTTGTCTCGTATCGCGTCCAAATTCTCAATGGCTAATATAACCAATGTCGTGGTCTGAATTTGTTTTCACAGTGCATACAATCGTTGCCTTCTGAAAATATCGACATTGTACACAACGTGATTCGGGAGTCTCTAAATGGGGCTATCTCTCGAAGGTATGTCACATTGTGTAATAACGTGCACGTACAAACATTACGCAACAGTGCGAAAACGGGTATCGGTTGGTACGTGCATTTTATATGTGTATTCTATAGGTTAAGGTACAGTAAGCCTCGTTAGTGAACCAGCCATCATCGACGACAACAAAAACAGTTCATACGGCTGCCCAAATGTCGCATAATCGTAAAATACCTTGGTTCAGTCATTAAAGTATTGTATTCACAAATTCTCGGATAATACGCACCAATGCGCGAAGATGCTCTGAATGAGAGCGTGACCATGTCACATAAGCGGGCTGTACACTGATTGCCATGCTTCGTTACTCCGATCGCGTTTGTCATGTTTCATTGTATACTGTCTAAGTGTTTGTATTAGCTACATGCTGTTTCGGAGTCCCTCATCTCGTAGCGTGCATTGGTGAGATTTGTGTTTATTTAAGAATTGCCAAAACTGCTTACGCATGCAAATTATGGTATAACACGTAACGATCAAACAACAGATTTTTCTTTGCCTTACATCTTAAAAGTGAAAATTCGGCTATTAAGGTGCCTAATGCGTACTGTTGATTCGACCGGAATCAGAATGATCAACTATCGGCAGACCGAATGGATACGTGCTACCTATTTGAGATCATTCCTGGAAAGCTCTTCGGAATAAGAACTTTTTGATTTGTTGAAGTTCGTTTGGTACGTTTGTCTTTCGGTGTTCAGTGCGATATCGAATGTTGAATTCATCGACGCGTCCGTCGTTTATCTGCAGAACTTCTGTCTTAAGTTTGCGTTTATTTTGCGCATTCCTTCTGTAGCAAACTATTGAATTATTTTTACCATGGCTGCACACAGAGAATGTACCTGGTTTCCTGTTTTATAACTATCCTTGCATATTTGCTAAGAGATTTTTGCTGGCTGTTGTTTGACAGGCTCGCATTTTCCCCTATCCCTGATTGTTTTAATGGACTTATTTGCCGATGACTGTTTCGCGAGATCATGTTTGATTGTTTTGCTTTAAACGTCTTTTCTGTTGTATCGCTTGAGGTCCCAGTTAATTCACATTCAAAGTGCGAGGGCATTATCTTCTTTGTGAACAGTATCTCGATCGCCTTTCCTCATGTTTTACTTAACCTGATGATAGTCCCATTAGTCTGGCCATTTGAATTAACGTTACCGTAATTGCCCATTACGCGTTACTGAAGGGATTGTCCCGAATCGTCAAAATCGATTTATCGAGGATTGTGCTCGATTCAACTCACATCTGATATCATAGTCAGTCACTCTGGAGATTCGTCACAAATTGGTACACGGAACAGTTTAGTACTCCGTTTCAACTTAATTAGCTTAGCTTTCTGGATGTGCTCCGATCAACTTTTTTTCTACTTTGTTTTATTTAGCTTGGTAACTTGTTTGTACACAGTATGAATACTGAGGTCTTTAATGGTGTAAAGACATAAGGCACCGGAAGTGTATCAAGGATTATACAACGGAGCGACAGATTTGTGATTTTTTAGTCACCTGAATGCTTTTCAGTATGTTTGAATTTTAGAGCGTTTAATGCATAGAGTGTTTATGTTAGAGGAACCCATTTTTTCGTCCAAAACCGCCTCCTTCCTCGAGAAGACGATCCTATCCAATCATAATAAGCGGAAATGTCGTGAACATTCGAGAGGTGACCTCCACTAGTTTTTTACCTGTCTGACCTTTATTCCGCTAAGCTCATTGGTGGCTTAGTGACCTTAACTACTTTTTTGATGTCTGTCCTTCGGTTTTCTGATTCTAGAATGTTGCTAGGTCACTGTGCACCCTATAAATACCACGCAATTTTCCTCCTTGTCGCGCACGTTTTCGGGGCCGAACAAGGTTGCTTTTTGCACCCGTCTTTTGGTTTGTCTTGGGCGCAATTAACGGGGACCGCCGCGTATTTTCGGGACCAAGATTTGCCGTGTTAATTACATCAAGGAGCAGGACCCGATTTCCTATCAATCGTCTTATTATCCGTGGACGAACCAGCGTACTGAGTCAAGGGTTACAAGTTTCTAATTAGATTGAACGTAATTATTAAGTTAACATTACCAGCTGGATAATGGAAGATCACCAGTTACTTCACGTCACATGGTTGATCTTTAGCACGTGAATTATGCTCATGTAACACCAAATGCCAACATTCGCTGAGTGATTGCGTGGTTGACAGCGTGTTTATGGCACCAATGGAAGTTGCAATCACACCGACTGTAACAAAGCAGACTGTAAGTAAGCCGTATAGAGGTTTGTCTTTAAAATGAGCTTTCCAAAGCCTTCGACAGATCACGTCCCTGGTCGAAGCAAGCTAGTCGTAACCGAATAGTCGGACCCGTTAGACACTTACAAAACAAACAAACGATTGAGAACGCCACATCATGTCGTTATCTGTCACGCGATGAACCAGTGGAACATTGGATTCCGTAATTGATGAGATTGTGGAAGAGATAATATATGAGACAGATTGAAGTTGGAGTTGATCTGCGCATCACTGTCTTAAGTGCCTTTTATTACGGGCGCAAATTTAAACAGACGTGACACAATGTCGAATAGATCAAGACAGTCTTGTTGTGTATCAGACACATGAAAAAGCAGTTATAAACATTGGGCAGTTTCTCTTGGCACGAGCATGGTATAAAAATGACTTTACTGGTCATCGAGTGCCTATTGGTCGATTATTTCAACAGTTATGTGCAAGCGGTTTTTTCATACTCGATTTCTACTTTCGACCATTATGTCCTCGGTTGAATAAAATGCGTTGTTGCTTAGCAAACTAGATTTTATTTCTGCGTAATTCTGCCAATCTTGAGAGCGATGATATCATGATTACAAATTTCACACTCAAAAAATTTGAGTGACGTGTTTCCAGAAGCACTCGCTAATTAGACCTCGTCGGTAATACACCGTATCCAGTTTTTTGTCGGGGGCCTAGTGCAATTTGCATCTGCAAGTATGTCATGCCATGTTCTCCCGAGCATGCTAATACATTCGTCCTAAACATCACTTCCTTCTTACTCTCAGGGACTTCGTTCTTCTGCGGCATTGGGGAGAATATGACGGTTGCCACTATCTTGGAATCACTTCTGTTGAGCACCCCAAATGTCCACCGATGAAGGGTTGTGTCAGGTACAATATACACCCGTTTTTTCTATACCGCCATACATTTTGTCCCATTTTTCTTAGATGTATCCATATTTTTCCCCTAACACAGGGCTCAGCAACCGATCAGCGCGTTGGTGCTAGAAGCCATTTCCGGTGAACTGAACCGCTGCAAAGCCGTCTGGATCATGTGTTTCGACTTGAAGGTGAGAGTTCAGTATCACACGTATATTCACAAACTAGTGATAAATAGGAAGCTCTTGGTGAAAAAGTTTTATTATGTTAATCTTAACAAGTAATTTGACTTACTGGTAGACCGCTATTTCCAATTCAACGATGCTGAAACATAACAAGTACCGCAAACAGGCTACTCATTTTTAGAACGGGCCTCGTATCCAGTTTGGGATTAATAAGATTGCGCAATGCTGGTGCGACGCATTCTCTCCCTTACAGCAATCATTCTTGTGTGAAGCGCTTATCTGATTCCCACAGAGACCACTATTTGAACACAAGCAACCGCATCATTTCCCCCTCGCGATGTCCACCTTTCTGGAGGGGCAGATTAGTGTTTACCAAGTGTGGCCACTACAAACAACAACAACAAAATAACCTGTCTCCGTCCTTTCAATCGAGACCACAACCTGCGATGTTCATCTTTATCTCTTTGTCTGCATCAGGTCTTGTTCCCCTCCGTTTTGTCACAGTGCGGTTTGGATCAAACCCTTGATGGTCGGGACATGCGACATTCATTCTCACCAACTACCTTCAGTACTGGAATTGTTTAAAGGATCATAAAAGTCTACTAAATTGGCCTAAACTGACCGAAATGCCAACGCAGAAGCTGAGTTTCCAGTAGCCGACGTCGGGGTTAAACGAATCCTTCAAACCTGCCGCAGAATTTCTAATCAACTCAATCAGTGAGTTTCACTCCGATCCTGTAATTGGCGAGGGTGTTTTCAAGGTGAAACTGTCAGACGCGGACGGTGCTCGGGAAGTGGGGCTGCTGCTCCGTAAACTGAGCATTTCGAAACACGAGCGGTACACTTACTTTATCTTACCGAAAAACTCACGGGATTTTAGCTTTGACGAAACCACCCAAAAGCTGTCACAAATATTTGGCGACCAGTCATCCTTGTTTAATATACAGTATTAGTGCCTGAAGCTCATGAGGTTAACAGATGATGACTGAGTGACGTAAGATGGAACAGACAATCGGAAGTGAGAACGGTCCAAGCTTCCTACAGTGACCGAAGGTCAATTGAAATGTTTGGTTTTCACTTGTGGACTACAATCATCAAAAGAAGTAGGTAAAAGAATACGGATTTTGGCGAAGATAGAACAATGTGTCGATATTACCCCGCAAGATATTACTGTCAAATACAAGCGCCTGGTGACCCTGAAGCATGACGCAGCTCTGATCGAACACAACAGTCACTCAAATACCCACACGGTTTCTTCTAATGCTCTGGCCACGGTTGCCCCAAAGTCAAAACGTGACAACCAAAGGAACCCTCCCACACCGTGTTGGCAATGTGGTAGAACGCATTATGTTTGATATTGTCCACTCAAACAGCACCGATGCACCCACTTCTCCCGGCGGGGCCACAAGGAGGACCACTACCGTCTCAAGAAGCGCCAGGACCTGTTCAATCGGAACTGTCGTAAGCCACACAAGCTCCGCTTCTCAATAGCCCCGGTCGTTCTCACAGCAAGAAATGACGAACATTTAACACGCGGGAAGTACGTATATCCGTCTCCTTCAACGGCAGGTTGGTCAGACTGCAGCTCGATACAGCATCCGACATTACATTAATCTCTGATCTCACGTGGCATCCGATTGCCCGACAACCCAGCTTTCTCTAAGTGCTACTGGCGGTCGATTACCCATCATTGACGAAGTCCATTGCACTGCATTCTTTAACGGGCAGTCAATCATGATTGCCTGCTACGTGACCCGCAGTCCTGGCCTCGATCTCCTTGGGTGGGATTGGATTGACAAACTCCATCTATTTGACAGACCATTACTCCAAATCTGTAACCGAACTTAAGCTCAGCAGAAGTCCACCCTCAACTCACAAACGGTATCCAGCAGAAGTGGTCAGATGTGACCACAGAAGAACTCGACTGGTGCACCAACATGAAGGCAGTCTTATATCTTCGTCCTGGAAGGAAGCCGGTATTTCGACCCAAGCGTCCAGTGCCCCGCCCTGCGCTAGCAACTGTTGAACAAGAACAAGAACGTCTTCAGCAAGCTGGAGTGAGCCAATGACGTATTCAGCATGGGCGGCTCCTGTCATCGTGGTCAACAAGGCAAATGGAACAATACGACTGTGCAAACTACTCCACAGGTCTCAGTGACGCTCTCGAGATGCATCAACATTCCTTACCGATACCGATGGGTCTCTTCATGAGGCTGAATGGCGGAAAATATTCCCCGAAGATCGACCTGGCCGAAGCTTATTTACAATTGCCAGTTACCGAAGAGTCGAGGAAGTGTTAACAATCAACACTCACAAAGGACTTTACCGACTCAACTGTCTGCTATTTGGTGTAAAGACGGCGCCAGCCATCTTCCAACAAGTGATGGGTACGATGCTCACAGATATTCCTGATATGGCTGCCTACCTAGAGGACACTTAGTCAGGAATCACGGTGCGGAGGATCTGGAGCCGAAGCTAGACTAAAGTAGGATCCATACAGAGAATACCGCCTACATCGAACGTGCCAATCCTACGGTCCTTCTTGGAGCTGGTCAGTCACTACAGTTCCTTCCTCCTGGAACTCCATCGGATCCGAACGCCAATGAGCCGTGTACTCACCGAGGGTGTCATGTAGAAGTGGTCAAGAGACTGTCAACAATCCTTTGATCGCATCAAAGCCCTGCTGACTTCACTACGATTGTACGGGCGACATTTCTCTTTGTTGACGGATCACAAACCGTTGCTCGCAGTGTTCGGCTCAAAGAAGGGAATCCAGGTTTACACGGTCAATCGCTTGCAAAGATGGACAACAATACTTCTTGCCTATGACTTCACGACTTAGTACCATTCTACAACCAGCTTCGGTCAATTGACGATTTATCCTGACTCATCGGATCACAGACACCAAACGACACAATCATCGCATCAGTCAACATTGGACCTGATGTGCACTTCATCCTCAGCGAAGCTGTTCGAGCACCTCCAGTTGTAGTTAGGGCAGACGGGCGCATCGTACTATTTACACTACCAATATTCAGTAGCGAGGCGACAGCATGGATCGGAATGGCCGCGGGAGAGATACTGGGTAGCTCATTGGAGGGAAGCATCACATGGAAAGGCTTTTGCTACATGAAGGTATTGTGACTTGGTGTCCAAAGCGACCGGAACATCATCAGATCAATGTTGTGTGAAAATGAGTGTTTTTGTTCGCACTCTGGTTGAGACGCCTAACTCGTGTAGTGGTTCCCCCCAAATAAACAACCTCTGTGCCATCCGCCTTCTGGGATCACAGCAATTGGTGCCGTGACCAGGATACGAGGATGAAGAGCCCGTGGCCGCAGCCGTTTGAGGACGGGAATGTCCAGAGTTTCCTGAAGGACTTCGAAGACGTGGTGGAGGCGGTCAAAATCGAGCCTACCGGGCGAAGCTGGCGGCCCTGCGGATGCTGCTCAAGGGCAGGGCGAAGGCGATGCTGGATGCGGCATGAAGAGACCCTGCGAAGCTGGAATGGGTCGCCGCAAGAGAGGCGCTGATCGTTGGGTTCGGCATCCCCGCCGATTGCCAGGAGGCAATGGGACGGTCCAAGGGCGCCCGGCTTGGACCAGGAGGAGACGCTCTGGTTTACACCATGTTGTCAAGATCCCTGCCACATTTGGACCAGGATTCAGAACGCCTGCTGACGGAACAGTTCTAAGACGGAATGCCACCAACAGTCCGGGATCAGCTCAGGGTTGCTCTCATCGCACATCCGATGACACTGGAACAGTTGGCCGATGCAGCTCGACAACTGCTGACAGAAAATGCCACGACAGTCAACCAGGTGAAGGCAATCGAACCAAGTGAACCGAATTACCTTTGAAGCGCGGCGGAAAAGTTGACTCAGGAAGTGGCGGCTTTGAAGGTGAAAAAGGAGGAGAACCGTGGCGCCGTCTGTTACGGATGCGGAAAACGGGGACACTGGCGAAGACTGCCCATTCGGCAAGAAAAGGTCTTACTTTAATAAACGTGTACTCGATTGTTCTTTGTTTGGGGGGGGAAATCCGGTAACAGGGGCGGTTGATAAGACAGCAGTTCAGGCTAGGTTAGAAGTCGATGGTAGCTTAGAGCACTGTTTGATTGACACTGAGACCACGATTTCATTGATTGGGCCGAGGACATGAAGGATTGTGCAGTCGTGTGCGATGGTAGTCCGAACGGTCGGTTAATGGCCTGGCAGAATATGGTGTCCGAATCGATAGTCACGTAGCCAAACAATCTCTTGTCATTTCCCCCGACACCCGGCAGACTATCTTGGGGGCGGATTTTCTTGAGCGCGTTGAGGCCGTAATCGATTTGAAGCATGATAAACTGGTAACGAAGTATAGGATCGTTCCGCTAGGGCGAATGCGCAAAACCCAATTTGGACGAATTGAAATGAACGCACCCGGAGAAATGCCAACTTGTGACAGTCAGTTACTGAATGAAGTGATACGCAAATTTCAGGAACTGTCCACTACGGATCAGGACCCGTATAGCTATTGTGACTGGGTTGAACACGAAATCTCCATCGAGTCGAGGCGATTTCCACCATTCGGCCTCCGACCAACTCCAATACACTTGCAGCTGGAAATTGAACGACAAGTGAAAGCATGCTTAAGGAAGAAATCATCGAGGAGGTGGATAGTCCGTTCAATTCTCCTATCTTGTTGGTGAAGAAGGCTAATGGGGGATTCCGATTTTGTATCGACTTCAGGCGGCTCAACGAGATTACAATCAATAAAGTCGTAGCAGTCCCGGCGGTGTCGGAGATTTTCCACAAGCTACGGAACACTGGGCTATTCATTGTTGGACTTACGGTCCGGATATTTGCAGGGCCCAATTGAACAATCGGACCGAGGTAAAACAGCGTTCACAGTGGGAGAAAAGCAATACCGCTTCAAACGGATGCCGTTCGGACTCTTAGGCGCCCCCTTTATGTTCAAACGACTGATACTGAATGTGCTGGACGTAGTGAGCAACACTGTTGTCTGTGGAGACGGTATTGTCATTTACAGCACAAATGAGACAGAACATACAGTACACGTTCCAGCGGTGCTGCATAAGATTGAAAAAGCCGGCCTCCGGATCAGTATTTCAAAGTCCCAACTGGCGATACAGACGGTAGTAGTTCTCAGTCACAAGGTCGGTCAGGGGGAGGTCCAGCCACTGCCCGAGGAACTGCTGACAACCGAGGCTATTCCATTGCCAACTTCGGAGAGGACGCTGCGACAGTTTCTCGGTCGCGTTGGGTTTTACAGCCGTCTTATCAAAAACGTCCATGACCTCGTGAGTCCATTATAGGAAAACAGGCCGCTATGCGCCATATAAATACCCTGTAATTTCTCCTGGAGGCACACGTTGTTCAGGTGGAACAAAGTTGCTTTCTACACCTGTCTTTCGGCTTGTCTTTGGATCACTTGATAGAGGCAGTCGCGTTATTTTGAGGATCAAGATTTCCCATGTCAATTATCACGACGAAAAGAATCCGATTTCTATCAGTTTACGACCCGGCGCATTCTGTCGAGGGTTTACAACTACCATTTTTGCCGACAAGCAAGCATGCATAGTTGGGAGGAAAAAATTTCGGCCAATCATTACGGATCACATGACCCGATCTGAACAGACGTGAAACAAAAGCAAAGTTCTGATGCACCGGACGTTACACACGTTGTCTTGGGGATGCTCGCGTCCAAGATACGTGTGCGGTGTTTGTGCACGCGTGCAGCAGAGTACAATACCTCTTGTTTATATGTGCAGTCGATGGGTGATGCCTGCCTGCCTGGATACCCCGTGGCTGTTTTGGTTGGACATGCACCCCGACAAGATATTGTGCGCCAGTGAAAAGCGTGACTGTTTCCTTACGATTATCTAAAATTTTCACTTTCTTTTCTGTAGTGCTTTTCCTGTAACATTCTCCTCACCACTAATACGGCGTTTTAAGGCGCAGCATTTTCTGGTGAAGCATAACGTCGTTTTTATACATATGACGGCTTGAGTATTCAATATTACGGCTGCATGAGCGTTGCGTCTTATCGGTAGGTCAACCTGGCTACTATTGATGGTCCTTACTAGGGAAGGTACAAGGTGTACACTGGCGGGGAATACCAAAAGTGTTCTTTGTAAAGAAGGATGCAAGCCCACTTAGCAGTTAAATCCAAACCGTAGGCAGCCTGATCAAATGATCATGTAGACATTTCGGGACGGCACTGATTACGTGAGAATACAACTTTCGAATCCAAGGTACTACCAAAGATCTGAAGCGCTCCACACGCTTTGAGATGAACGAAACCACGTCGTGGCCCGCACTGATGTGTACGGCTTGGAAATCGGACAAGGGACTAGACGATATTTCTTGCCAGTTTTTCTCATTCCCAGAGAGGAACTTCCTAATTGTCGTATGCTCAGGTTTTTTTCTCTAGAGCTCCTACGTTGTGTGGGATTGCAACGATTTTTAGGAGCATTTCTGGGTTGTTACGCAAGTCGAGTCAGTGAGTCTGTTGTGCATGTTCAGCAACTGAGAATCGTTTCTATCACCTAGTCTTTGTCGCTTTGATATGTCTTTCCGCTTGATGTTCGGTTGTGCAACTATCGTGAAAAACGTTTATTCACAGACAGCAGAGTTTTTGAGCGCAGCGTCGGTTGGTGTTAACCCTCCCCCATAGCTTCTCCCGTTTTTTCAGTCAGGATATGACTCCTATTACAATATCTCATCTACTCCTTTTCAAAAATTCCGTGTCCGAGAACATGAGTAGTTTCTTTAGCCTTCTTTTAAACAGCGCATCTGATTCTGGTACAGTCGATGTGGTCTATCCCTGATATCCTGTTAGGTAGAATGACGGTTTTTTTTATTACCTGTTACTTCGCTGTTCCATTGTATTCGCGCTTCTTTTTCCCTTCCGTCGACATTGAGCACCAGCTTGTTTCTAACTCCAAAACAAGGCGTCATGCCTCGAATGAATTCTCTGGATTACTTTTGTCTTCTACTTCCGGAACACAAAATTGGCTATTCGGCCGATTCAAAGGACTACGTTTTAAAATGCGATATACCCACAAATGATGTATTCGAGTTCATCCGTGATTCTGACATGAACTGTCACAATGAACTAACTACCTGGTTAGTTAAGGGTTTCGCAACGTATGCGGAGTGGCTGATAGAACAAAACGGCGAACGAATGAATTTAAATAGGTCCAACCAACGAACGCACCGACAACGAACAACGAGTTCGGTGAAACGATGTCGTGGCTTGGTATGATGTATTTCTTTCCGAGAGGAATTTGACGTTTGACCGAAACGATCATTTATTGGAGTTAAGGAAGTATTCGCCCATTGCTGTAAGGCTACAAAGGAGATTGTGTCAAATATTTCTTGTTGGCAAGTGTGTACTGTGTTATGGATCACTGTACTAACGAATGTGTCAACATGCAACTTGTTCCCCAGTTATAGAGACACTTGCTTTTTAACTGAACTGTACGTGTGTGACCTATCGATTTTCTTGTTTCTGAAAGCTGTTTCACGCATGTTTAATCTACGGATGTTTTCTAGCAGTATAAATAACAATACAGTCAGAACGCATTCATCTCACACATTACTCGTGAGCTTATGGTCAACTTGCACTTGAAAAATAGGGAATGAACTTGTCGATCCGGAACACAGGTGGCCTAGAACCGTACGATTGCTTCATATGCACCATTCGTCATTGAAGCGCTGCAACCAGCGGCTTGGTCGTACTTAAAGAGAGTCACTAGCGATCCATAAAGTGTATTACGCGGTGAAATTCTGTCGTTATCTCATCGGTCAGCTTTTGCGAGCTTGACGTGCACAACAAACGCTCACTTGTTTGGCCCTCTATGAGCATGCCCAAAAGGTAGTTAAAGCAGTGACGGCTTGTCGTCTAACTGGAGCATACGTGAAAGCAGAATCTCAAGATAGAGAGAAACATAACCATACTGCTGCGGACCAAATGAGGAATATCTATCACAGAACCGCAGATTTCATTGGCTAGAATATGCACTACTGCGGAGCTCTAACATGATTAGTTTCGATGTTCCTCTTTGAAAAGAGCACGCCGAAATGTCTGTATGAATGCGAAAGCTGTGGTCAGTTGCGTCGGACGTTCAATCTAGTTCGACGTAACTCACACCAATTAGTGTTGAGGAAAGTGGCAGCTTAGAATAAATAGGAGTGACTGCGATGGTTTTTGATTTGCAAAAATAAATTGCGTTCGAATGTATATGCCAGATTGACGGAGAAATAAGAATAGATCCAAAGAATCAGAGTAGAGCAGTTGCCATATCTGTATCAAGTCACCACATATTGCACAGATTACTATTCACTCAATGTGTTGCGATGTGCCATACACACTTTAGTGACTCTCCTTGGATCTAAAGTGTCTAGTCCGTCTAAGATATTTGCTATTGCGCCGAATGCCACACTAACCTTCTGAAGGGAAAACCTCAGGTGTGTTAATGCACGTGCCGAGGTGCCCATAATTCTCTCGATGTTTCTGTATCTCCAGACACAACCGAAATTTCACGTAGCATTTGAACTGTGGAGGAACCGCTTAGCACTTCCTGAATTACTTCTTTCTGCCAACAGAGAGATAGGATAAAACCATCCACGGAAGCCACGGGTGCTTCGTATTCAGCCCGCTATGTATCGAAAACGGAATTTTATGTGTGTGTAAATATGATCGAGTTCCGGGGACTATGTCTATACTCGTGGGTTTTTCCGTGTATTAGGACCGACTTGATGTGGTTCACGCACGACTTTAGGCTCGTTTTCTTCTAATTGAAATTGCGTGTAGCTCCGTCCACAAAACTCATTTAAGCATTGTTCTGTGAGCGCCTGGTTGTTACATCCAAAGAGCGCTTCATTACGTTCGAAATACCACAATCTCCAGATGGTGGGATTGGATATGCAAGTTTGCGAGGAGCAATGGTGGGAGTACTTATACTGTATATTGTGTACTGATTCCGCAATACTAACGAATGGGGCGTCGACGGCGTAATTGCATCAGACATGTGAATTAATGCTGGCTTTTCCAGAGCTCCTTCTACTGGGACAGGTTAGCTGATCATGCTAACAAAAAATACCAAGCTCTGTTATCAATTTTCAATAAGGATGCACCAACTCAGTCATCTTGTAAAAACCCAACAGTTTTATTCTGCAGTCAAAATAAGTGTGGAGGCGATAACAGACTGCATATACACAACAACCGTCTCTAGAGATGTCGAGCTGATAAAATTCACCCGATATGACTGTTTTGATTTCACACATTTTCCCTGGGGTGGTATTTTACGCAAACGTTAACCGTAAGAATTGTATGGTCGACCAAATGACAGAACGGTGTGAGGGTTACAAAAGATAATCCTCACTACATGTTTTAACGCTACTGCAAGAACGAGGGTCTAAAGCACAGCCATCAAAATCAGGTCAGCGCTGTTTTTCATGCCTGAGAAAACATTCTGTGGAGCCGGTGGCCCGCAATAATCCAACCGGATGATTTCGTCGCGTAAGCGATACGATACCATCGCGCTGCCTCATTCGACAGAAATCGCATATGTGACCGCATAACATTAAACAGATTTTAGTTGCTTTGTTTTTAGGACAGGATGAATAATGTGAGTCCAAACTTCTAAGCATGTGTATACAGTACATCGAAAGCCTAAAGCGAGATGGAGGATCCAGTTATTGCTAAAATGTATGTCTATTTTCACAAAAAAACGACGGGTGAGTTACAAACAAAACATCGTCATACACCCTCGCTGATTTTCAAAAGTTATCAGTGAGAGTAAGCGTTTTGCTTTGGATGTTTTATCGACGTATGACACAACAGTTTGGTTCTCATTTGCATGTTCACAGTGAAACTTTCCGAGCTGCTTGTAAGCAATGTGCCATCCTCTTCATCGTGTACCCAGAGTCATAAATTGAATATATCCTAAGTAAAGGACAGTCTTGTTATTTCGCTCCTTTTATCCAGTTTAACACTGCAAAAATCGCCGATGTCTTGCATTTTTACGGTAATCTCTTTTTTTATGTACGTTCGACAGTTGTATTTGCCACAACGTCTGATTGATAGAGCCTTAAGCACGGAACTCTCCAGCATGTTGACCGGCCTGCAACAGCGGGTCAGGACATTGCAAGACACTCCACAGTCAGACGAACAACTATTGCAGACAGTTACCAGTCAAGTGACTCTCGTGGTTCCACAACCAAAGTGGTGTGTGCCTATGAAACGACAGAAAAGCCGCCTGTCCAGTAATAAAAGGGAAGGCACAATTTCTGAAGGCGATAATTCCTCAGATGAGTCCGGCGACAAAACACGCTTGTTATCAGTTCCAAGATGACCCCGGTTTTTCCATCATTCGGTTTCCGGCTGGGAGCTGTTCACATTCGTCCATCCATCTTTAGGTCAATCGATTCATTTTACAAATTCATTCTGACAAATGCGCTGTTTTTTTTCATTTCGGCCTGCTGATGCACGTACGGAACAAAATTATCGTTAGTTTGTTTCTTTTTTAAATGAAGCTTTTTCAAAGATTTCATTACTTTTCACACGGTACCATGTAAGTACACATAATAGCTGAGATTTGTCTAGATGGGTCACTGCAGTAACGGTATCAGCTAACAGTTTCGCCAGTTCAATCCTGCTCACATCAACCAACCACGTCAAGTGACCCTTCTTTAGCATGAACTTCTACATCATGGATCGCTGTTGTGTCTGGGATACATCCCATTCTTGTGGGCTTACATATAACTCTTAGCAGGACTCTGCGGTTCTCCGCCCTTAGTTACCGTCGGTCCTATAAACCGTGTATCGAGGCTCAGGAAGCAGATTGAACCAAAGTATGACTACAATAAAGTTGATGGCAAGTACGCCCCTCCACGTCGCATGCTTGTCGAAAACAATTTGTTTATATGTACGATTGATAACTCAGCAGTTCTGTCCTAGAAGTTGACCCAACAAACATTGGGGGAATATCAAGTTCGTAATATAACGCCTCGCATCTGTAGGATCGCCTGCCAGCCAATCATCTGGCGAATGCCGCTGCACCTGTCCCATCGTTCAGGTTGTCACATGTGTCTGACACTTGTGGAAACACATGCACGGCGTGTGCAATAACTTTTCGTGAGTACAGTGAAGATCGAGAAGTAGTGTACACACACTAGTTGGCTTGGCATAATTCGTTGTTCCTATAACCGCATGTGGACTATCATAGTCAAACCGAGACGCACATGACGTCAAGTTCCAGGAAAGGGGGTCGAATGAGAAAAGACGGTGTGGTACTGTTTTTAAAAACGCTGCCTGTGAAACCCGATAGTCACGTTCAGTCGTTCTGCAACCGAGGTCTAACCCTTGCGTATTTCAACGCATCCATCTGTCAGACAACCCCCGAGGAAATAGTTGCGTTTCGTCGGGTATTCTGTTTCCGCGCAGAACTTAATCAGAATGTGCATACCACTTTTGCAATACTTAAAATGATATATATAAAAAAGTTGTCATCAGACGATCTGCATCATAACAGATATTTAACGTCCAATCAACTGGCTGTGTACACCTCAAACGCATCTAAGTTACCTGTTGGACGTTTGTCCATTTCTGTCAATGTTGCTGGTCATTTCTGTTGTTAGCCAATGTAATGTACCGCTGCGAGTATTGTGATTTCTTATCACACAGGACGTAAACTCGTAACGATCATTCAAGAATTACGGTTCCCCATGTGCATCAAACTATAAGGGTAACTAAATAGGACGAACTTTTTAAGCTACCCAAAGAAGTGTGTGATTGTTCCTCTACTTTTTCTGTTTATTTTCGATGTTGCAGAGTAACGAAAGTCTGCGCAGCTTTATTGGTGTGCAAAGTCATCAAATGTCATCATGGAATGGATATTCGGGGTGATGTTTTAACCTAAACGAAAAGTGCGGGTAAGGCTAATCGGATGCAAATTACTTTTCGAATCGGAACTGCCGCTCATTCAAACCAGAAGTATTGAGCTGATCCATCTCCTCTTCCGATAGTTCGAAGTCGAACACCTAAGCGGAAACAACGAAGTGTTATATTCAAATGAAAACGGACTTGTTGGTTAGTTTGTGAACAAAAGAATCTAGGATGACTTTGTTCATCGAACAGTATGCGCTATTTTCAGGGAGGTCCAGGCGACCATCACCGGATGGGAACGGATGCATAATTCTTCCATTTATGACTACACGGTTAGACAGATACCTCTTCGAATGCACAATTTCCGAACACTACGGACACCTTTGATTGAGGCATAGGTGTTAATTGATGCATCCAAACTGGTTTTGTTTGTTGGTGCGTTTGTATGTCCAATCAATTTCTGCTCTTTTTCCTGTCCGCCTATTGGCATTCTGCGCAAAATGCAGTACCAAAAAGGGTGATTCCTACACGTTTTCCTTTCGTAAGTTAGCATTTTCCGGTCGATTTTTGATCAGTTTTCTGTCCGATATGTGCACATCGAAAAAGAACTCGCATGCATTGTCCTGTGGATTGATTAACAGAAAGGCGTACAAACAGGACAGTGTGTTGATGCGTCCGCGTGAAATATGGATGCACGTCCCAGCATGCTGCTTCCGTGTTCGGCAAATTTAACGAACACTGTGGACTGATAATAACGGTTGATTGGACGTTAGTGCAACTCATGTAGCTAGGCTGTGTGCACCTAAAGTGAGGCTGAACTGATGGTTGGTGATCGAATCTTCCTCTATTGGATAGTCCCTGGCCAAAATATTGATTACTTGCTGGAGTGAGACGATCACGGGCTAGACACGAAAACACTATGGGAAAAGTGGTGGTGATGAGTAGTAGGATTGAATGACATGAAGGCTGTTGTTCTTCGGCTTAATTATGTTAGGAGTAGCGAGACTGAGAGCAACGGAGGGACAGAATGTAGGCATATCGATACTTTTTTCATAAGTTGTTTCGTTCCTTCGTCGTTTTACCCCAAACATTTTACTCTGATTGTGTGACCGTCAAGCAGTAGTGTCCATCATTGGATTGGTTCTTGGTGTTCCTTATTTTAGTCATCTGCGAACGTAAGTCACTGTGCAGCGGTGTCCGGGCCATTTTGCTTTTCAGACCACCATCGAATAAACGCAGTCAGCAAAATGGATGAACGTAGACATAGGTATACACCCTTATCTGTTCTCATTTTTTCGTTGACTGCGTTCGTTCAATGGCGCGGGATTGGCGCCCAGATTGTTCTGAATCTCGTGTACTGTGGACTCACCTGTATGTTTTCTTTGATTCGATGCGGCTTTGAAGATTTGGGGATAACGATCAGACCTCGCTGCAAACAGTACCGCAGTAATATTTGCGCACAAGTCTTCTGATGCCGTTTGGCAATCTCAGTCACCCACGATTCTGTTAAGAGGTTGGTTTTGCCACTATGAAAGGTGGAAACGTAATCATATCGTTGGGAAGGAAGAACAGAGCATGCGGGTTCAAAGGTAGCCAAAAATTGCGATCTGACCGTATTTTCGAATTGCTAATATCTTATTTTATCAGTCACTTTTACGAATGTGATTCACTTCAAAGTGCCCTTTGATACTGATTGTTTGAGTTTAAATAAAGGGCTTTTGTGGATCTCATCCAATCTTCCCCTCATCTTGAGCTAGTGTGTTTTCCACAGTCGCATTGCAGCAGTCGGTGATGGTCGACCATCGATCGTCCAAAATCAGCGATCGGGTGTGCGAAGTAGAGAATACTACGTAATACACTTACAGCATAGGATATTCTCATATTTAGTGTTCCACTTAGTATGTCAACTTTTAACAAGTTGCCAAACTATGCCCTTGTATTGAAAGTGAGATAAACAATTATGCTCATAACCTCAAAGCAACAGGTTATGGCAATCGGACGGTCGTTATCGGCCAACATCTTGGGTTAAACACTTATTAACCTTAGTAATTCATTAACCGAAGGTGATACGTTTCATTTTCCTACCGGTCCAGTAAAGTGCATCTTTAGGCGATGGGGGATACAACATTGGGAAACTCAGTAATATACAAACAACTTTCAGGAATGGGAAACTAGGACTTAGCGGTAATGGCTGAGAGATGTCCTATAGGATAAGTCAGAGGTTTACCGACTAGAGGAAGTTGGGGATGATCATGTACATCCTAATCAGTCTAAAAGGGTCAGCAAGATCGGGGATGAAAAATTTAAAGGAAAATGAGGGTTTAAGAAACCTGACCACAGTTTATGAAACAAAACAGACACCTGGCTGACAAAAACAGTGCGAGGGAGGGTGCGTTTTCAACTTACGGCAATGATTCTGATGACCAAGCTGTCTGATACTGCTATAAAAGACTAGTTTTAGATTGAACACACCCGGGCCAGACGTGGCAGCTTTAGCGAAGTGGTTAGACGGAATAGGCAAAAGCGTACTTCGTATCGGGTGATAAGTTAGGCGGAGAATCTAGTATACTAAGATTGTCAACAATAAAATTGGAACTGCATCAGTTTATGTAGCCCGTTTGGCTGAGGTTGTGAACGAGGTGCACACTGCTTCGTGATTTTTCTTGTACATTCCCAATAGAAGCGTGGCTGTTCACGATGTAAGGGGTTATGCACTGATATCTAACCAACGACAAGCCATGGAAGTAAGGGATTATCTACGCCACATGTACTGAGCTTCACACAATATCAACTAGTGTTGTGAACCGAGAACGCGGATGGTACAAAGGTTAGTTACTCGGAAAACTAGTACGGGTTACGCCTTTCAACCGGACTACGAACAAAAATAATCATTTGCACACGACACTGGTCTCAGGACGTCCCGGTCGCTATGGACGCCAATGAACAATGCTCAGTTCCTCCATGTAGCAAGAACCATTACATGCGATGCTGCTCTCCAATGATCCTTTTCGTATTTGTCCCGCAGCCATTTCGATGTTGAAACCCACACCGCTGCCTCACTACTGAATAGTGGCATTGTAAGTAGTATAGTGCAACCGTCCGTCCTCACTACACTAGTTTGCCTGTCGGATGCTATAGAAGAATTGAGGAAAGCACGTGATGGGATTCACCAGATATCAAAGTCCTGATGAAACGATCTAACTGGCCAGCCGAGCGACGTCCGTTCCAGGATAGCTGCATGAGATTAGATTAACAATCACTGTGGTACTTTAATTCCGGCTGACCATATTAACCATTCGGCGGTGGACCGGTTATACAACTGAATGTAACTCACTTTATTTGTTATCTACCAATGGCAATACAAGTTATTTCTAATAGTGATTCCATGTCATGAGTACAGGTGGCCATGTCATCAACCACTCTGTAAAGTGAATCCAAGGTCTACTGTTTGTTGCGTGGAGGTTTGGGTTCAAGCACAATCCATAGGGTTATTCGAAGACATCTGTTCTGAGTACCACACAACATCAACTGATCCGCCTATTTTAGCCACTTCCATCCGCTCTTCAAAGACATCAGGGAGTCCGTAGTGTATGAAGATCCTCCTTGATCAATGGGAAACAGTGCAAACAACTGATCACTTGACTGGGTTTCACTGGAGTTCGCCATGCGCACTAAGGTAACCAACGGTAGTGAAACTAGCTAGTGACGCTGCGTATCTTCAACTTTTGGACGCCTGAATCTAAGGGCTTATTGTCAAGGGACAATGACAAATTCCGGGAAGTAACATCTAGTGCAAGTGTAATCATCTGACGGCACTTGTTTTTGCTAATAGATGATGCGTGCTGAATCTATAGATCTGGAAGCACACAAACGGATACTGGTAAATCACAACATTGACAACTTCTCTGTCTGAGTCCCCTTTATACTAGACCGAAGCACATCACTACAGTCTGAAGTATTGATGCTTCTTGAACCGTTCCAATAGAGCGCTGAGAATACAATAACTACGATGGTAATGCATATCGCACAACCTCATCACCGTGGTTAGCGTGAGTACAAAGAAAGCGTTTCGCGAACGGAGTGAAGCGTCAGTGACATACATCCACACAAACGGCAAACAAACTGGTGGATGCCTTCCTGAGTGTTTAGAGCCGCTTATCAGGAACATTAAAGCCCCATGTCATCTAAATGTGAGTTGTGAACATGGGAAGCCGACCGCACGGTACTAATCAACTATAGGCCACAAAGACCATCACATCACTGCTTGCTGTCTGTCTGAAGGTGACAACAGCGATCCTTTCTGGGTTTGTTCGAATTTCATCATGAGAAATCCTCGCCTACTCACTTTTATCGACAGAAATTTTGGTGACAATGACAAGACGGCCGTAATTCCCGTGCAGGCAGGTCTAAATAACATTTGACTGTTGTGTTTGTGGGGCACTCCCGTGGCAAACATTTTGCAGCTATAGAACTCCGTTTGGTACAGGCAACACAGCAAACCAGCGTACTCCGCTCAACTTAATTTAGAGTCTGAAATTTATGATAGCTAAGCCCAGTGCTAACAGTGAGCTTCTTTGATCCTTCAGTCCGTCATGGAAATTCAAATCGCCGACTTACGATCATCCACTAATCGACTGAGAAGAAGATAGTCTGGAGACCACGCTCTGCTTACCGGAAGCCACCAGGAGAGCCCAAGGGCGCGTAGGCTGTCACTGTAAGACCGACTGAATGCGCATAGTCTACGAGGCATGTGTTCGGAAAATTTGCGTGTATCTCAATTTGCAAGTTGACGGGTCGGATCCGACAGTGAGCCAGTATGTGTGAAATTTGACGTTGGTTGAAGTTGGATAAACCAATAGACTTGACCAGACCTCCGTCCACCAATTTTTCCATCGCCTTAGAGAAGATGAGACAGAATCAAATACATGAACTAAACAGCTGGCCTGAAAATTGCAAATATTGTCCCCTATAATATGGGTATATATATATATATATGTACACAGTAGGTCAAAGAAACCCAGTGGGATTATCACCCATTCTTGGGATCCGAAGAACTTCGTTAAAACCAACAAGACTGAAGTCACCTACGGATATAAGTACAAGCAATACGATTTGACGTTGTTTTGCTAAGAGTGCACAAGAACGTCAGGTATCGAAATGATCAAAAACAGAATGCTGTTGACATCTTACTTCAACGGAAACACTGAGAAGAAAACAGAACGGTAGACTTGCCCACTACTCATCGATCACTTCACAGTTAGTTCAAGGTGCAATGGTCAGAGGCCAGTGCATCAATTAAAAGACTTGCCAAATATTATTGAATTGTGTGAACTGGCAGATTATCCGGAAACCATTTGTGTGCAACAATTCCCCGTGTCATTTCACTCTAACCTGACGAAATTGCGAATAAACTGAGAGTCATTAAACAGAAAACGCTTACGCTAGTTATGCCACTCAACTGAAATTTGGTTGCGCTGACTCAATCCCTTGAGCGTACAAGGTCATCCATACACCGTACTCATTGGATATCTTACCAGGAGATTATTAATTTCCCCCTCTCTGGGCCATATTCTTGAAACAAACCATTTCGAGAACAAGGTGTTTATTTTCTCCAAAGTCATGCGAACAATGTTTATTTTCCTCTGGCCCACAAGCAATCAAGCTCACAACTGTAACTGATAACAAACACGTCGTCCATAGTCTCTAGTGGTGGTTTTTCTGACTCAATATTGTCACTGTTTCCATAGTTACTGTGTTGTAATTAGCCTGGTGATCAAACACAGAAAATAGGCTCTGTTCAACACTTCGTCGTTTTCAGGGTAAGGTATCTTTGAGCAGCTGTCGGTGTTCAAACATTATATACAAGTGACAAATATGTCTGTATCAGGTTGTCGCTCATTCGGTACCACAATTACGGATTTTAACTGTCTTTCTTTCAAACCTGATTGTCTAAAAGTGCGACAGTTTGGAGGAGGACCTAACAGTAACTGACAGGCGTGTTGGCATGAGAAATCGACGTGACACTGTCAAGCAGACGTGTTGCGCGTTCTAGCTTGATTGAGAGATCACCTGCTGAAACATGCATTTAACTGGAGGCTTTTGTTGGAATGAAGAAATTCTGTGAAGCACAAGTTTGGACATTCCGCGAAGTCACATCCGATTGTAATGAGCCAGCCAAGGACAGATTAGTATTACAGAGTACATCGGAGCTGTCTCGGCGTGCTCAAGATAGTCACCATTATCTGTATACCAAATTTCATGGAAAGATGTTTGGAGCCGTAGTAACCGTCCCTTCGGACATTATTCGACTATACAGTAATCAAAACGAGTATGCAAATGAGCGCGTTTGTATCTTGTGATGTATTAATGTACATAACTTCATTGCTTGTCGGTATAAGCTGTCTGTGGAAACTACCGTGGCCTTCCACGCCAATTTAATCTGACCAACTAAGCTGACGGTAAGTTTGCCCGAAAGTAAACCGGTTTGCATGTCGGGGCACTAACATTCATCAAAGTAACTTCCGTAAGTGCGAGCGTAAATCAGTCTGAGCCATCGTTGGCGTCAGTGAGCTACAGTGATCAAAACATTGCTTTTTATACCCAAGTATGCTTTCCGGGTCTGAAAAGTCAGTATCTCAGTTATGGCGGCCTCATTCGGGTGCTGTTACCTCATTACAGAATGGAATAAAATGCCGAACTAAGTAGTATGAATTAGTAAATTAGGAAGTCTGAGGGGAGGGGCAGTCTTGGTTCCAAGTTCCATGAAGATTGGGACTTGTGTCCACTTCGAAAAATCCGACAAATCCGTTTCCGACGTTTTTTTCTGATAGACCACAAACGTACGCTTCCCAAACATGTTTTTCGATTGTCAGTGAGCTTCTAACGCAAGAAACGGTCGCAGTCATTTTATCTACCACATTTAATTACGTAAATACTGAACATTCACAACGCAGGCTATTGATTGGATGAACTGTTACTTGGATGGTTCTACAGATAACGGTAGTCCTTCTCAATTTTTGAAACACCGATTAGATGCGATTTTTGACCATACCAAGTATTCAGAGTTAGGAATGATAACTCCGGTTTATATAACAATGAAACCTGTAATCCGAGTAACGTTCATACCAGAGGTAAGACTTGGTGTAAAGGGATGAGCAAGTGCAGCTAAGGGGAAAATATCACAATTTAAAAAGAGAGAATACTACGCTTGCATCTAGTGACTAGGAAGTAGCGTTCTGTTACTTGTGATTAAAAGAAAGTCAAAAAGACTGCCATTGCGACGCCGTAAATAATATTTCAGAACGGAAGCTAATGATATCAAAGTTCGGTGCAAGTCACTGTTTTACTAGTCGCGACAGTACTCTCATTCGAAAAAGGAAAGCGGTTAGAAAATGTAGCCTCGAACACAAGCGCACTTTGGTTGCCAAATGGCCAACACCAACTGGTAACATTGTCCAATACGGTTGACATACTCTCGGTGTAATTCAAAAGCTTGATGTAGCTTCAAATATATCCAAAATCAAACATCAGCCCTTCATTGCAAATGTGAGTCAGATCATTCAGTCACTGATTCCGAATGATGTACCCGAAGAAAGCTGTCTCCTGCTATTCGCACATCAGACTGTTAAATTACAGGCTGAATGTGGGGCGCTTCAAACCAACCCAGTTTTGCGGAATGTGTGATCATACCGACAGACCATTAAGTCTGACGAACCACAATCTACTAATCCTCCAGGTTGAGGATAGGAGAAAGCTTTGTATCGTTTTCCATAAGTAGAACTTGTCTCAGTACACAACCACATGTCGACTGCGGTACAGGCCTTTAGGCCAAAGGCTTCGGTTGAGAACCTTAATCGTTTTTCTGTCTTTGACATGGGTATTCACAACACTTAATTTCACACTATCGACCGTGCCTTATTATAACTCGTGGCGCCCATTCCGCTGCATACAGTAGTGGAGATAGGCGGGAAGCATGCTACTGCTGAACTCCCCCCCCCATGATCTGACGAGCTCTCAGTCCATATTTATGGCAGCTATTCCATAGACTATGGTAATACTGTGTCGCTAAGCTCCACCTCTTGGTATCCAACCTCAGGACTCCTTCGTCCCTTGCTCGGGCCTACAATGTGAACTGACACAAGTGCCTTCGACGTTCGTACTCAGAAACACAAATCACCAGGCTCTATAGGCAGGGACACTAGACTCGTTGAATACTGACGTCTGCCACATATTAGAGACTGAAGCCCACGTCAGCTGTCAACGAATGGAGCTGACAGTAATAACTGTCCAATCGGTACTGGTCGTACACCTCAGGTGACTTCACGGTCGCCACTACCGATCAGGCGACCACAACAACGTTGGTAGGTTGGATTTCCGTTAGGAGAAAACTCTGTGACGTTCGTTATGATCAGCTCTAGATGCCAACGTTTCACAAATATTTTCAGCTGTTCATGGTTCAACTGGCTGCGATGTCAGGAACGCTTTTTACCCGAATCTCGCCGGGTAAAATAGGTAGTCACGGTACTCAAGTAATCATAGTGTGACCCGAGATATGAATGCTCTGGTCGACCGCTTTGGTGGGGTCGAGTCTCATTTAGGTGGCAGGTTTGGGACAGTATCACATTGTTCGGATAATGACATGCGGCTGCTGCAGTTGTTCACCGACCACAAACTATTTCTAGCTGACGCTGATTTTGGACATCTCGCGTGTCATCGCTGTACTTGGTGCCCTCCTTCTCCGAATCATACCTGGTCAAAGGCAGATTACGTGGCTACTTTGTACAGACGGCGGGGCTCCACTCAGGACTGTCGTTCTTACTGAAACACATATGCGGATTCAGACCTCGAGTGTTGGTATGTTGTACTTTTGCTCTTGCTTCCATTGAATAACAATCCTACCGACCGAAAGGCCTGATTAATGACAAACTGGTCAGACCGTCGTAAGGGCATAGGTAACAAACCATCTAAGAATGCAAGCTTAACAGTTCGAACCGTAATAGCTGATGGACTCAAATTTCAGGTCCTCCACGAAGTAATTACGGCAGTATGTGGCGCCGCGGTTCGCAGGTTAAACAAAAATTAGATCTCAGAGGAGTCTCCGGAGTTGTTGCATGTCACGTGGAGTACTTCTCATGGTATCTTACATAAAAATTTGAACGCTGATCGTTAGGATTGGCTAACGGAAACAGCTAATGAGATAGAAACCACCTTCGCTTCAGGGTACACTAGCAAATTTTTCAAGTTCTTCCACCCCTAACCATCTATCTCTCAGCAGGCCTATCGGTGAGGCAGACGGCACACTGACTTGTAATAAGTCCAAAAGGTAACAGGGCTGGGCAAAACTCCTTGAAGGCCAAGTTAGCTGGTCTTCTGTTTCTATTGCCGTAAACACAAAACGTCGTATCCCAGTAGATAGATTTGAAGCCACCAAAAGATGGGGTTTGTTATTTCATTCCGGCACCACACCATAATAGACCCGAACTTCTCAAAGATGAGAAAGCGTTAGTAGAGGAGTTGACCCCCTTGTTTTGATTAACAGGGATGTGAGAAATTACCTTGTGTTGGGGTCACTCGATAATAGCTCACCTACTCAGTAAAAGCCAGGGCTCTGACATCCATTACACTTCGTCGACTCGCTGTAGTTCGGGAGGCAGATATTGGAGGACAGACAGGGTCTCCACCTGTACTAGCATGGATTAATTAATTCTGTACTATTTTCTACCATATGTACCGTCCTCCAACAACTGCCATTTTTCTTCACTATAACGGTACGTTAGAATCATCAGATCGACCTATATTTTTAGGGTCGCTTAAACGCGGAGTCCAAAAACACGTATGTAAGTATACTGAGGATGCTTGATTCCCATACGTCAGTTCAGGGTAGGGTTTACAGTGAAAACCCCTGAGAGTTTCAACGACAAGAACGGCGCAAGCCAGAGCACTATCATTATTTTTGTTAAATTTGTTCATATACGAAATAATGGGAATATGGTCTGTGGTGAAAAGACGTGTCTTCAGCGGGGTAGCAGACTGAAAGATTTGATTATAAGGAACGTGTAGCAAACAAGCTAGTTTTCGGCGTTTTATCATCAGGCTAAATAAAACACATTTATAGGGGTGGTGGTGGTAGATAACATACCATTGTCTGTCCGGTTTGAGTCATGAGACTCCGTTACATAATATTGATCACAGGAGTTTTACGAAGTCTGCAAGAGATGCGTTACATCTATGTAGTCATTCTATCCTGGGTTTACGTGCCTGGCGATGGAAAGTTCAACGCTTTGATTGGCCGCCTTTGGGATTATAGTGGTAGTGAGTGTGGGCGAATAGCAATGGCCTTTGTGATTGCCAGTATACGAATTTTGACCTGCCTCAATTGTATCTCACATATACGGTAGAGTGGCTTGAATGAACCGGTCGGATTGATTAGATGTTTTAACTCTGTCAAATGCGTAGTGGCCGCAGACAAACAAGGCATTATTAATCCTCGCATTAGCCACACAGACTGGTGTTCCTGAATATGTTCGGATAATCATCGTGTTGTACGGCCTATGTGGCTTGTTCAATGGGAACAAACGAAACGATAGACAGAAGAGGCAGCACTACCAGGCAACACACCTTTCAACCCGGAGCGCAACACTGGTTTGCAAGCGAACTGAGCACGTAGTTGGGCTGCGAAGTATGTTTTATCAATTACCGAATTAAGCTTCTTGGTTACGCTTTCAGCGACGCCACCACCATTGAAAAATGATGAACTATAGAGACTTGCCTGCAGTTTGTCTACCCTAGTCCTCATTGGCGTTTATACGAATAGACTGTTCCGGATACTCGCTTCAACGAGTGTATTAAATACTAATTGTCTCTCCACTTCAATGGTGGCACCCGGGCACGTTTTCGCAGCTATTTCTATTAAAGATCGGATTAGATCTCTTTTGTCTGTGGTACAAACCTACTGAAGTTTGTATAATGGCTCTTCTAGGTCGCCTTGCGATATACCTCCCGTCATATCACGCCGTCCTCGCGCCGACAAGGTGTTGCTTGGTAGTTTTCGGGCAACACAAACAAAGACAGGCGCTATTTCATACTCTGTCAAATGCTTCGAGGTGCAGTTTACAACCTCAAAGTATGGGGTGCCTTTACAAGACCGTTATGACTAAACAAACTTAATGTATGGTAGTGAAGTAACGTTTTTTACGCTCAAGAAGCTGCATCCACAACGGCAAATGGAACAAAAGCCCAGCTGCCCAAGGTCAGGGTGATATTCTCCCATCTACAGCTTTTCATCGACAAAGGGGCATTGCTCTGAAGCTTCAGAATAGTTTGATTAAGGCGAGTGTGAGGGTTTTGTTAATTTACGGCTGCAAAATCTAAAAGCTCAAAAAAGAGGTGTCATCCCCAGGTATTGCACCAGCTATGTGTGCATTCGATTATTCGCATCGGGTGGCGTCAACAGGTAAGCACCAACAGGTAGGAAGTGGGTATCTGATAGTCAGCGCTAAGCGAGTTCCTTTGTTCAGGTGACAAATATGTATGCATTTAGTTGGCTAAGCATACACTGAGGACATCGGCAAGTCGCCTGCAACATCGATCACTTTTACCAACACAGGGGTCGACTGGAGTAAGTTGCCAGATGGATAGAAGAAATAAAGTCACGCCCCAGGGAGCTAGTCAATGTAGATCGGGTTGATCTAGTCTGGAGCTCAAGTGTCTTAAAGACGGTGTCTGAATACTTTACGTGAGATGAGGAGTAATGGAAATCAGTGGCGTGAACGTTGCCACTGTTTGTCCGATTTTTCCGTAAAGTGACATGAAAGCCGTCAAGAAGCTGTCTTGTTGATCACACCACACTTTTACATGTAACTCGACTTCTTGTTTGCGAAATGTAGACACCTTGATATTCACTCTTTGAGTGTAGACAGTTGTTTCTGACAGCTGGATCCCCTTGTCTTGTTTTTCTTGGAGGGGGCTTTCTCTTTTTTTCAGGACAATTAGGCATAAACGTGAACGATTGCTGCACGGCTCTCTGATGATGATGAGGAAAAAACACCACGGATGACAAAAAATTCACAGGCTGTTCAGCTAGTTCGACATCGCGATAAAAATCATTCATAAGCGATGTTTCTTCCATGAAGGATAAGTTGTCACTAATCCAAAAACTGATTTGAGTCCATATCTAATTTTCAACTATACCACCATGCTGAACAGGAGAAAAAACTACACCACATTTATTACCGTAAAGACTCACACGCCAAGTATCCATGAGCGGTACTGAATCCACAGCAATTGTCACGCCATTTTGGCTAACTGGGAATATGCTGTCACTCGGCTGGCAGCGTTTCGAAATACGAGACCCATATATTGAAAAGCTTACTTGCAAAGCCATTGGTGAGTGCATCAAATATAAATCGATATATTGCAACCGAAGGTTTGCCAGACTTTGCATGCAACATCGCCGAACAAGCTCCGGACGGAAATACGTGCACCACAACTGCCGGTGAGACGAAATATAGAGGCTGATCCATAAAGACTCATTTACTTTAGAAGTGACAAAGATAGTCTCACGTTTCAAACTTAAACGCTTGAGGGATTCTTCAAGAGCTTCCCCGATTCCCTTCTCATTACCATAGAGATAAGCGCAATCGAAATGGCGATATTTGGTTTCCAAAGCACAGGAAACGGATTGCCGGATTGTGGACGCTGAACACTTTGGAAGTCAGAAGAGAATGAACCGAAAATGATAACGCACTACTTACTCGCCAAGTGCCAAGACCAACGGTCGGGATTTCATACCCATCTGACAATTTTATGAAAGTCATTGGCCTAAAATGAGAAACATGCTTGTAGATTTATTCATAGAAACACTGTGGAGATTCAATTGCTTGTGTTTGGCGGTGTTTTCATACCGATTGTCATGCGGGAAAATTGGTATCGCAGGTTCAAACATAAGCACGCCAACACCTAAACATAGTACCGAGTTAACCATCAGTACAATCGACAGCAACACACCAACAGTTATTTAAATGCCAAGTGAATTTGAAAAAGAAGCGATTTTCCTGAACCACAGTGACTGACACTAGTAGGGATAGGTAAGCACATCGACAAAAGCCGGAGACGCAAAACAATTAGGAGCACGGTGGGAAATGAGTAAGAAGAAAACGGGTAACAACTATCCCATCTCTGACTACGTCTGGCAGCGTCGCCAGGCAAGTGTTCGCTGACATTTGCACCTCATTCCTGAAGACGGAAATGCTTCACTAAAGAACTTTAGCATAATGGTAAGGCCTTGAAAACACGTCATATATTGGTCACCAAACCATCGGTTGCCGTTTAAACCCATACAAGCAAACAAGGCACGGCACCGTGAGCGATGAGTTCACACACGTGAGGCGTTCTTCAATCAGTGTGACCAATGAGACTGGACTAGTAATTCTAGCGATCATCAGAACCTGACTGTCTCCCAGCTTCCCCCATTGGCGTCATAACTGTCGACGTCGTGTTCCCATCACACGCCACTAATGTATTGAGAACACCAATGGCACCTTTGTGCCCAGTGTCAGTCGGCTGGCATGGATTTTCATACTGTATTCTCAGACATTTGGGCTCCAATTTTCAAGTCAACCGAAGAAAAACTGCAGTTTTCTATACATCGAGAGTTGTACCCGTCACCACTTTTATCACGATCTGATACATTGATTAAAAACTGAGTATACTGTGCGTGCATCGATACACATTTGATTCGTAAAAAATTCAGAATGTGTGTGCATTCAGACACAACGTAGTGCTCATGAATAAGCAGAATGCAATACTTGCAAGCTAATGTACGAAGGAACAATCATTCATATGTAAAGATATGAAGAACAGACATTTTTGGTCATCCTTTTCCCGAGCCTCATGGGAACGCGTCGGTGGAAAACCAAAAGTCCACGAAATCCCTATCAAAATGCAACACAAGAATCCACAAAATCATTTGAAATCGAACAATGAGTGTTAACGCAGTGCGCGCTAATAGCGCTCGTGCACCCAACACTGTTGAACAACACATGCATAAAAAGACTGAAGGAAGATTGACTTTTCGTGTGCTGGCAAACTGTCTCTCTAATTCGATATTAATATCGGCATTGTAGTAAGTTAGCTTCGCCAGTGTCCATCCGCGATTTCATGTTAGAACTTTCATCTTAATGTCTTAAGAGGATTTTTGATATAATCTCTTTAACTGCAGTCTTTTGGAAAAATATGAAGAAATCGTTCATTACACAGTCAATTCTGTTTCAATGAGAGTGTTCTGACACTTAAAATCGACAGAATTAAGAAAAGCATGAACGAACTTGGAAAGCAGTCTCCCAGATTAGGAGCACAATCATTAAAGATCAACAACGTACTTTCATTAACTTTCCGTAAGAAATTTCACAAAACGTTTCAGATGAGCATACAAGCTCCAAATCGTCTGACTAACTATTAGTGGCACGAGCTCATCGAAACGTGCTCGCTCTAGACTTTTTCAACTGACTTCCAGAAAACAAATGGGCCGATGTAAGGCTACGGTAACAACTAGAGTACTTTACTGTGTTCCACACGACTCACTATCATTCAAACTTAAATCTTCTGGCACCTTTGATCTACGTGTGTTTTCGTTCCACCCTGCCAATTAATCTAAGGTTATCACAGTTGGTCATTATCTCTCACGACCCGGCAGCGTTATTCAGGATAGGATCCCCCAAATACATAACGACGTTTTCAATATAGCGGTTTGACAGCCCCTCTATACAAATTAGGTTGGTTTTTGGCTCATCTCGTTTCTACTAAAACAGTTGGTAGTAAAAAGGTGTTCAATGAAGTTAAACCATGGTGTTTCAAATAGTATAAACATTTCTATGTTGAACAACACGATATCATCAAATATCAGCACACCACTTCGTTTGGCTCATTGGTTCTGAACTTCATTTTCACTGAGGAACGCCTGACAGTTTATGACATTCCATGTTCTTTAATTCTCCGAGTCCGTTCTGTACCAAGTTTCCAAATGAAATAAAACGTAGAGACGACTCCTAGAAGTTCCAAGATACGTGACTCAAAACGTATAGAGCATGTGCCCATCCTTCAATTAAATACTGTTTGAATGATCTCAATGTAACATGCAAGCCAGCCGTTTCCGCTCTGTGGGTCCTTTACACTTGTGGATCAACTTCGAGGCAACATGGACACACCAGGGGACAGCGATCTTCTGAAGTAGAGGTTGCAATAACTGTTCTGTAAAAAGAAACAACTCAGACAGGCATCAGTCAAAGGCCCAGTAAGAAACGCAACAACAAACGAAAACTAGAACGGCGCCAACAACACAGTAGCACTTTCCGTTACACAATTCAAATCCGATCCGGGTGCGCTAGTTGGTTTCGACAGCACGTCACATTCAACAAAGCATGCAAGAATGGCTTTGCAAAACTATCAAACCTTGCACTGATAGAAGTGGAGTTACCTTTAGAGTTAATTCAATTTGTTAAAAGAAGAAACAGTGCCAGTGTGTAGAATATCATATAGTGGACTAGCGCTCTTGGTATCACGATGTGATAGGGTGAAATCAGAAGACAGGTGCAAGAGTTCTCACGAGACCAACTAATAAACAGACACGAGTCATTTCAGTCTTACGACCTCAAATCACATTGCAAAGTTATAAGGCTGAATAGATACTTGATTCAGGTAATAAGTGAGGTATACGAACTGGAAGATAGAAATTGAGGCAACCCTAATCCGTGGGCGAAAAGGACCCGTTTCCAGCCAATTTCCCACTGACATGATTCCTAACCTAAACAGCCAAGATGATAGACGCAGTGTAGGTAAGATGAACAATTTCTACGACTTAATTAACGCCGCAATAATTAGCAACAAGCTGTGTTTCAAACTCACAAAAACGGAAGGCCCGCAGTAACATCATAATCACGCAACATCCCATATAAGGATACAATGAATGAAGACTGGAGCTAGGTTGAGAAATTTCCCGATTTTGTCTGGGTCCCACATTCCCACGGTGAGCGGTAAATCCTACTCAGGAACTTGGATACGTGGGAGGATACGAAAAAAATACAATAACGAAATAAAATGTTTACTTCGATCACACTTATCTGAGACATAAAGACTCCGGAAACGTACGTGAGGGAGCCCAAAGATTTGATCGATTACGATGCACAAAGTTTACAATTAATCACTATCGAAATTAAATTTGACTTTTGTGTACACTCATGTCTTTTTGTCATTACAATCGACTTTTCTTTCCAAAGCGCGCCCAAAATTTCTGTCCTAACATGTTACCGAAACAAAAAAGAAAGTTCCTGTGTGTCAAATCTTGACCTGCAGCGTTGGTCGCTTCTTCTCAAACGGTATTAAGGCCGTGAAGCACACAACTACGACGGTTTTTGTTGCACTAGTGATAAGATCACTATAAATCAGATGGAACTGGTAAATCTGGCCCTCGTTAATTGCAACAGTCTTTTCGTTTGTGTTTAGGGATGGGACTTATTAGCAGAAGCCATACCACTGATACTACAGTCAGATGCCTCCACAGATTTAAATTCAACAAAGCCCGTACGACAGTTGATTGAGACATTCACGTTTCAGTCAGGTGAACAAAGTATTGTATTAGAACTGAGGTTTTGAAAAAAAATTCTTGTGCAATAGTGATCCGTCTAAAGATTTTGAAGGTTTTGACATGGTTAGACTGATTAAGTTCCACCAAAGTAACTATATCAAAAGCGTTTTACCCATAGTTGTTGAGTCCACTCGTTCTTGTGTGATCACCCACGACTGTCTGTGAGGAACTGTTAGAATGAGCAAGTCAACCAAGTTCAGCGGGCTTCGAGTCAGAGGAGTTCAGTTTGTTGCACCCACTAACTTTAATTCATCTTACAGCAACCGACGGAGAAAATGGCGTCTCGCTTCAACCAGGTGGAATTAGTGGTAGAAAACGTGAGTAAAAGCTTTAGCCAGTGTAGCAATTTCAGTTAACATCAAGCATCAATGGTAGTGCTATTGCCTTCGACACTAGACTTCGACTCCTGACTGTCAGTGTTGAAAATCTTCACAGGAATGCACGTATCTACGAGGGAAAATTACTAGTGGGTCAGGATAGTGTAAGAATAATGTGTAAAATAGGGAAACAGCAATAAAGAAATGCGCTGGCGGAATCCGTTTTAGAACAGCCTGTCAGAGTGACCGAAGCCAACGAACACCGCAAGTGACGTGCGCTGAGCCACTTGTGGTTCCAATTAAACACGTATCCAATGTTACTCCGAAGGTCTAAAACCAGGAGGCGTGTGAGTGGTGGCCTTAGTGATCCAACCGGTTAACGCCGGTTGACAGGTTGATATTAAAGCGAAGCTGCGTGAATAATGCAAGTAAAATTCGAAACCATACACAAATTTCTATACATACATTCAAAACTACATATATCTGCCTATCGAATGTTTCGCAGCAGCGTGGATACGCACAAAAATAGACGCGCAACCAACCAACCAGGACACTTTCTATGATGGCGCACGGATGATGTCCTAATGGAGCTTAAGGAGTTGCTTGGTAAACGTAAACAAATTTCGATCCACCAAACTGAGAGAAGTAACTTGAGCTATCAATACTGTTTTGTTAATAAGTAGGTTTCTGCAGCTAGAGCCCTCAAACGAAAATGGTAAACGACCAATCTTAGAGTAATTTGATCAACAATCTGCCGCCCAAAGAAATAATTTGTGGTGGATCGGCAACCATAGACTACTTCGGTATTTTGCACCCACAGCCAGGCAGTTTGCTCTGTCATCCAGGAGCCTCAAGGGGACCATGGTGGCACTCGCATTGGTTTCAGCCGATTTTTCATACAACTGAGTAATTCTGTCCCTCTCGAGTTTGATGCACCAAACTGTCAATTCACGTTCTCCTTGAATTAAACGATGAAAGTGAGGGTGCATCAACTTAATGAAAATAAAGATAATTCACATAGTGATGATCGAAAACAATAACCTCCTGATTCTTAGGGCGCGGGTCTCAGACGTTTGAACATTCTATGGTTTGCGAGGAAGGGTGCGTACAACTCAGCCAGTTACAGCAACCTTCAGCGGCAAATATATAGGGTCGGGACAGAAGGCCGAAGATGCCCAAACCCCTTCTGTTTATCTTATTCGGTAGGAACTAGGCATCAGTTAGCTCAAAAAACATTCGATGTGAACAGCATTGCTCTCGGGAATAACATAAAGTACCAAGAATAGAGTAAGATCAACAGTTTAATCATCTAAAAGTAAAATGAGAATCTAACTGCTTTGGAATGTCTAGAAGCGCAGCTAACGAAGGAAGGAAAGCTGTTACAGTGGTTGATGAACATACAAAAATTAGCTGTTTAACAACGTAGGTCCGGGAACATAGCAGGTATATCTTCCTGGTATGTGTTCGTCGACCAACATCAACCGCCACAATGAAGAACTACCCACGAGTCCACTTCTAATCAATGGGAAAACATTCGTTCTTGCACAGCATGACATCGATATTCACTGATTTCACGGTTTTGCAGAGTAGGGAGCCTAACATGTGTACAATTTCCCCGCCTCAATATATTTCGGCTTGAATCGGTGGCATGTGTGGTTCCATCTCTGTGTGACAGCCAGATTATGTACCTGTTACGACCCCCTGTGAGAGGAAGGCAAGAACGAAACACAAAGACAGCGAACAGTACCTCGACCGCGAACGAAACGCAACGACGTTGCAAACGACACGAATAATCGGAACTCAAGTACTAGGACCCAACTCTTGCAACTTAGAACCCCCCCAACAAAAAAGGAAAAAGACGGTCTTCAGACAAGCTTTATTTGCTGCTCAGCCCGAAGGCAAAACAGTGGCTCAAAACGGCTGTATTTATAGGTTTTCGGTGGCCTTGGTCCTAGGACACTGGACGGGCTAATCAGAAGCAAGCGCGCGAACTCGAATCTTCCAAAATAATGGCGGGCATTCGAGTTTTGAAAATAGAAGCATCTATTTCCCTTGGGAAATATAGCGAGTTTTTGGGAAAAAGTGCTTTTCCCAACAGCACCGTCCGTTCCTATCTTATGAACAGCTGAAATGGTGGGAGTAGGTAGTGTGTTGAGTCTTTATTAAGCCAACAACGGTCCATCACCTAGGGAGTAATGGAATAATGAGCGTGGACTATACGGAAGATGAAAGAATGAATGAGAGGAAAGGAAAGAGAACGCAGAAATGACAGTAATGAAGGTAAACGGGGTTAGATGTGGCCGACTGCTAATGGCCATCGTCTATCTGTTTTTTGAATACACTGACCGTCGGTATTGCATTTTATGATTAACAGACTCGGACGGCAAAACTACAAAGCCAACTGCTACTTGGTACAGAGAACTTGTACTTATGGTTCATAAGACGCCCTATGGGTGATGGTGAAAAGGTTTTCGTTCAGATCCCCCAGGAAGTATGGGATTGAGTCAGGGTAATTTCGACTATCAAACGTGTGTGAGCTAAGATAAATAGTTCTAGTTTTGACACACGATTCTGGCCAAGACAAGGAAGATATACTCCAAACCCTTTTAGTAGCTCTCCTCTAGATCTACTGCAGCTTATAGTACGACACATGTGTGAACGTTGATTTCCAGCTTATGAGTGTGCTACAAAGGCATGAGGTGGCACGGATTGAGACTCCCGGTAACCTTAGTGGGCATCGCTAGCCTGCCACAGGTTTTCATCACCAACAATATAACGGTAGTACTAAAGCAGAGGTCTGAGTAGACTACGGTACATGGACCACACTCCTGGTATGCAGTGGTTCAAGTAACACCGCTGATGCGGCGTCCCACTACCGTGACACGGATGTGCTGGAAGACAGCCATTTTGCACGGNAAGCCAAGTCTCAGCGCGTTGACTTCGTATATTATTACCGACCCTGGAAAATAGAGTACAGAGATACACGTCAAGCTAGCGAGTCAGGGAGCGAGTTGTGATTTTAGCCCCGGGACGGATGTTACAAAATGGGTAGCTTGACTAAAACAAAAGTTGGTACAAAGCCAAAATCATAGGAAATGTACACATGAATGCGACTATCAAAATATCATTTATTATAGTCGCTACACCGGTCATCAATGAGCACAATATACGTGCAGCAGACCAAGCAACACCAGTCTTCGAACCAAGATGTTTTCTTCAAAAAAAATTCAGTCTGAAAACTTCAGCTCGAAAAGAGTCATTTTTATTGCCTTCAAACGAACGTCTACTAGTTTTTTTCTACCTTTTCAACTGCTTATATAACCCCCGTTTTCAAATCAACAAATCTTGGTATACCTCTGAGAATCCAAGTACGTATCCAAACGTTGCAGGCTATCCCATGTTCCGTAAAAGTCGAGGCGGTGGGCGTGGTAGAGGAAGTACGATTTACTTAATGAAGCGGTGTTCCGCAATCATACTCAGAGTCTTGTATTGATGTGATTAATAACTCCTAGTGGTTTTTAGTGCCTACTGGCTTTCGTGAGCTGCATTTCAGATGTATCTACAGACCACGTAACGACACTCATAACGAAGTGGTGAGACTAATTCACCTGATTAATCGTGTGTCAATCCCACTTTCACAGTGTAACCTAATTAGCGGAGATTTTAGCGTCTAATCTCCCTTGAACCTCCTTCACAGTTCCTGCAAGTCAACTCGAGTTTCTCACATGTATCCGAGTAAATGGATGGCACCAACATGAGTTAGAACCTATTGGGTTAAGTCAGTTTTGTCATTTTAAGAGCGTGTACGTCTTGGATCAGTTTTCAGAGTGATCAAAACGTAGCGAACTTAAGTTCAGCACTTGAAAGATCGAAGGTCATATTACTTTCAATTTGAACATCACTCACATTTGATCGCAGACTTCACATTCAGATAGACTCTCCAGCCAGCCTCTTTAAAAAAGAAGCATTAGACCCAATTTTCGCTCCCATCAGAGCTCATCAGTAGCGTATATCCTTGCCGCGGCCGATATTTGAACTCCGGTCATTCAATTATGAGGCAACCGTGTTCACCACTGCATCATTGACCCCACATTAGGCACTACCGAACTATCACATCTGAACGCTCAACTACTCTCGCTTGTGAGCAATGATCAGGTTTCCCGATCGTCTCAAGAGGAGACAAAGTAACTATTCCTTTAAGGGAACAGTTACTGTGCGATAGGTTTGTTCACTTAATTAGGTGAACAAACCTATCAAATAGGAAAGGATATCCTCATTACATATGTAATGAGTTTGAAGTGGACCGGTTTCTTGACTGAAGGTTCAGCCAATCAGTTTCCGCGCACAAACTGCTACAGACGGAATTAGGGTCAGACTGGCGCCAACCAAGCGTAGACGGCGACCAGCTGCTAATAAATTCGTATTGACCTCACACAGCTGAGCTTGTAGACGCAGGGTCGCGGAACAACACAGCAACAGACCGGCCAATCAAAACTCGAGGACGCCTGCTGCTTAATGGCAGTCGTAAGTATGGTTCCTCTATAGAAGGCTGTTGTTTTTGCAATAAACTGAGACAGCTCAGTGCCGCTCAAAGTCTTCTTCAGATTTTTCCCTGTTGGGTAGCTTAGTACGTGACAATTTGCAGTAAAATTTCGCCTTTGTTGGCATCTCAGCTGGTGCTGGTGATCAGCCGTACATGGTCCTGGGTGATCTTTAGTACATAGGCTTACAACTCGTGGTCCATAATAAAGTTTTTCGGAGCGTTTGATGAGTTCACCCAAAGATCACGCGTATCGTTTGGGGCGGTTAGAAGTCAGTTGCTACTTCAGTGGTTGCTGTCTGCAATAATCCGCAAGTAGTTCTTTGGGAGCACCGGCGTAGGGTTATTGTAAATGATCCCAAATAGTCCTTAGTGGGTAACATAGGACGGTGTAGGTGTGCCCGAGTGGATTATGTACACCAATCATGGATGCTGAAATCTGTAGAACGTACATCATCACAAAACTGCATCTAAGTACCCAAACGAGCGCTGTTGTAGTGACCCTGTTTGATATTGCTAACTGCGTTAAAGTTACAATTAGCACTTGTACTCTTTCTCCTCCCCAAATTTTGTAAACACTTGAATGTTTGTTTGAACGATTATGGTTACCGGCATGTCACCCGCACACTCGAACGTTCGGCTCCGCGGCCTGCTCGTTTGATGTCTCGCTGTACTAACGTTTCATCTTGCTCTTCGCTCGCTCTCGCCGATTTCGCCTGTCGGCAATATGTTCCTTGTCTAGTCGTTGCGTTGTTCGTAACTGTCCGGTCATAGCCCGTTTGAACTCCACACTGTCACCAGCGCAGAACTATCCCTGATTTGAGACGCACCATGTACATCAATCAGAAACAGAGGAAGCATCGAAAACCACAACGTGGCTGAAATGTGTGGGTGCCCTGCGAAGGCCAGATAAATTGACAGCATATGAGCAACGGGTAACAGAATCTAAGTGGAATCACTGACGAAACCGAAGGCAACACGGGTAGAAATGAACGCTTTCGAGAACTCACATAAAATCAACCCATTAAAAACGACAACTGTTCTTAATCTACTAGTGGAGTGAATAGGAATGAACTGGAACATAGATTGAACAAGCGAATTTGGTTAAATTGCGTCTATGCAATTTCCGGTCGTAAATGGTGTAAAAATTAATAGTCGGCTAGTGAAGTGTAGTGAATATAGACTGAACAACTGAAATTGGTTGGTTTGCGTCCGTGCATTTTCCGGTTGCGAATGATTCAAACATTTGCAACCGACTAGTGAAGTGCTGCAGCGCACATCCAGCAGTTAAATGTCAACAAAGCAATCGAGAACCACTTATTAAATGTTCCGTTGGAGGTTCAATCGCGCACTTTTCACAAAGTGTGCAAAAGGCACAGTAGTTAGAGGACGTGCGGCAGCTTTTGTCTGGCCGCACCCTAGTTCATGATCATGATCCTCGTCTCCACTGGCCCCACCAAGATTACGAATTGGGGGGAAAGCATAGCGATGTCTACCATCGTTTCATTTGCAAATCAACCATAGTACACTGGTAAGCCTACTCAACTACTATCTACAACCAAAACACTCAAACTGTACCGTTATTTTAAACTCTTATAAATGGCATCTACACCGATGACCTCGGAAGTAGCGCCAAAATAATTTTATCTGTTCATTACCCATAAACATAAATTGCGTCCAGCGATTGTCATCATCTGCGTTGAAGTTGTTCAGTTGGGTGTGCAAACGACCTGAGTAGCTATTAGTGTTCCTCTCCGTGAACAGGTGTGCTTGAAAGTTGCACACATTCTTTGTCGTTCGCTCCTTGTCGAAATGCTGGCGAATGTACTGAGAGATGTTGAAGGATACGGTGCCGTTAATCAGCCACGGTCGAATTTCCTCGATTTCTTTCTCGGCGATGCGACGCCTTGAGGCCTCATATTTTGCATGGATGACTATGCAGCATTACAAACTTTGTGACACGAAATCCTCCGTTTATGTTTCGGTGACGTTGAAATATGTAGGACATCCTGTTTGAACGTTTTCCATTTCTCCAACGTCGGATGATGAGCGCAAAGCATGCACTTTACGGACACATGCGTATCCACGTTCTCTATGATCACCGAACATTCGAATGATCGAATGCAGTACGAAGCCCCTGCGAGAACTTCGAAACGCTGAACCTCCGCTCCAACTGCATTCGAATTTTGGAACTCTCATGGGGACACGACGTTACCAAAATGCTCTTGAAACAAAACTGATAAATGGACAGTTCTCGGACTCATGCTTTCTGTTCGGGAGAATGCGTCCTTCTAATGTATATTGCTTATTTGTTGCGAGTGCGACCCAATGACGACCAGTGTATTGGGGAGATACTTTACTGACTCACCGGGTGCACAGGGTTAACAGGATGGGACGGACGGGAAACAATATCAGGGGGAGAGGGCACATCGGGTGGATGTAGGTAATGATGTGTCTGCAGGGAACAAGGACAGCATCAACTGTAGACAGGATTACTAAGAAATTATTCCGCAGTTTTGCAAAAACTACAAACTCTCAAGAATGTGCCACGGTATAGCCCAAAGTTCGGGTAGTATAAAACAACCATCAGAATGTGCAGGTAGTATATACTCAGTTAATACCTGTTACAGTGCATCTGCCCCTTCATGCCTTATATTAACCCAGCCATGTAGCTATAGACAACGTTACACATACACAAATACATACATGCATAATTACATATATACATATAGATACGTTTATATTTATATATACATGTATACCCATATATATGCACATATACTGCGTACATACACATGTAGACGGGTATGTGTGCAACATTGACTACTGTTGAACACACATTGCATACGCGTATCAAAGCACACCATTATGTACCAAAAATGCAACTCGTACATACATACTTGAAGAGATTCTAGGAAACACTCAGCATTCTATATGGCTAAGTGATGTATTAGATTATCTTTAGTTTCCACCGCGCATGAGAATGAGCTACTTCTCGCGCGGTCTTATATGACCGTTTGCTATGATGGCAAGCTTGGAACCAGTAACAGTGAAGTGATTGGGATACTTATGAACCTCGACCTCTGAAAGTACGTGTTGCTTGTTGTGCCATGCGTTTCAACGTGAGTTTGATTTTCAACCACATTGAGTTGTGTACGCCCTAAGTCTCATTCAATTGTCCTATCAATTGCTATGAGGGCAAGTTGGGGGTGATACGTTTCACTGGTCATATGGATGTACATCTCCGGTTTCGTGAGCTGCATTCGGTCGAAGCATACCTTCCTTTTTCTCCAATAAACTCAATTTCCTACGGGTTGATGAAATGTACACCAGAACATTCGATGATATTTTTAATTACTTCAATACATTTTCCCCGATCACTCTTGTTGTGTTCTAATTCCTGTGCAAAATACGTGGTTTCCGAAAAATTCTTGGTAGATAGCGTCGTTCCTTGTGAAAGCGGGGGTCGACTAGGTGACCTCAATATAACTTAGGGTGGAGTATGTGGTTTCAGGTTGATATTGGGGGTGATTTTCATGTTCTAAGGTTAATTCGGCAGTTTCGGGTTAATATAGGGATGAATTATGTGGTCTTGGTCTAATTTAGGGGCGAATTACGTAGTTTAGAGTTAATTTAGATGTGGATTCGGAAATTTCTGGTTAAGTTAGGGGTTAACTATGGCGCGGGGAATAGACCAACCCGAAAATCACTACGTCACACATATTAGCGATGTGTCAAAGATTTTGTCCCAAATCCTTAACAAACCCCTAAATGATCTCTGGGTTGATCCACTAGACGGAATAAGGGATTTTACTTATTTCAGCCCTTTTAGTGTTAGCAGGGTACTATCGTTACGTTTGCTGCCACCTTCTTGTACGTCCATCACGTAATGAATATTTCATCAGTACGACCTTTACATAAGGTTGCAATTGTTTTACTACCGAAATTGTTGAGAGTCTTACGTGATACACTCAAAAGAAGGTCGACCTCCATCGTGTGCTACTAGGGTACTAACCTATATCATATCTTTGTTACGCGCACTTCCTAGTGACTCAATTCTTCATTCAGCGGAATATGAAGCCGGTTGAATACAGTTTTCCCGACTGTTGCAGCGTTTTTCTTTACATATCTGCGAAAAAGAATTCTCGAGTATTGATTGTAACATACAGACCAGCCGCTTCCGATCTGACTGTCCGTAGCACTTGTGACCCGAATTTGCAGCAATATGAAGGCACCAGGGAACAGCGTTCTTCCAGAGTAGAAGTTCGAACAACAGTCCTGAAAAGAAAAACAATACGAACAAGCATGAGCCGAAAGCCCGATTAGTCATGCACATGACTTACACAAATGTAAGTTGAAACGGCACCGTTAACACAGCAGCGCGCCCCGTTACACACTTCGAATTCAGTCTGTGCGCGCTCGTCGGTTTCACTTGCGCGCAACATAATAATGAAGTGGATGACCTTGAACTACTATGTTTTCGTGGTGCAAGTGACGATCCCAGGTGGATGAGAAATGCACATATCGGCATATACACCCGTCCCACTGTCTCATATGGAATCCACCAAATGATTCAGGGGATCGACTGCCCCGGCAGGATTTCTCAAACAGTTCACGCTGGAATCCACCAATGTCACTGCTGAGCATAGAAATTGTATTACTAACAAGTAGTGTAGCAGATTTATGAATTTAGATGAGACCCAACTGTGAAAAGTCAGGGCTTCGGCTGGATTCGAACCAGCGACAGA
>QNGE01000235.1:0-12919 GCA_008508345.1 Paragonimus westermani | reverse complement strand
ACCACTTGTCTGATGTTTGAATCAGTGCGCACATTGTCCTTGCGCGTTTCGCCTCCTGCTTCCACGCGGTCGTGGTTATCGTGGGTCAGCCGTGGTAACCCTCTTTCAACATACCAAAGGAACCGAATTCGCTGTAATACCTTTGTCATTAAAAGGGAAAATCTTCTTGCAATACGCAGCAGTATGGTGGAATCTACCGCGGACAGCTACTGTTAATCCTTGTATTTACCTTGCAATACTGTTGCCCCAACTCTCCGTTCCGCTACATATATATTTATATATATATATTTACATAAATACGTTCACATATGTGAAGGTACATACGCTGAGTGTGGTCGGTGGACCTTAAATTACTCTGTAATTTTCGAGGTAACAACGTTTTCGAGTCAACCAAGTTATTGTCACTTTTGTGGTTTGTTTCAGTTCGTAGAATCGTTGAATACGGTTAGTGGGGATGTTTTCGTATCACTCTTCCGAAGGCATAAGCAGGGAATATGCGGTAGATCAATGGCTTGGCGGTCTATCAGAGAACAACGAAAAGTTGCATTTCACGTTATTTCGGAAAATGATGGTCGAATGTTATAAAGATTGATATCGTCGATCTAATAAAGCATGCTTTTCTTGAGCGATGAAAGCACTCAAGTAGCAAAACGTGATTACACTCTTGGCGATTGAACCGTCGTTGGATCATGAGGATCAGGCATTTTATAGATCCTCAAACGTAAGATAAACCAGTGAAGATTTTACGACGTAGGAAAATGAGCGAAAACTGGGCGAATGAGCGGTAGTTTTTCAGTTATATTTGGCATGTCTAAAGACATGTTGTAGCCGTTCTCTGCTACCACGATTGTAAACATTTCATGGGAGCAAGACGTACGTTGGAATCTGGACAAAGCGACCTGGTAAACGAACGACACCAAGAAGCACTTTCCAGCTGGAAGCTTGCAAAATTTTTGCGCAATTGTCCTAGCTTAGGAGTGAAGGCAGGCAGTACCCCATGCTTAAACACGTGACTGCTCCATCCATTTGTTCTAGATCACGAGTGTAAGCAAAGTTTACTCTACGCCGAAAAACTTATGACCGCTCCATCCATTTTTCACAGACTACAGTATGCTAAAACACGCTTAAACACAAGTGGAGGAGTGATGTCACGGAGAACGACATGAATGATCGATGTAAAGTTTGCGGGGAACGGTGTACACTACCACCGCCTTCCTTCAGCACACAACGCAGCCGTCGGTTTGCACGCGTTCCGAGTTTCCTTCCCGAGCACTGAAGTCGTGTACCAGACAAAGCCCTGCCATCCTATCCACCAAATATGCTGTCTGCAAGATAACTGTGTATGTATCTGTGAAGGAACTCGCATTCTCCAGTTACACCACGCTTCTCAAACATCGCCTGGAAAGCCGCAATATAGTCCGTTTCCTAAAAACAAAAGACTATACCGCTGGTGACTGAACAAATAATGTCTGCATAATCGTCTGTCTAGATATACATATTTTAGGCATCCATTTGTTAACAAGCAAGCAACCACAACGGCAGCCGTACCGAATATCAGAAACAACATACGATAAGGTCGTTTTCACCTAACAGACAGATAAAACAAACGTATATGAGTCCGTGACACAGATTTCGCGATTTCAATTTCTGTTTCATGTGTCAAAGTAATGAGGCGGAATGTGCCGCAAAATAATTTCTTTCCCAGGATGACTGAATACATAACGGTCTACGACTAGCACTCAAGGGCATACACATACATGTGCACACATGTATGTATTCACTTATATATATGTATTTATAATATATACATTTCTATATACATATATATACAAATGTGTCTAACTATGTGTACTTTTATATGTGTATATGCAGATATGTATTTGATATGTGTGTGTATATATGGAGATATACATTTGTACACATATACGTGTATACTTATAGGTAAGTATACACACACCAAAGTGGGTAGTTATACGAACGGTTATATGTGTATAAGGAAATATACACATATATGTAAATAGATATTCCCATGTCTACATTTATATGCTCTCATAAACATATACACATATATGTACGCGTATATGGGAGCACACATTTACATATATATGTGAATATGTACCTTTATACATGCATAGATTATATGCATACGTATACACAGATGTGTATATATATATAGATCAATATATATACATATATATACATATATATATGTGAATATACATTCATATCTGCATGAACGTAAGTGTATATAAATATATGTATGAAAACAAATGTACACATATTTATCCTGACCTCCTCTGCTACCTTGGCGTGGTGGTCAGGCTTGCGTGCTGTTTTGATCCGGTGGGCTGTGCTGACTGAAACTTCGGTCCTTGCGGGTTCAGCCTTGTCAGACTGACCAAAGGGAAGCAGTCAGACAAAAAGCAGATGCGTTCGTTGTGCGTGGTGACTGTGTGTTGTGGCTTCATTGGGCAAGGTGCTTGATTTGCCTGGACTAATTGTGTGTCTGTCTGCTAGGATCGTGCGTACAGTGTTACTGTTCCTGTGAGTGTGTGCTGGATTTTGTTCGATATGGCTGTCGATCATCTCTTCGGCGGTAGATGCTGCCGCGTGTGCATGTGTTTTTGAGTCACCTGCTGCCTCGCGGTTTAGGCTTTTTAGCCACAGGCTTTGGTTGAGGGCCCCAATCACTCTCCCGCACAGGTCTAGGTGTCCTAGCAGTATCCAAAGCTCATACATACAATGATTATACAAATTAAACTAACTACCATACTGCATCGGTCGTCGCGCAAGATAAAGCGGGTCGCCCTATCTGCCGGGTAGATAGGTGAAAATATGCTACTGACAAACTCAACCTCATACTTCCCCTCGACCACAAACCCCCGAGCAGATAATGCTCAATTAGGTTTCAGTGTCCGGAAGACCAACTGGAGACAGGTCTGGGGACACAAGACGCTTACGATCGGGACGTGAAACGTGCGCGCGTCGCTGGATCGATGCAGCGCCACAGAATGACCGGGATGGCGCACCGCCCTGAGCGCAATGGACTCGCGCCGATATGGAATAGACGTAGTAGCCTTGGGTGAGACAAGGCTTGCGGGGTGCAGGTGCTGGGTACACGTGCTACTGGATAGCTTACCCGGCAGACAGTGTTCGGAAGCATGGTGTCTGTTTCGCAGTCGCTGATCGCATCAACGCTTTGATGATAGGCGAACCGCACGGCATCAGCTCTCGAATGCTGTCGATGCGCTTGCCACTCGTCCAACTATGTGTCACACTGATGATACAAGGGACCAGCCCGATGATCAGCTGTTCGCCACAATCCGGTCGGCGCCGGTGAGTGACCGATTGTTTGTTCCAGGCGACTTGAACGCTAGAGGTGGGCGCGACTCAGTAGCTTGGCCGGAAGTCCTCGGACGATACGACAGTGGTTCAGACAACGAGAACGGTGATCGTCTGCTTCACTTATGTGCTACTTATGAGATGGCTATCACGAACACTATTTCAGCTGGATGTGAGCAACATCACGACGTGGACTCATCCACGAAGCGGCCACCACCATCTGCTTGACTACATGACTTTGCGGCAGCGCGACATTCGTGAAGTAAGCATCACGCGGGTGATGCACTGCGCCGAACGTAGCACGGATCGTAGGCTGGTCAGGACCAAATTGTTTATTCACGGACGTAAGCCTGTTTATCGTAGATCTTTTGGACAACGGCAGAAGCTGGGTATCAGACAGCTGGAGAACTGGAAGACAAATACTACCTTCCAACGTGCAGTCGTCGCTTGTCTGCAAAACGCTTCTGTATCCACTACCCCCGAGGGTATGTGGCAACAACTGAAGGAACAGAATACGGCAGCAGCCACGGAGACGATCGGTGTGGAGCGCAAGAAACGCCCTGACTGGTTCGATGATAACAACGTGGCTATCTGCAAGTTGGTATAAGAGAAGAATGCCGCGTTCGCCACAATAGACCCGGCCAATGGAGCGGGGAAGGATAGGTTCCGGAGTATCCGCCGTCAACTGGCCGAGCGTGTTCGCGGAACTAAGGACAACCGGTGGATGAAATAGGGCGAGCGCATGCAGGGTTACGCAGATCGTCAGCAACACAAGGAATTCTACGATTCGCTCAAGGCGATCTTCGGTCCCTCTATACAGTCTACTAAAGCACTGGTAGACATGGACACCGGCTGTTCTTGCAACCAGCCGGAGAACACCATGAGAATATGGCGCGAAATATTCGGCAGTCTGCTAAACCGCCCCACTAGAGTTGATTGGGTGGCTGTGGATAGACTGCCGCAACAGGACGTCGAATCTTCGCTTGTTCTTGTCCCAGATTTGCTGGAGTTGCAGAGGAAGATTGGTCAGCTGCGCAACGGGAAAGCTGCAGGCGAGGATGGGCTACCAGGTGAGATCCTGTAGAATGGCAGGCTGGCGTTGGAGCGCGCTCTGCTCCACCTGGTTAACTCCATTCGGGAGCACGAGATGATGCCGCAAGACTTCAAGGACGCCCTCATCGTCCTTTTGTTCAAAGGCAAGAGTAGCAAGCAATGCGCTGACAGCTACCGGGGTATCTGTTGATTCTGTCAAGGTTTGTTGCGTTTTTTGAGATTGCTGAGGTTTGCTTGATGTTGAAAGGTGGCTCTACGCTTTTGTCTCCTCCCCAGATGAGATACATTACTCACTCTTGATTTACCCTACCTACTTTGATCGTTTCCCTCACCCCTATTTAGTCCGAACCCTGTAAACTTCCAAATACCAAAATTAGACATTTTTCTTCCATATTTTTCCCGTCATTTCTCGATGCATGAACAGTCGTTTTGCTCTGACCAAACCAATGACCATTTGCTTGAGTGAGCTCAACCCGTTTTATCGTCCACCATTGTTGATCGGTGCCCGGTTGTCAATTTGTTGTGCGAGCACTTTGTTTCTTTGATTTCTGAGGATTTTCACATTCGAGGTGAGAGACAATTTTCTTGTACATCGTTTCAATTAGTACCGTACTAAATCCAGTTATTACGAGCGCTTTCTCGCTAACCGTTTCGAGGATAGATTATCTCTGTCGTTGAATATTGAGAGGCATTTACTGGATCAACAGATTACGCGTAACGCGATGTGGAGTTGAATCGCTGGCGAACGATTCAATAGTACTCGAATTCCTCAACATCTGACCGAGTCGTTTGCACTCTTACAAGGACGAATAAGAACGCAATCCAGTTATGAAATTCCGGCATCCTGCAAGACTGACGAAGTCGGACATTGTGGAAAGTTCTACCGGTCCTGACAATCATGGCGTTATCGAGGCTGATCCTGCCACCCGTGACCAGCGTTTTTATACCGGACGATCAAGCACTTCTTTACTAATCGAGGCTGCTACAATGTCCCACGAACCATTCCCCATGTTGAACGAGAATCATTTGATTACCCATAACTACGGTGATTTCCCCCTTTCTATTAATCCTGATTCTTTAAAGTTTACGAACGATCTTTTCATGCTCAATGTTTCAAGTATATCTAAAAGCCTCCTTAATGATAGGGTCCCACCTAAACCGAGTGCTGCTGAGCATGATTGTTGTTTGTTTGGAGCCCATAGAACTGAGCAGGAATCCGGCCCAGGGATAACGATATGGACGGTGTTAGCCCCACCGGAGAAGATGAAGTGTGTCCAAATCCAATGTTGTTTTGCCCGTTTTGCTTAATCATGCTCTGATAAATGTTTCTAATGAAGTTTCTGATGACCTGTCAAGGAATAGCTGATCTTGAAGGCAGAGGAGCTAGAAGTGAGACGTAGACTGCTTGTACTCCATAAAAGACAGGGTAGGGCCGCGAAATCTGAGCCCGTCCCGACAGCCGGTACTAAGTTTAGTACACCATGCCAGCCTGGTCAATCGAGGGCCTCCGAAACAAACCCCTTTTGTTTAGACCTTGTCGAGTCGTTAGAGCGGACTCTCAGACCTATGGTTCTTGGAGCTATTCATCCGAAGATTGAGGTGGATAGTTTCGATGGGTTGCCGAAGAACTACCTCACCTTTCTCAGAAATTTTGTAGGTAACTTTGTAGACAAGTTAGTTGACGGAGGATTTGAGCTTTCGTATCTGTTGCATTATTGTCTTGGTAGGGCGAAGGAGGCAATTAAGCACTGTACACTCTTGCCAAAGAAGGTGAGTTTTTACAGAGGCTATGAGGATTTTGCAACAGCAGTTTGGCCGCCGACATGATATTATGCAAGCGGTAAGTAAGGAGGTTTTTATGGGACCTAGATTAGTCGTTGGTGACGTTGATGGTTTGCGTGGACTAGTCAGCCGAATGAAAGGCTGTCAGACGATGTTAATGCAGCCAGATTACGGTGCAGAGCTAAACTGCACAACAAACCTCATTAAAGTAGTTGAGCGATTGCCTCACCATCTGCAGGAAAGATGAGCAGAAGTTGCCGAGGGTATATCTGAGTGCGGGAGGGAACCAAATTTTAGCGATTTGTTACGTTTTGTGGAGAACAGAGTGGCAGTCAATGCTGGTCAGTATGGTCAGTTGGTTGCTCGCTCAGGAAGCAGGTCGAACAACTCATCATCCTCTGGACATTCTGGAATCAGATACTTGAGGTGCAACGTCGAAGTAGGTGCGCCTTACGAGGAGGTTAACTTGAGGTGTCCGGTTTGTAAGAGCAATCACGATATATATCCGATTGCGGTTGGTTCAACGTTCACACTTTGAAAAAACGCAAAGCAATGCTGAAGAACACCGGACGTTGTTTTGTTTGCCTAAAAGCAAACCATGTGGCCAAGCCTTGTAGAGTACAGATACAATGTGCGGTACCGGGTTGTGGTCGTTGCCATCATACGTTGGTTCATGAGGATAAGTCCGAACTAAGTAAAGAAAAAACAACAAAGTCCTCCTTGTGCGGTGCTACGTCCAATGTAAACAGCGTGTGCCTAGGATTCGTCACGATCATGTTGGTTGACGCAAAAGCGTCAGTGTCAACGTGTCAACAGAACCGAAACACATGACCGCGTGAGGGTCAGGGTTAGCCTGACACGAAGGACATGATTCCGTTATCAAAAGTCAGATATCTCATGCCGTTGCTGAGATATCCACCGGCGTGGGGTTCGGATATTCCCTCCCGCGCTCATGCGGAACAAAGGATTCAGATATCGATACACGGGTTCGCGGCAGAGGCCCAAGGTTGAGGGATCCAGTCAGATTTTCTTGCTCACTGCCAGCAAGCGTATGTTGATCTGTAGGAAAATCATTGAAAACAAGGTGTAACACTGTCAAACAGGTTGTCGCACACTGTCAATGACCTTCGATTAATACCGACCAGTTTCTCGCGTAAATTCGCAAAGCGCCCAGTTGATGAGCGGATTGTCTAGCCGGAGTCTCCTTTTTCCGTGTTTTCATTGGTTCTTCCCGTTGGCAGTTTGGGGGCCAATCAGATTCAGCGATCGACACAAGAGTTCGAGGCAACGGCCCAAGGTTCCCATATCCAGTCGGTTTTCCTTGTTCAGTGTCAGCGGGTTTCTGTTGATCTGAAAGGCGACCATTGAAAACAGGGTGTAGCGCTGCTCTTGGGAATTACAGTGAATACCAAGAACAGAGAAAGATTATTCGTATAATGCAATTGTAGGCAAGTGAGAATCAGGCAACGCTTTAAAACGATCCCTAGAAGCGCTGCTGACGACCTCAGAAGGAAGGCTGTTCCAATAGTTAATAACCCTGTAAGAAAATAACTGCTGTCTAAGAAAGGTTCGAGGACGAAGCTTGAAAAGCTTCCTATCACGTCCTCGCCGGCCGTCATCATTCGCTACAGTGAAGAACTGCTCTACAAGACCTACTCTAAAGAAGAAGTGTATAAGTATTAAATCACCGCGGTGTCTTCGAAACTCAAGTGGGTAAAAGTCAAGAATTTCAAGTCGAGACTCGTAAGCAACATTACTCAGGCCCGCGACCATCTTGGTAGCCGCGCGCTGGACACGCTCAACAGCTAATATGTCTCTCTTCAGGCCGGTATACACGACCTGATTGGCATACTCGATGAGCGGTCTTATATAAGTCCCGTAAAGCGTTTGAAAAGCTTTCTTGTCCACGCCGGGGAAAGTGCGCCTAATCATCATAAGAGCGGCAAATCTCTTTGTTGCCGCCATCTCATGGTGATACGAGAAGAACACGTTAGACGACAACCAGATGCCCAGATCTTTCTTCAGATCGACTCTCATGATATCTACTGTGCCAGATGCGCTATGAACCATGAAAGCATCGGTAGAATCTCCACCGAGTGACGTATGAGCACATTTGTTGTCATGTAATGGGAGACTCCAATCGTCCGACCAGTGCTTGATCGCGTCAAGATCAATTTGTAGTGCACTGGGATCAGTGGCACTCCATATTTTTAGGTCGTCTGCGTATATAAGGAGGTTGCTGGAAATATTGTTTGGAAGGTCGTTGATGTAAATGAGGAATAACAAAGGACCTAGCATTGACCCTTGGGGAACTCCCGCAGGAATTATAGAGGGAGACGAAAGGTCTGATCCGGTCTTGACTCTAGACGTTCTATTATCAAGAAAAGAGGCAATCCAGCGAAGAACTTCTCTTTGAATACCGTAGGCTTCCAGTTTGTGCTTCAGGAGGCCGTGTGGGACACGGTCAAAAGCCTTGGCGAAATCAAAGATGATAGCATCAGGGGTGAGGCCATTGTCTTCGGCCTCCGTCAGACTATCCATGAAAATAAGCATGTTTGTTATGCATGACCGATTAGGAAGGAAGTCATGCTGTGTGGAAGAAAAAAGATTATTTGATAAGAAGTGATTGAGTATGGCGCGCTTTAGCAGGTACTCCATTATTTTGCACGGGATGCTAGTGAGGCTGATTGGCCGATAACTAGCCGGAGAGTGCCGGTCACCCACTTTAAATATGGATGTGACCATCGCCTCTTTCCATGCGCTAGGGAGGATGCTAGTCTGGAGTGTTTGCTTGAACAGCTTATAAAGAGGTCCAGCCAGACTAACAGCTGCTTCCTTGAGTATTCTGGGATGGATCATGTCAGGACCCATTGCATTATGGATTAACCTTGACTAAAGGTTCTTCAACATCTACCACAGAAAACTCAGCGGTCACGAGTGGTTGCCTGAACTTCTGCAACGGTAGTACAGGTGGCCTCACCTCGCGTGATTTGTTCACCGTTGTTCGCATCAGTTATTCTGGTAAACCGAGTTGCAAACCACGTCAACAGATTTCGCTAAGATGATGTCGAACATTATGGGGTCCGACGCACCGTCGATCTTGTCAGCAAGCTGCTTCGGTGGTTTTGAGAGTTCAGGATATGACTGATCATTTGCAAATCTTCAAGTTGGAGCAGAGCTTTAGGGGGGCTACCAAACACCGCTGGCATTTTGATGCCATCTAGAATCATATATTTGTTTGATGTGTTTCCATGGGTGAACTGCTAAACGGCAGAAGCAGAAGTAGGACTTCTGTGAACAGCAGTCACTCTAAGCATTCCTCTCGGACACATGTTCATGCACATCGCCGAGGTTCCGAAAGTTCCATTGGAAGAACACAGAGAATTACTCTCCACTACATCAACACCGTTTTCGTTGTGCGGGACAACGACATCTCCCTGACGCTGGGGTATCCGACCACATCAAAACCGTGTATAATCCGTCAGAAGTTGCTCTCCCTCATGTACGTCCTGTGATAGTCACGGTTCGATGATAACAAGAATTTTCGGTCGCCTGTCATCAACCAGAGCCTGCACCTCAAACTTCTTGCCCGTTAGGCTATGCAAAGTGTTGAAAACTAATTGACGGAGGCTGGAAGCATCACCCCGGAATCGTGATCCAGCAACACCTGATCAAATGGGCGAAGTCAGATTGTCGGCGAACCACTCGTTAACTCACAAGCCTGAGCTCGTTTCCATTTATTACACGTCTTGCCCGTAGGACCTTAGGAACCTTATTTCGTTCGACATGATTAGCAAGTGGCGCATTTTCGTGAACGCCTTTTCCAGGTCCTTTGAAATTGAACGTAAAAGGCAGGAGGGTTTTGATTTCTTCAGTAGTAGGTGAAACGACACTTGATCGTCTGGGTTGTGAAATTGATTGACTTTTTTGAATGATGCCCAGTCGCGTAAGCATGCGAAATATAACGCCTGGAAACCTTGAGGCAAAAGCTTTGTCACGCAAAATCTAAATCAGTTGAAGTCGACCGTCATATGATTAGTGGAGAGTGTCGCCACGGGTTTCTCCACATTTCAGAAGATGAGGATGGAACCATTGAGAGAGTTCATCTGTTGCTTGATGCTTCCAGATTTATCCCACATAAACAGGCAACAATAGTTTGAGAAGTGCAGTAAGTGGAGGTTAATCGATAACTTTCAAGAAGTAACTGCATGGTCAGCCCGCAATAAGGAAACACCGGATGACACATGCCGTGGGAACACCAGCATCAAACTGCCATGACCATACGAGTCGCGCCGATCGGCGTGAAGTTCGCCCGTTGAAAATCCTGGGTTATTTCCAGGGAAACCCAGCTCTTCAGAGGATTAACTACAGATGACACTCACAGCCTAGCGTTTGCGGCGGTGATTGAAACCAGTGAATTCTATTTCCATAATAATGACTTGTAATATGAATTTCAGGGTTCGTGCGAACATCCTAACACAACCATCGCTCAGCTCAACTAAGCGGCCGCAAGATAAATCACTTTCTGTAATCACGGACCGATTTCTCACGAATAACCGAGAAACCGGCCCGTAATTAAAGCTCCTGGAGGGGAAAAATTATCGCCTACTCCCAGTCTCCGTTCTCCGCGATATTATTGGGTTTGTTGTTAACAGCTCAGGCGCTAGTCGTATAAAACAGGATTCGCTTAAGACAACTGGCATTTGCCAGATTTCAACGAGGTATCACGATGGTCTCGAGCCAGAGGAGCGGCGAAAAGAACTCAAAAGGCAGAGGTGCAAGAAGAAAATGCCGCGCGATCATGGATTCCTTCGGTATCGCACCTGACGGCGGTGTCAAACGAGGAACTGTCATTTTGGCGCGAACCCTCGTTTTCTAAATATCCATGAAAATATCGCGATCCAAGTTTCAAGAAAACTACCTACAATTCTTTAAGTGCAAGTTAACGTTGATTACTGATACGCTCCCAACGGGTATCTTGCCTGTGCTAGAACAAGACGGTCATCCTATTGTTTGCTTTTCCATGCGCCTCAGTACAGCGGATTATGGATGTTTGCGAACACAGAAGGAAGCATTGGCGGCTCAGTGGGCGGTCACTAGACTGCACAATTACTTGTTCGGTGCTCATTTCATCATATTCACTGACCATGAAGCCGTCAAACTTCCTTACAATTCCGGCAAATTCCTTGCTAAATCTTCTGTGGCGATGATTCGGAGATGAAGTGTAGTTTTGACTGGCTATTCAAAAAGTATCCAGCACCGTACTACCAAATGCATCCCGCACATTGACTGTTGACCTTGGCACGCCTACTGTTTATTGACTCGTTTTAATAAGAATCGTGACACTCAAAAATACCACCATGCAACTATGAATTCATTACGTAACGGTTGGAACAGCGGTGACCGGCGAAGATTTCTTGAATTCTGCAGACGTCGAGATGAACCCTGTGTTACGCACCGATGATTTACTGTGTCTAGGTGATAGAATTGTTAATCCTACTACATTACGATCCCCGTATTAGGTGATTCATACTCTGGTCATCCAGGAATTGAGAAAACGGAACCATTGGCTAGTCTGACTTGNCAGACAGCCAGATGATCATCGTAGGATATCACATGTTTAATAGGGATCGTCTCACAAGACGAGCTGGTGGATGCATCATTCACCTAAAAGAGCAATTTTCCGCAGTAACACTTGATGAGTCTATGCATCATAAACTTGAGGACTCGTTGTGGTTGATGATCTCTATAGGTTCTCGCAAGATACTAACATGATGCCTCTACAGACCGTCTAATGCTGCCAGCAACGATTTGACTGACCTAGCGGTGATAATGAATCATGTGTCCAACATGCCTTGTGAACACAAACTAGTAGGCGGTGACTTTAACATGCCTGATATCTCCTGAACCTCATTCTCTGCTCCAGAAAAACAGGCCGATTTTCTTTCATGCATTCAGCTGAATGGTGGGAACCAACATGTCCTAACGTCCACCAGAAGGGGGCACATTTTAGATCTTATATTTACCATAATGTCACCAAATGTCTCTTTGATTTCGATATGGCTAGTAAACCGACAGTTGTATTCTACCGTCCAATCGAATTCAGTGACAGCAATGCCTTCTTCTCCCTACTATGATTCTTAAATTTGAATAACTTCTTTCGCACAACAGACCCAAGCATAGCGGCCGGGGAATTTATCAGACATCTAACGTTCTGTATCAACGTTTTGGCCCTCATTGAATCAAAACGTGTCGGCTCGTATGTACGAGGTAGAATCCATAGTTAGAGAGAGGCTGACAGACTTGAAATGCTCAACTCGAGGTACGTAAAAACACTACTTTTCCCTGGTGATGCAAATGAGCAAAATGTTTGAACACAGAGGACATCAGATGCAAATCCGTCATATAAACGAGGAGAAAATCGCCCTGCGTGGTGATCGGAGATGCACGAACCTAGTGCAACTGATGAGACGGAGAAATTCCATGAGGGACCCTGCTGTAAGAATTATTACTCTCAAGGAAAAAGCAGTTGTCGATGACTCCGCAACGATGTGCAAACTCTTCAAATCACATTTCGCTGCCTCGTTTAGCGTAGAAGGCACCCCATTACCTGTTAATATCCCATAAAAACCAGACAAAGTTTTAAGTAATGTTCTAATCGCTGTTCGAAGTGTTCGTTCACAGCTAGCCAGCTTTAGGGTCTCAATCCACCCTGGACCAGATGGTATCCCACCAACGGTCG
>QNGE01000234.1:338808-356426 GCA_008508345.1 Paragonimus westermani | reverse complement strand
TTGATTGCACTATTAGCGCGCGGAAGGTCGAAACTAAGAGGTTGGTTCGTTCCACTGTTGTTGCTATGTCCAGTTTATATAAAATCAGCTGACTTTACGTTGGCGACTGATGAGGGTAAATCTTAATGTTGACATCTCGCGGCATGTTTTCTTTCTGTTTTGACTCAATTTCCGCGAGATCTTGTGACCCAGAGACTGTAATGTGGTTTTACCTAGTTCGCACTTGATGGAGTTAAATGTAGCTCCATGTTAAGTCAAACGTTCCAGTAAGATGTGGAGATGTGCAAGGTGTTCTTGTAAAGAACTAGCAACCAGAAATCATCCAGATAGGGGTAGACAACTTCCAAACCGCGTGTCACTTCATGAATGAAGCGTTGAGAAGCTTTGAGCTGCGTTACTCAAGCCCGATGGCATTCGAAGAAATTTGAGAAGGCCAAAAATGGCGATAGCCATAATTTCTGGTGATAAGCACGTAACAGGTATATCTTGTTGAATATAGTTTCTTCATATGAGCAAGTAGTTAAACCCTACATGTGCAGGACTGTGGGTACTTGTCAGGGACGGTTGTTTCGTTGAGCCGGGTGTGATCGCCAAATGGGCATCAATCACTTGACGTCCTAGGGACCATATGAAACGGTGAGGCCCATGGAATCTCGGAGGGGCCTGTTATTCCGAGTTCGAACATACGCTCGAGTTGAGCTTGTCGGAAACCAACCGGCTAGGCCGTGCTGAGATGGGCGGTTCCCTAGTGCGGATTTGGTGTGACATTAGAGGTCACTACTGGGATGTTGTTCGATGTGCGAACGAGCTGTGGGAACTCAGTGAGTATATCCACAAATTGTTTGGGGACTGCGGGTTGGGCATATACGGGCGTTATGGCGGCAACTGTTGTGTGAGCACCGCCATATTAGAATCCATTGTCACCACTGTTGATTACGGAACTCTTTTCATTATGCAGTATTACAGTGTGTACCGTAACGCAAGGTTTCAACTGCATTCAACCCATCGGCAGAAGTATCATGCCGAAGAGTAGCAAGCACCACTGAATGTCTTGATTTTTTTTTACACTGTCCCCGTACAAGGTCAATAGTCCGGATCGTGCACAGCGATCATCAGGGACAATGTTCTTCACTGCATCCACTGTTTCAAAGGCAGTCTTACGAAACTTCAGGACCGAATGTTATATTTATGTTCAATTCTGATGGCTGTTGAGGTTTCCTTTACGTTTGTGTTCTGTCTTTGTCTCAAATCTGTTACACAATTGTAGTGAAACTCTTCAAACCTGTTTTGTTCGAAAAAAAGCGGAAGTTCGAATGGTTACACCTTAAATCAATCGTTCCTTCTAACTTGGGACAACAACCCATAAGAAAACCTACAAGTCCCATTTCACCTGAATTCGCAGCCTGAATAAATGGACTCAAGGCAGTTACATGAGAGTAGGTTATAATTGAGTAAGGGTTTATCGTTAACCAATAACGGGACATTCCCATTATGATGTGGGTCCCCACGGGCTGTTGGAGAGGACTGTTCGCCTGTGCAGTTCAACCGCGAGGAAGCAATAAACAGTAACCATCGGGTCATTGATGAAGAAGGTCAAATTGGATTGAAGTTACCACCAACTTAGCCCCACCTATGTAATATGATCCGATGTGTGCCCCGTTAGGCTGTCTATCAAAGGGAAGTTTGATCTTTTAGCCTCAATTAAAAAATATGCACCTAATTTTTATGGGCTTTGCGTGATTATATCTGTAGTATGCGAACGCAGTCTGAGTTGAGTTTTAGCTTGTAAGTGGATTGGTTCTAAGGAGTCAAAAGAAAAGAGTCACCCATGAACACATCAGGAATTCATTTTAGAACTCACAGAGTAAATATTTATGTGCCATAATCAATAACCGACTCCGAAATCCTAGTTTTGTCTATTACCAAAGGCTAATCTTGTTCCCGTAACCGGGGCACAGTAGACGATGTGAAACGCCTTCTCCGTATCTGTGTCGGTCACAGTCAACCAGGTGGGCCACACTGAATGAGTTAATGTTCCTTGTTAATCCGCAGAGAAGCCACATCGAGTAGTGTTCATGAATTCTTTCTAATAAACGCCTAGTAATGTGACCAATATATGCTGAATCACAGAAACAGTCAAATGAATAGATCAAAAATGAGGCAGCGCTGTTAAGCACATTATCTTTCAGATCAAGTGGCACCGTGCGTTTGGAGTAGGAATTTACGACAAGACTTGCAGCATAGTGGGTACAGTCGGTCGTATCGGTTAGTGACGCTTTATCAGCTCTGCTGGTGTGTTCCCATGAATCGGCTAAGTAATATAAATCCTTTTCTTGTCAAACGTGGATATTAGGGCTTGCATTAGTTTCTGTTGTACGTTTCTGACAAATTTCTCAGGATAGACATTAGAAAGGATACCCTGTAACTTGTTTAGCTCCAGTTTTATCTTATGTTCTGCATAGTTTCGTTTTGCTCTATTAGTCAGGCGACGTACAAAGCCCCGTTGGAGACTAGTCAGCACAGAGTTGTGGAAGTGTAGGTACCGTCCATTCAAGGTTTTCGTTATATGTACAGTTCACTATAATGGCCCATCTGATTTGTTTGTCAGTGCTACATTCAGAAATGCCATTCGGTCATCAGTTTCCAGTTCCAAGGTGAATACGATGATCCAATGCGCCTTGTTAAAAACGGTCAAAAGCTTATGTTCTTTATGCAAAATCACCATAAACTTGTAGTCTACAATTACGGATTGTCCCAATAGTTTCTTCCAATTCGTTATTTTCTAGCATGGTCGCGAAGATGTCAGCCAGCACCGGGTCTATCGGTGAGCCCATAGCTATACCGTCGAACTGGGGACAAACCTCATCATCGAATTGAAACTAGCTGTTGTTAGCACAGAACAGTAGCAATTCCTTTCGTTCAACCGCAGGTAGATGGACGTTATTTCGGTGAATTTCAACATACTCACATAGAAATTTCATTGTTCCGATCACGGAGACGTTGATAAATAAGGACGAAACTTATAAAGGTAGCATGTTCTTTGTCGGATGCATTGAGTTCAGAGGTACAGTCAACAAATTCCGGTGATCTCTTAAAGTGCGTTTCACAACTTCTCTCTTAACCGGTTCCCTAGCCCCCACAAGCCATTGCGCAGCTGCATGACAGGGTGAAGTACACATAACGAGTATCGGTCTAAGCGGTACGTCTTCTTCGTCTTTGACAGTCCATATACCCGCGAGATACGGGTTCCTCTTGAACGGGTTTGCTCATTTATACGTGCACTAACGGCATCAGTCCATTCCAACTGATGCAGTCTCCTTGAGAACCCCTTTTCAATGGATACTTATCCTACCCAGTTTTCTCTTTCTGGAATTTTGCTTCTTCATACAAAATTCTCATTATTTTTGCAATGTAATCACCCATATTCAGCAGAACAATTCCGACTCCCTATCTGGTCTTGATATCATAATCGAGCGAACATTAGTAGGTGATAGATTAAGGCACAGCAACGCTCTGTTTACACCTCACGATGCGGACCAAGGATGGTTGGAAACTCCACCATACGTTTAGCTAATCATTTTGTGTTTAATATGGTATTTTCCATGTCTCGTATGCTGGTGATCGAATGCACCGCCAATAATATCCTTGGTTGTTGTCACTGGATGCTGGGCCAGGCAAAATAATCAGGTGACCAGTGAGCACACAATATTCTCGCTCTCACCCTTCCATGAGGTTACACATTCAACGAGTATCCGTGGCTCAAACCGCTATTGCAATCACTTCAGGGCATTTCCTCCCACCCTCACAGCCACAACACGAGGATGAACATGGGGCGTGCTGGTGATGCGACGGTGCCGGGCTGGCGAGTGACATTTGCAGATCACCCTGACGACAAAGAATTCGGAACAGACAGCTACGTCGAAGTAACCGACATTTAAATCCGTCACCTGAGTGGTTGAACTAGGAATGTCACTGCCAAACGGATGGACCCAGTGGTTCAGAGACGCAGTTTCAGACTTACTTGGGCAATACGTACACTGGGAGCAGGAAGAACCGTATCCCTGATCAAACCCTTAAGCCTGTCATTCAGTCACATAATGGCTGCGTATCCCTAATTTGTTTGGCTTCGTTAACACTTTCATTATTCCAAATACTAGGTCGCTAGTTACCATAATTACTTCATTATTCAACCCTAGCCCGATCCTTAGAGGTAGTGTAGTGAGGATAGAAGGTCGCACCACACTACTTACACCACTATTCAGTAGCAGAACGGATCGAAATGATTACGGGATAAATACGGATAAACACGGAAGGATCATTAGAGGGCAGCATCACGTAGAATGGCTTTCGCCACATGACGGAACTGAGACATGGTGTCTAAAGCAACTGGAGCATCCTCAGACGAGTGTGGTGTGCAAATGAGTGTTTCTGTTCGTAGTCTCATTGAGACGCATAAGTCGTGTATTGGTGTCTCCAAATGAACAACTCCTGTGCCATCCGCCTTCTCGGTTCACTACAGTAGGAGCAGTAGAAAAGGGTGCGCAAGCAAGTTTTAAGGATTTGTAAGGCTTGACTAACCGGTTGATATTCCAGCTGATAGATTCTAGGAGTAATACAGAGGGTCAGTATGCATTAAATTGGTAGCTTCATCCTCGGACTGTGAGGACTCATGCTCAGGACTTTGAAGCGTGGAAGAGTTACCGTTATTAATTTACGAGATGTCAGCCATCTCACGGCCGGCGATATCTTCAGATAAGACGGATTCTCCCTTTCGGACACTGTTATACCTTTCGTGACTGTGCATTATGCACTCCAATTACACAAGAAGTCTGTAGGTTCAAGTACTGTTACATCGCTGCTACCGATTTAGGATTACCCATTCAGTGACGTAATCAACAACCCTGTTAACAGTTCTCTAGATGGTCGAGTTAATATGTGTTCTAAGTGGAGAAAACCTCGGAAAAGCAAACGAAATGATTACAACTCACTAGGTACTATTGACAGAGCTACAATAAAGGTGTTCTCATAAAATGAATGGAAAGCAATCGGACACTCAAATTATTTAGCAGAAAAAGCGTTTAAAATAGATCAACCAGAAAACGGCCTCTCAAATAACATCATTTGACAGGGACCCAGGCTTATTGAAACAACCGGATGTGGATGAATGTGACGGCGTGTGAAAAGATATCAAGCAAGAACGTTTTGCTAAATACGCAAAGATAGTTATCAAAACGAATGGAAATGTCTGTGTGCAACCATAGAATAAAATTAATCAAGTGCTGCACCGCACGCAAAAAAAAGCCAAACTAAAGGTAAACTTAGGGCCGATTTTCCACAAGTAACCCTCAGCAAATCCAGTAATGGACCTCTCGTTAACCACAGAACGTCAACCAAACTAATCGAACTTGACCAAATTCAGCAGTTAGGCTTAAATTACACAATTTTAAAAACATGGCAATCAAGGTATACGATGGATCGTTTGGAATAGCACTCATAGTATGATGTCCGTTATAAAGTAGATGCATTGGATGGAGTGAGGCGTATACGTGGGTAGAATTTTTGAGAGTGGTTTTCCATGATAAAGTTGCATGTTTGTATGAGGGTAGAAAAAATGGGACACTCGATAGCATAAATTGGACATCGAGGGATAGGACATTTTGCACACGCGTGTACAAACTGATGACGAGGGGTTTTTTTTAGGTCATTACCAATTTTTTCACTTGACTCCAACGAGGACTTGCTTAGACTATGTACGGATGTCTCACAATGTTTTCAAAGTCCGAAAAATTTGCACGCAAAAGTTCTTTTAGAAACCTTGGAAAAAGCTTCTTGAACGTCAGATGAATTGAGCGATTTCAAAAATTATAAATTACTGCACGCATGTTAATAACGGTATGACTAGCAGCTAGTTATCATTTATTGTTGTAATGCTTGAATTCGTAAGTATTCCTATGCACATCGGTGCAAAAGTGCGTTACTCAACATTCACATTTTAGCCATTCTACTATACTACTCAGTAGTAGCATAAATCAGCTTTCAATATTAGCGTCGGTGGTCGGCGATATATTTCTGATTTTCACTTTTATGTCCGTCTGTTCGATCCATTAAGACATGACTTCCGCCCTGTGGAATTTTTACTGTTGTTCAAAAGTAGCCACATGTCCATGCGTGATCAGGATCTGCTAAATGTTGTTCCGGAGGGCACCACATGATTCGCATCTCATCTTTTTATTCAAGTTCATCAAAAGGACGAACTGCTTCAAGTAGTAGCGTTGGTGGATTCTCGCTTTTACGACTAGAAAAGTCCGGCGGTGCCGTTTATACTTGGGGTGATTTAGTGGATTCCACATGGCACAGTGGAACTGGTGGTAAGCCGAGTGTCTGAATTAACTTTTTGAACTCTATATGTGGCCTCGTAGTTCAGCTGGTAGTGATCATGCCACGTAAGTGCATTCGGTTTCTGTCGGCGGCTGTTACTCACCTGAAGTCACAGCTAGCACAGTAATTTTGTCACATAACTCGCCAAAGACAGACCAATTTTCTTGGTTCATTCGTATGTTTACAAACTGTAATTTCACAGCAACAATCCCCCGCATAAAGGACCAATTTTGTGATATTTTACTCCATGAGAAAGGCACGAACGCAAATCGAGAGGAGAATTGGGTAGTTGGCCATGGTGGTGGCAAGTTTTATAACGAATCCGTGATGAAGACTGCAAACAAGATGGGCAAGTAAACGAACCCATCACACATGTTTTATTGTGTGTGATAAGATGAAATATTTTGCACTGACACTTTTATTCCCTTCTGTTTTTCTGTGATGACGGGTGGTCATGAGAGTATTCCATAAGTAAGAGTAATGGTCAAGAGACAGCAAAAGATCGCAGTAGTAGATACGGAAGCTGTAGTATCAATCACAAGAACAGTGAACGGACTGAAGTTCGAACCAGGTAGTTAGAATCTAATACCCATCGATTGGATAGCGCTAAAAATGCTGAGAATTCAAGATTTTGAAATTCAGACAGATGCTGCTGAACAGTGTCACACTATGTTAGCAATAGATAGAAGTCACGAGAACGTAGTCCGTCAGAAAGATGGAATACCTAGCCATCATATGGGCACTAGAAAAATGGAGGATCTACCTGATAAGGACCACCTTTCACGTTGAGACGAATCACAAACCCATTACCTGGCTGAAAACGGGGAAGGATATTTGGGAACTCTGGATAGTTAGAATAAGAGTTCATTTTCATAATCGAATATGTCAACAGAGGAATCAAGCAGATACCGCACGCACTGTGGCTAGTACAAGGGAATGAGCCCAAAACTGAAACCATGCTCAGGAACTGAGTGTCGATTGCCGATAAAGAACTATCAGTCAGTTAACAGCAAGACTCCCAAGGGACTATCTTCTGTGTCCAAACAACTTGGACCGACCACTTGTACAAAACGGCCCACTCGGTATTGATGTGGAATCGAAGGGCCTTTGACCAGAGAGAACGCACGATCCAAACTGTACACTCTGATGTTCACATGGTACGAGAGTGCGTGTTCGATTCACTGTGACAAAGTGTATTTTGTTCTGTGATGCGGAAAGATGTGACTGATTTTATTCAGATGTGCCCTCAAACTGCTAACAGCATCGAGGACCACCCGAATTAACAAATCCAATGCAATCCATTGTAACACGACAAGCGACACACACGTAGGACACAGAAGATCGATGGAGAGCTGGCACTTCGGCACAATTGGAGCAACTTCCTAAAAGATATGGTGGGTGCGTTAAATGACCAGGTCAGAAGCGCGAGTATTTCGGTCTTTAATGGGTATGGGTTAATAACTATGGTCAAAGCCCACAGCGGGTGGATCACCGACAAATGGGATTGAACGAACCATCAATGAACTGCCAAATACGAGAGAAATAGCATGCGAAAATCCATCACAAGTACGTCGGAAAAACGGACAGGCCCGGGAACAACTGTGCATACCGTTCGACTAAAAACCTCAATGTCTGGTAGACTGGGATTCAGGTTCTTAAACATGAAAGCACAAACGGCGCGGCAACGATCGAATTGGACAATAGAGATGTTGCTTTATTGAATGACTTTTCACTAGGACAATTGATACATTAAGTTTATCTTTAACGTTCGTCGCAGACCGGGTTTTTGTTATGCCGACAACGGGCTGTCTTAATGCATTGCATAGCAGTCAGAAGTCCTTCATTTAACTGCATATATTTGATGGCATTTTTACGAAAGCACTTGACAGAGGTCAAAACAAAGTGTCTTTCATATGAGCCTGTCTCTAGTCGTTCAGGTTTTCTCTTGCGTTCAAGCTATGTTATTTCGTTGTTGGTGTCGTCGTCTTCATTTAGAAAAATCGCTGCATCTCACGGATTGCCCACGAAGTTGGGGTGCCTGTTGAAACATTGTGCAAAACCTCAGGGTTATTTAGGATAGACGATAATTCTAGAGTACCACGGTATACTGAGACCTCCTTGAATGGTACTTGAAATCAACCGGAAACTGATGGTAATTGGGCAAGAATGATACTGGTACATTTCTAGGTCCTGGAAGGGATACAAAATAAGCAGACAATGTTAGCTTATTAACCTCTGTCAGTCACAGGCCAGACAATTCAGAATTAGCGGTAATAAACTGCCAATGTTTTGAACCATGCAGTATATTTGCATAATCACCCGTAGTCTCCAGAGAGGGAATGTTGTGAATGGCAATGCACCTAGATTGTTTGTCTTGAATTACGGCCATCCAATAATGTCCTGTTAGACTTGTGGACACTTGGAATCTTACTGTTGAGGTTTTCAGACCTACACTTTGTGGCTTGTTGTAGCATCATTGTTCGTTCCGTTTCACTTCGGTCATCAAATGAATCACGGAGTGGTCTTGGAGAGTAGCTGTGTTTCTGGTCGGTATTTCGACAGAATCGATACAAAAATTTGGCGGAACCGTTGGCAAAACCCAACCTTTGGAAGTGGGTAATAAGGATAGTTTTATCATACGCCTCCCATGTCGATAGTTCTCGTGACTTACTGTCGGGGAGACTGAATACAAGCAGTTGTGTATGCACCACGCTTCGTCTAGTCTTAGTTGTTCCGGGTATGTTTGTCTACCTATTAACAGTCTTCGGGGCAATGTCTCTCTTACAACATGATGGATCACATCTGCCAAGTAATGGTGACTTTGCTTTTTTGTTCATGGTGCCCGGGTAGGTAGTTAAAAGTACCAGTCATCGGAACTGTAGAATAGAAAACGTAGAATGTCATCATGTCCCAGGTTTCTCTAAAATAGAACGGGCGACTTACAGAACGACTCGGATAGCAGGTGGATACGAAAAAATTACATAATTCACAACTTACTTGCATCTAACGTACTCGTCATCTCTTGGTTGTCGGTAAGGTATGAGTAGGTTGGTGAGTTACCTTCCCGATAAGGTCGCCGAATTCGCGGCCACTTTCATAACAATGCCATGTAACCCTGTCACTACCGCCTATGTCATTTACATTCTTTTGTTTTCCGCACTCTTCTCCGCATTACATTCTTCCAGAGAGTTCACTTCAAGTCTACGTCTTCACATGATTTAAGATTGATATTATAACGTGAAAGGCTTACTAAGGTGAGGTTCTAATATTGAAGGTTCCGACTACAAGAAGTTTGTTCGCCTTTTGTTAGCTGTCACTATAGCAGCTGCTTCGTGATCCGTTTGCTAACCGTCTTATAGATGTGTCTCAGCCAGCTAAGTCTTATAGGCTGTACTCACTTTTCCTCCCTCGACCGTATTCAGTGGGAACGGCCTGCAGCCTTACTGGCTGTTTGTGATCCAGAAGAACGATTATACTGAGCTGCATTCAACCAGCTTGTTACTTATTATGGAAGGTCCTTTAGCGCTGGATTGTCTAATGTATATTTGGCGATTTCTGGGAACTTTTAGGCACGAAGATTGCTTGACTCTTTGGAAGCCGTTGCCAAAAAAATGGAACGTCTTTAAAGGCAAAACGGAACTAACTAAGCCAAACATAGAGAAATGAATATGTCAGAGGTATACTTGCTTCAATAAAAAGTCTTTGTGCCGGACTTAAGGTATAAGACAGAAATGTTCGGAACATGCGGGATGATCAGTCCGTCATTGCGTCTCGTTCGTTGGTATACGTGAAAAACATAAATGCAAGAAATGTGCAGGTAATTGGAAAACATTGGAAATATACCGGCGGCACCACTTTTTCATGTACCATAACACTGTATACTAAACAACATGAACCAATCAAGCAGCCGAATAAGATGCTGTTCAGAAAAGCATAAAATTCGCTGTAGACGATGCATTGTGGAATGGCTCCGAGTTGGGATCGACAACCCTAGCAACAAACGAACAGGTTAAGATATATGCAATACATGTATGCTGTTAACTGTAAACTATCGCCGGGATCTTCAGAGAAATGACATTTTCTTGGTCACTGCGTTAACTCTGTGTGTAAAACAGATCGATGATTGAGAACTGAAGTAGACTCAAGTGGGTTCAATGAAAAGTTGAACAGCAGTACACCACAGGTGACGTCTGGACCTCAAGGTCATTGTTTGCTACCGAGGTTGTTGGCGCGCAAGAAACGTCTAGCGTGATGTACTGCTGCCCACCCTTGCGGTAATTTTCCGTCACGATAATCAAGTGATATTTCCTCATTAGTGCACACGATACTTAGCGAAAACTGCATTCTTGTGGATGTCGCACGGTCCTAACAGAGGGCTTCACGGAGAATCGCGGTAAAGTATCTGAACCTCATTAGTTAGCTGTTCTGTAGTTGAATTACCACAGATTTTTTGTAGAGCAGGTCAGGAAAACAGGATGAAGGACAGTGGCAACTTAATTTGGTTCTATTTCATTAAGCCTTCTTATGACGCATATGAGAAGACAGAAAGCTGACTTAAGCTCACGATACCAAGTCCTCCTACCAAACAGCTAAAATGAGCCTTAAGTATTGTAGATGGGACGGTTGAGATACCGTACATTTCGTTGATTCAATGTGCAGTTCTTGTTGCTGTAAAAACAGCGTGAGGAGTACCATTGTTCTGTACGTAAGCAGCTTCGTGTACATCTACAGGCTGCGGTTTGTCCAGACGTCCGAAAGCAGCGGTGAACTCAGGTGAACAGGCTAGTAGCTAGCGATTCATGGGCAGATGTGTCGAGGGGTTACTACCTAAATGGCTGAATTATCTGTAGCTTTTCACAGTGGTCCTATTGATGCAGGTTTCAGGTGCAGCCAGCACTTTTGATCTGAGAGAGCTGAAATCAAGCAAGTATCTTGCATCTGTTCACATCCAAACTGCATTTGGGTACCGCTGTAAGAAAAAACAGTGGCTGTCTACCGCAGCTCCTATTCAACGTGCGCAAAAATTGCACCTTTATTTGCAAACAATCGCATCCGGACAGTCGAGTTAGATTGTATGCTTGGAGCATTGAAATGTCCAACGTTCAGTAGATGATCATCCGTGAGGTAGTCCACTTGAAAACTTTCCTGTGAATACCAACTTTGGGGCCGTACTCAACTATACACTAACTAGGACAGGGATTAAGCTACCAACTTGTTTCACACCAGTGACAATATCAAGCTCATCAGAGGTTAGTCCACGCAGTTGCATGTTCACCTCCATCCTCTTGCGTAACCTTATTGGTAAACTGGCGGATTTATCTGAACCCTGAAAGTTAGCGTTCATCGATCACAGTGACTCACACCTGAAGGGTGCCAACGCCTTGGTGAAATCCACAAGGAGCGCAGAATACGATTGGTTGACTTCACAACGCTTTTCTTGGAGTTGGGGAGCGTTAAACATCATGCCACCAATACTAGGACTGTCCTGCAATTCACACTGTTCCTAAAAAATATTTGATTATGCGATTTATGTATTAAGTCTAGCGAGCGTGATCCCTGTCAGAAACTTTGCTGCACAGTTAAGCAGATTAAGTCCTTAACAGTTGTTCACGCTCTGTCTTCTCATCTTACTTTAAAATAAAGGTGCAATGTGAGCATCTCTGTACATATGCAACACATGTTTTCTTTCGCAGATAGTGCAGGGCGCGTTCCAGAGCGGAGATGCCATGCTTCAAAGGTTCCCAAGACAATCAGTCTTTTTTGTTACACATTCGTAAGATGGCTTTCTGACTCTCTGACACAGTAGAAGTCTTCTATGACGCCTTGCTGTGATTAGTTATTTGCTGCTATTCGGTCGGTGGTAGGAGACCGAAGTTGTGGATTAGGAAGATATACTAACTGACCCATCATAATGTCTTTCAATTTGGTACACGAAACACTCAAATTCCCGCTCGTTAGCTTTTAAGTAAACTGGATAGTTGGACTAAAATTCGTTTTTAAAGAGCCATATCGCTCTTTGCGGTAGAGACGATCGACATACCTTTCTAGTAGCTCACGTTAGCCTAACTCCAGTTGTCCTTGGGTTTGCGAATCTGTTCAGTGAGTTGACGACAAGCACTGCGTAAAGTGGCCTCACTTGATAGGCTGGCTCTCTTTTTATCGACGGCAAATTTCACGTGACTGTTCCGTTGTCATCGTTCCGGTTCAGGCGTTTTTGTCACTGGATATTGATTGTCCGAATGGTTGCTATGGCGATCTGCTCCCTTGGACGGTGGCCTTATCACCAGTGGTAGTGAATGTGGGAGCATCCGTGAGACGAACAGTGACTGTCCATTGGAGGACAGTTCTCATTCTCAGTTAGTCCAGTCGCCTAAAATCCAGCCAACCTCTGTGATCTGCTAATCCACAATAAAGGACCTGGAAAGGCTAATCGCAATGATGATGATAATGATAATAATAATCAAATTGATTCTGACCAGCTCTTGCCCAGTGCCGTACTCATCACAACGCATCACTCACATTGTACGTGCTTCCAGAACACCTCATCGTTGTACCGGTACGTAATAAACAAACGATGATAACCGTTTTGCGGTTGTTGCGGTCTGTATCATAGGTACTTAAAGGTACATCAAGCTTCTGAGATATATTGTGAGTATTTCCACCATACAGAACAACACAATGACGGTCATATTCAACCACCGAGCGACCACGAAACTCTTTGCTTTAGGGCATATTCGTTAACCTCTTCATTTCAAATGCGAAAGACAACGGTGTTACTGTAAATATAATTCTGCGACATACTCATAGAAGCATGTGCTACATCTTAAGCACTTCTACTTAGTCAGCAGCTGGGCACACAATCCAGTGAGCTTAGCCGTTTTTTTTCTGGTCGCTTTCCGCTTTAACATGTGTAACAAAATTAAGCTTGAAAGGAAGGAAGTCTTAGTGAGTACAGACTTTCGGAGAAACGTTACACATAAACCAGATCACTACGCTAAGATGGCAGAGAGGGTCAAGATGGCAACTTAAGAGCACATCCAACTTTAACAAACAGGTTCCATGTTTCTTACACTACTAAAAAAATCCTGCGTTGAACGGATTCGGTGTAGAGCTTCCAGATACCTGAAGAACAGGCTAATAGTGTTGCCTGCCTGCAGTAGGAAACACGAACATCTGACTTCGTTAGCAATCGAAACTCCCAATATAAAGGCAGTTTTGGAAGAACGTTCAATCCAGTTTGGGATTTGAGCAATAGTCAAAAAGGACGAGCCCACCAAAACACCCAAAACTCAGAGTAAAACGCAAACAGATTGGGAACACTTGATGATTAACGCAATCGGACGTTTGGAATAATTTTGTCCCGGAATGAATTCGAAGAACGCAACGATTGTCTTGTAAGACGTAAGCTCAAACATCCTTTTGTTCACTGTTTGTAATTACGTACGCGAAATGATGTGCAAACATTTGGGCGTGTATGAGTTTTCGGACAAAATTTTCAATGTGTTCCATCATCATTCAGTGATGTGTTCAAAAACAATGGTGATGGACACAGATGGAGATGTAAGATGGGAACAAAGAAAAAAATGGGGAAATAAGATTGGGAAAGACAGTCAATTCGTGTGACGTTTTATCAAGGCCATGATACGTTTACTACCACCTCTTTTCGGACACATAATGGTGGTTTTATACAGTTTCATACAGCTTCGGATGAGGCCAAAGTATGTTTGCTCACATTCTGACAGATAACACGGAATGATTTAGCTTGGTCTACTTGGCTGTCAGATTCTTACAAGTGTTTTGTCAGTGCACTGTTTGCAGTTCCACTTTAAGCACTTACAACCCATCTGGGAGATATTCCGAGATCCGAGTGTGTGATGTCATCAGTGTGTGGCCAACGTACTGCAAACCGCAGTTAAGAATAAATTTATAAATAATGTCTGGTTTGGTGATTGTGGGCATTAGATCCTATTTTGGAATTGATGAAATGCGAGTTGTTCGGTATAGCACAATGAGCATGGCTGACTTATAAGTGCGATATGATGTCGGTTTCATTCTCCACCTAATGAAGAGTGCTATACCATCCTCTTCGTAGGATAGAGCTATGAGCACAGGTTCCACCGGTGCTGTTATGGGGACTGGTCGAAAGTTATGTAGCTCAAAATGCTTGTAAATAAAACGAAGTGTATATCCATTTTTGATCAGAATTAAGCTTCTCAGAAATAGACTCATCCGAACACATTTTACCGGTACAATGTCATAGTTCTCGCATGAGCTAGCGTTTGTATACGATTGGTGCAAAGCTTTTAAAGTGTAGTAACTGGCCCTTCCATGTCTTTTTTCGGAAAACGCTTCTGGAGAATGATCCATCGTCGCGTCTAGCCAGTCTGACATCCATAAAAGATATTTGACCTTCCTCCTAGATTTCCATGGTAAAGTTGATGTTGGGGCGGAAGGTGTTGAGATGTGTCCACTTGGTTTCTATTTAGTCACATGGTTGGCCCACTTCAGAAAATATCGCCGAAATATCTTTTGTGCAAATATGCTGAACTGATAGTTTTTTGTTTTCTTCTCAGGAGAAACCATAAGAATACTTAATATCATTGGTGAGTGTACGCACGCCACCACTCTCAGATAGTGTTGATTGCATCGATTTGTAGTGAAGGGCAGGGAGATGAAGCACTTGCCAGTTGCTAATTAGGCGAGGCTGGTTGCATTGGACGACCCGATTTATCACCAGGGCGCAATGCGGTGGTTCAAGATGGCTGGACGGATTTATTATTCAATAATTGCTGCCGCCCACCGTAAATTGTTAGATCGGATGCTAGCTCGAACGAATCCAGGATCCAGACGACAGCTGCTAATACAGCAATTTATCGAGAGCTGTGAAAGATTGTTTATAAATACCTACGCAAGTCATCTAACGTCATCCACGTCATCCAAAGAGGAGATAGGTTGCTGAAGTTACATCCGTAGCTTCATATGCTAACAAGGACAATTCCGTTAGGAAAAGACTACGAAAACTGTAGAAGACAGTGGAACAGCTGTTATTGGATGTAAACCCACCGGAAATAACCTTACAGAAAAACAATAAACCACCAATTTGTTTCAACTGTAGAAAGAAATGACACCAATATAGAAAATATCCAGTTGGATGGTTTGGATTGTTCACAAAAGCGTCATGTAATTGTTCTCATGAGAGGCGGATCAGCCAACAATGAGGGTTAGACGGAAAAGGGTCTCACACATGTGTTGGAGTTAACGCAAAAATAGAGTAGTGTCCACTCGATGCAAGAACTGCCATTTTCACTGTTTGTTAGTGAAGGGAAAAGGGGGGAAACTAACCGCAATGATAATTGTGGCTACCGGAGGCTGTAATCTTCTGGGTGATGATATGACCGAATTCGGCTTGTTTATTGGCTGTCAAATCACGAAGCAAACATTGTGGGAGTGGCAAATTGAAGTTTGAATGACCTATCGGCCCTCAGTAACTATCACAGCAATGATGCTTCCCAGAATGACCATGTCGGTTACAAATATCTGTACTAACTTTGAATGAGTGCTTTCTCAACTATTACAGTTCTGTAAAAGAGTAGCGGGTCTGAGCGACAACTGAGCTCTCGGAACTAACCCGTCCATTTTTAGTGCAAGATTGTAGTCCCCGTCATAAAATCCTATTCGAATGCAAAATCTTTGATAAAACCTGAAAGATGTCCAACAGTTGAAAGTAATTCACTCCAAAAACATCTAGTTAAATCTGTTCGAAAGGCAAACAAATTTACAACCAATCTTCACTGAGCGGCTTCTATGTGGGAAATAGTTTACAGGGCCCGACCGATCTTGGGACCATATTTCTGAAACATATTCACAAAAGTTCAACGAGGCAGTCAGAATTTTCAAGACCCGTAGAAAGTATGCACTGGTTCGCTTGTTCAGTAGCATTATGACTACAGTCATTTTTATTTTGACAGGGGTCATTACTTACCAGCAAGCAAGTTAGCTAGCTAGTCAGCATATGACGGCTTAATTAAACCGTTTGACAGGCAACAGTTGTCTTTACGAAATTTTTGACACCACAATTTAACATTCTCATCCACAGTTTGTGTGTGTGTGTGTGTGTGTGTGTGTGTATGTATGCGTACTATGGTGTTGGTTGGCACCCTCTGGTGTATACTATCCTTTTCAACAAATGCTTGCTTCTGTCACGTTCACTTCGTTTTCTTAAACCAGGTGCTAGGAAGTAGATATTGTGCAGGGTGGAGTGTATGCCAGGTTGTGCCCGACTCCCCATTCTATGAGTTGCTCTCTTAGCTGTCAGCGGCTATTAGACCCAAATTAGACCCAATACTGGGGATAAACGTGTCGAATTTGAACAGGCGCGATCGTACCATTTAGGAAGGAAGGGACAATAAGTCCTCTCCGAAAGAGCGCACACACATGCCCGGTATCGACATACCAACACGTTGGTACGCATTCGTACACTTCCAATGTCAACAACTGAGCAATTAACTGGTAAGTTCCCTCGGTGATTATGTTTTCTTTGCAGGATGCTTTGTACGGCTTATTGGTCAGTGATCACAGCCCCATCCGCTTTATCATTCCAGCCTTACCTTCAAACCGCATCACCTTATCCCTCAAGTGTGTTGAACACCAAGGGTAGACAAATTACAGCATCCGCAAAGTAATGAACTGCGTGTGTAGGTACCGAAGTGACGGAAACAAGGCGCTTCTGTCAGCCTACTTTGATGGCATGTTACACGGCCTCAGGCCTTCGGTAGTGTTTGCATAGGGGAACTGAAAGGAAACTGGTGCTTATGTTATCGGTGACTGGGATCTCTAACGCCTGTTTGTCTGCAAGTTTGCATGTACGAAAATTCAGTGTCGTTTGTTCACCGAAACGATAATCTTAAGTGTTCACAGTGTCCACCAAATTATCCGGAAGCCTCGTTGCACGCCAACAAGGCGCATACATCGCTTCACTACGAACCGTACAACGTCATAAAGCCAGGACGTGGATGATAAATAACATAAGCACGCAAAAACAGGCACAATTACAAGTTTCTCGTGTTTTGGCAGTGTATATGCACACACGCACACATGACAAGCGGCAAACGGGGGAAATATTTTGGGGGAAATTAACGAAACGACCAATTAGGTTTTCGCCTCGGTAGCCAATTTGTCTTTTTACGCATGTTCTCCACACACACACACACACACACACACACACACACACACACACACAC